>JABWTJ010000348.1:1023855-1340021 GCA_016801875.1 Solanum sitiens | reverse complement strand
TTTATATGACCCAAAATTGGTCAATAGTGTCGGCCATTAACACCTCCTTTTTCAAAGGATAAGGATCAAGTCTTATTTCTCCATTTTGAACTTGCAAAGATTTCAGATTTCCTAAGTTCTTTTCTTGGTCTCTCTTGCTTCAAATTAGCAGCCCTAAACACCTTAGAGTTCTGAGTGCTGTCTAATTTTTCAAGTTAAGGTTTGAAGGAGAGTTTGAATTTGAAGTACAAGTTTAGAGGATAAATTTTCAGAATTAAGGTAAGACTTCAACCCATCTTGTTTTTCCTCTCTTTTGATATGTTTGGAGGGAGAATTTGTATATGATTATCAAGAATTCATGGATTGTGATAAATCTTTGAGTCAATATTCTCCTATTATGCTGAAAGATTTGAGATTGTTAGTGGCTGCCTTATGAATATTGTTGTTGAGGGCTGTTTGGGTATCTCTGGAAATGATGTTTGAAGTTGTATTAATGTGTAGAGGAAGGGTGTGGTGGTTCACCATTTATGTAAGGGTTGTATGGGCCTGATTTCCATCAAAATTGTAGCTACTATTTTCGAGGACCTTATTGTGATTAGCTGCTGATGTTAGCTTAATCATGATTTTTGTTGTAGATTAACACCCAAAAAGGAAGGCTGAATCGTGATAGTAGTATTGGTCAGAAAAATAAGGTATGTAAGGCTATTCGATTCTATATCCTTTTGGCATGAAATCTGCCACCTGCAATTAATATCAATGAAGTGATTCTCATAAGTTCTATTTCTAGAAAAGAAAGCATGGTGGCAGCGTACTATCTCCAAATAGCTAACAATATTTCTTTCCCCATTCTAAGTACATGGAACTACTTCATTATATGTTCACTACTCTATACTTGTGTAATTTCCCCTTGTGCTGTTATAGAAATTTGCAAAAGAAAGTTTGATGAATCCTTCTCCTAAGCCAATTGAATTCAATTGTGCCATTAAGGTCTTAAAGTAAGGTGTTGATGTTTCATAGCTCCTTATGTCATTGTTACTGCCTCAAAGTATTGTTTTCATGTATTCCACTACTGTTCCGTAATTTCATGTCTCCAAGATAATTATGACCACCAAATCAACATCTCAAAATGTTACGATTATCCAAAATAACATCTCAAAAGAGTTATGAACTGATTAACAATAATCTCAAAGATTAAAGAATCTAAGTGAAGAAATCTATTTAATTAAGGGTGGCAGCTTAGGGGCGAAAGCCTAGCATGGGCCGATCCCTATTGGTATAGAAGGGTGGCAGCTCAGGGGCGAAAGCCTAGCATGGGCCGATCCCAAGTTGTGTAATTATGAGGACCGCATCCCAGGGGTTAATATGCCTAGCATGGGTCATCCTCTTCTACCACTGATCAGCTGGTCACTTGTATCACATGCCCAACAAAGATTATATCATACAAAGAAGGCAAAGAAAAGAATGTAGCTTACTTGATTCCACAAGAGTAAGCAAAGGTGGTCTTCTCTCCTAATCTATGCACTCATATGTTGCTACTTGATTTCATTTGTGCCTTGTATTACATATACTTTTTGCCTTACATATTCAGTACATTTTTTGTACTGACGTCCCGTATTGGGGACGCTGCATTTCATGCTGCAGGCTCAGGTACTCCAGCTAGTAGACCTCCTCAGTAGGAGCACTTGAAATTCTGCTACTTTTGGTGAGCTCCAAGTTGATTCGGAGCTTTATTGAGTCCTTGGTAAATTCATTTTGGTATTGTATCATAGTTAAGGGTAAGGCGGGGTCTGTCCCGACCTACTCTAGTCTTATATCTTTTAGAGGCTTTGTAGACGTATGTACATGGTTCAGTTGTGTCTTAAGGAGTTGTGGCCTAAACGGCCAAGTCTTGTATATAACTTTTGGATCTACTTACGTTGGTTTGTATCGCTGCATCCAAAGTTAACTTGTCTCAATTGTTATAGTATATGCTCAGTAAGAACAGGTTGTAGGTTGGTTCTCTCGGGCCTTTAGGGCATCGGGTGCCTGTCCGTCTTAATGGGTTTTGAGGCGTGACAATTTCATGATGTTTAGATGTACTTTAGAGTGTTGGGATCAAGAAATATGGTACATCACTGAGGAACTAGTACAAAAAAATGGGGTCTCCAAGTGACCTTGGCGCTCTGAGAGGCGCGAAGAGCCAAAGCCTGACGGACAGACTCTGGTTTGAGGTGCTCTGGTTGGAGCAGCACGCCAGGTCCTATCAAACAGAGCGTGCCCTTAAGGGCTCTGGAAGGTGCGGCGCCCAGGGTCTGTCAGACGGGATTTCAGACTTTTGTTCTTTTATTTTAAATTCTAAACCTTCTAAACTTCCATAGATATTTCTCCAAACACTTAGGATCACTAAAATTCTTAATACCCAATAGGTTAGACTCGTAAAACAGCTCAAAAAGACGAATCAAATCAACTACAGGCATACTACAACTCAACCAACAAGAATTCAACAATTTTTCATCAAGAACTTCAACATTCACCATTCAATTTATTCAAAAATCTCTGAATTAAACATGTTGGTGTGTCGGTGTACAAATCTAGCACAGAAAAATCTCACATACCTCGATAGAAATCACCCCCGACGAATTCCACTCGCGAAACCTTAGCGTTCTTGATGGATTCTTGACCTTTTTCTCCTTTCTTCTTCTTCTCTTCTCTTTTCTCCCAAGCCCTAAGAGCACTTCAATTTTCTAAATTGACTTAAGGCTTAGTTTTACCCCTAATAAACCCTTAAAATAAATTAGGAAATAGTAGGGTGAAAAGACGACTTTACCCTTACTAAAATCCGGATTGGACTTTCCTCAATCCAATAGCCCAACTTCCGATAGGAATATCTCCCTCATACAATATCAAAAATGTGCAAACTCGGCGGCGTTGGAAAGATCTCTTCAAGGGATTTTCAACCATATAAAGAACTGACCCTAACTCATCCTGGGCTAGAAATTATGGCATTTGAAAATGACCAAAACTTACTTTTACACTTAGGAAATTTTCCATAATTTTTTTCCTATTCTTTCCAAAAATAACTATTCTTAGTTTCTTGTTATAATCCTAGCAATTTCGATTTACGAGATGTTACAAAAGTAGGAGGTTCTGTAGTAGTATGAATTCTTTATATATATCCATAAAATATTTTTATCAATAATGTTATTTTTGTACTAAAATATTTTTAAAAAACTAATAAAATAATTAAACTTTGCGAAAATTGAGTTGAGTTGGGTCTTAACTCATTATCTATTCCATTTTGGCTCAATTCATATTGATCTATTCCGTTATTTGTTGTCTTGACCTGTTATGATTGACCTAAAATTGATCCAATTGGCTCAATGGCCGTCCCTAACAATGTCTGAGATTAAAATAGAAGAAAAAACAATGAAAGAAATGCACTTATACAAGAAAAACTAATAAAAAACTACCAAATAGTTATCCTCTTTTGGATGAGTCGCCATTAAACAGAACAAATGATGATTAGCCTAGAAATGCCAAATGTTACAACTAGAGGTGGCAAATAGACGGGTTGGGTCAAATGTGGGCGGGTTAAAAATGGGTAAACATAAAATGGGTAATCATTCAATCCTCTCATATTTGATATGTGTAAAAAATGGTTGGGTAATAAATGGGTCGGGTAAAATACTAGTTTACCCATATTTTCATGAATAAATAGTATTTTATTTAAGAATGCAATATGGAGAAGATGCTTTAGTCTTTTTTAGATGAAAATGTTAAGCATGCTTCATTTAGCTTTATTGCGTCATAAATAAAATCCTATAAGTTTTCAATATAAAATAATTTATGTTATAACAAGATGAATTTTTTTTAATCTCAAAGTAAAAGAATATTTTCTTAGGACTAAAACATGCTTAATGCACTTTAAGCAATGCCAATATAAAAATAAATAAATAAATAAATAAATAAAATATAATTATAATAAACAAAAGAAGTGTATATTTAAATAATATTTTTGGATGGTCAAAGACTTTAATCTTTTTAATTAGAGAGAAGAATAGTTAGTTCTATAGAATAACATAAAAAGGAAAAGAAGTTATACTATTTTTAGTGATATCATGAATTTCGAGTGAATAAAAGTTAGAAGTTGAACTCATTTGGCTAATTCATATTTTACCTATATTTTACCCATATTCTTATAGGTCAAATATGGGTATCAACCCATATATACCCATGTGAAAAATCACTCACCCAACCCATTAAAATATGGGCGGTTTTGGCGAGTCAACAAAATATGGGCTCATTTTGCCGACACTATAGTTACAACAAATTGTAGATAGTCGTGTGTATTTACTATTTTCTATGATATAAAAAGATTAACTATAAATAGTAATTATTTTAAGCATTCACTACTAATATTACTAATATGATGATTACATATCATAAATTAGTTGTACCATATAATTTTTATTTTATTTTAATAATTAAATAAATTTCATCATTTCATTAGATTACTTGATGGGCAACAAAAACAACAACATTTTCCGTGGAATCTTATAAATTGATCCTTTTATGTTCATTAGGGTTAATACCTTCACTCGATTCAACCACAAAAGTTACAATAGCGTAAGATAGGGCAAAGGAAAACTTGATTTCGTTTTCTGCATCAAATACGCTCGTTCAAAATCCCGATATGTATAAATATTAATTTGTTTATTAGCATAAATGTTTATGTTTTTACATTTCGTATCAGAGCCTGAAGCTAGAACTAATGATTTTCACATAACTCTATCTTGTTATAAAAGGCGGACCCACATTCATATGTGTGGGTGCATATACACGTATCTCTGAAAAAAAAACGATATGATTAACTACTCACTCTTAATGAGTGTAGAATTATCACTGCGCTGCTGGTACAAGCTAGAGTGGAATCACCAACATAAATAGGGTTTGAATCTAGCTAAAGCCCTTATTTCATTTTAAGTTTATTGGTTCACCTGAAGTCTTCAATTCTTAGGTTCGTTTTTGCTTGTTATAGTCACAATTATGTTCTATTACGACATAAGATTTTAGCCAATCACCATTAAGATTGAAGAAAGAAAAAATTGTTAAAGTGGGCATTTAATAAACTACTACAATATTTTTTTGATAGATTTAATACATCATGTTAGGAATCTAACTAAAAGAAAGAATGATTCTTATTTAGTCATAGAACGTACAAATTCCAAAAGGAAAAAGTTATGGAAAAACATTGTCAAGTTTTTAAATATTAATTTAATTTTATTTTTTTGAAAAAAGACATAAGTACTCCCTAGAACTATGGTTGAAATTTTAAGGACACACATTTTCTTTACATGTCGTAATACCTCCTAGAACTATTTTGAAATGTAATAAATAAACCTTTTTAGGTGCTGAGATTGCGTAGAGAGTGTTGAAAGCAAATGACAAGTAAAAATATGAAGAAAAAAGAATTAATCGGTATTTAACATATGTCCTTTCAAAATTGAACATTTTACCATAATTTAGCACACATAATTAACAAAAAAAACTCAGTGACGGCTCAATCTAATTAGTGGTCTAATGCCAAAAATAAGATGGAGGCCAAAATTTTAATTACTTTTTTTTTAACGTGAGATTCAGGTTATTTCTTTCTTTTTGATAAAAATAGTTTTATATTTTATGATCTTAAACTAAAGATGTGTATATATATATATATATATATATATATATATATATATATATATATATATATATATATATATAAGAGAACCTTAGGCCCGCCTACGTGGCATAACCACAACCCAGGATTCCCCTTTAAATTTATCTATTACCAAAACTAGCCTTCCCCTTTCGTGAAAAGTTGTGACTTCTATGAAAAGTTGTAACTTTTATGAAAAGTTGAGACTTATTGAAAAGTTCTGACTTTATGAAAAGTTGCGACATTTAGGAAGAGTTATGACTTTTATGAAGAGTTGTGACTTTTATGAAGAGTCACGACTTTTATGTAAGGTTGTGACCTTTCCGAAGGGTTGTAATTTTTTCAAAGAGTTGTGACCTACACTTTGTTTAATATAAATAGAAGGATTTTCTGCCATTATTATTTGTATGTTTCTTTTTAACGGGTAGTCGAATTCAAATACATCAATTATGTTTCTTATGAAATTTCTTTAATTACTTAATGTTTTCTTCCTCCTACTTCATGGAGATTAATTTTTACTATAAGTCATAGTTATTCATGTAATTATGACAATTTCTGTTTACTATTTTTGTGACCTTTTCAAAACTATGTTAAAAATTGCAGCAAGGATGATTGAATTTCCATCTTCTCTTTCTTCCTTTCCTACAGGTTTCTTCATACAAACAAACAAAAATGATTTTAATCGCAATGTGGCATTACTACTCTTGCATCCCTCAATCGACAACTCATAAAGCTGATGAAATGGTTCAATTCGTTATATTTGGTTCTTTAATAACAGAACTTTTATTTCTGCCACTATTATTTTTAGATTTTTTTGGCTATAGGAGAGTCGAATTTAAATACATTAATTAGGCTTCTTATGAAGTGTTTGTAAGGTATGTGAAGAACCAACCAGGTCTAGGAATTCTAATGTCCAGCAACAAGAACACAACAATTACAGCTTATTGTGATTCAGACTGGGCTTCATGTCCACATACGAGAAGGTCAGTACATGGTTAAATTTGGTGATTCTCTAATAACTTGGAAGTCAAAGAAACAAACAACCATATCAAAGAGTTCTGCAGAAGCAAAATACAGGAGCATGGCTGCCACAATGTCAGAGTTAATATGGATTATAGGTCTGATGAAATAGTTAGGAGTGAACTTGAAGCCACCTGTGGATATCTACTTAGACAGCAAATCTGCTATACAAATTGCAGCCAATCCAGTGTACCACGAAAGAACCAAACACATTGAAATAGATTGCCACTTTATAAGGGAAAAAATAGACAAAGGGTTGGTGGCAACAAGGTACATATCAACAAAAGATCAACCAGCTGATTTACTTACAAAAGGCCTTAATACTGTGCAACACTTGTATCTCAATTCCAAGCTAGGAACTTGTAACATTTTCTCACTACCTAGCTTGAGGGGGAGTGTTAAAGGAAACTAGTTAGTTATTCATATTAGTAGCTAAGTTAGTTACAAGTGTTGAGTTAGTTACTCAAAAAGATTCCACATTAGTATTCAATATAAATACCTCATTGTATCTAAACTAGAACTTAATTTTTCTGATAATACAATTGAGATATTCTCTCTTACAGATTCTTCTTCCTCTTCTTATCTCTTCTTTCTCTTCTCTTTACTTCATGAAAAGTTTTCTTCCTTCTATCTAATGAAGCTTAATCTTTTACTGTGAGTCATAGTAATTCATGTATCTATTATAATTTTTTTTTTCTATTTTTGTGACCTTTTCTGGAACTCAGTTAAAAATTCCAATGACGATGATTGAAAATTTATCTTCTATTTTTTTTCTTTCTATAATTTTATTCGTATACTTTTTGAGAAAATTTCTTGTGGGTTGTGTTATATTTGATAGCACAAAACAATAAATATGTAATAACAATAAAGAAGTAATAACTTTGGCTTTTGGCTTATTTCAATTAAATTTGTGATCTGTGAACTTGAATACACACCAACAAACTATCTTTTTGAAAAATATGTTAAGCAACATGTGTTTTTCTTCTTAATTGTTAGGAATATAAGGTTTCCTTTATTATTATTTGTGGATATTTGTGAGTTCAAACACTCAGAAAATTATTATTTGAGATTTTAATATATTATGTGTAAAAATTTTGATTTAGAATATCCAGTTATGAATGATGTCGCCTACTGCTTGGTTGATAATAACCTTAATTCTTTGTAACTGCATAATATAACCATAACAATAATTATGGTTCAATTCCAAATAAGTTGTGCTGGTGATATGAAACATAAGCAATAGTAATGACTATTCTGAGAAGATGTGGAAAAATATTTATGATACTAACAATTTTAGGGTCATAAGAAAGGAGTCGAAGGTCCTCCATATGAGTTAGTTAATCATATTCTTGTATGGACGTGATGTTCCACTTTACTTGGGAGTGTTGTTGTTCGAGGCTTTTGGGTCTCTTCTTTAACGTCTGGTATTGTTCTTTATATTTTTTTGGAATTTAGAAAATTTCATTACTTTCTGACCAACTATTTCCATGGAGATTTCTTATACTTCTTTGTAATACTTAAAATATCTCTATGACTCATAATTTTTGTATAAAAAATCAAAATTTAAAAAATAAAGCACTTTTAAGTTTTTGGATTGCCTTAAGATTAAATTATCTTGATAATGTAGTTTATATATAGAATGTCCAATATTACTGAATGATCAATGTAAGCTTAATAACATAGTTCAATCCCGTGCGGAGCACGGGTAATTTACCTATTATATATATATATATACCAATTTTCTTTTTTTAATCTTGTGGTCTTAAACATACCATGTGAAAGTTAAATTTAAAAGTTGATCCACAAAAAAGAGTTTCGAAACAAATTAAAACATTCTTTGTTTTTGCAACAAAAAGCTTAAGATAATTTTATTTTGTACTAAAAAATTAGGCCTTTCGATTTGGGGGCCTAAGTCATGTGCCTCATCTTTAAAGGCATTGAGCCTCCCTCTGAAGAAACCCTAATTAAAACAACAATAACAACAGTAATATTTTTTTTTCAAAAAAGAACTATAGTATACTATGTTGATGGTTGTATCTAAATTCATTGTGTAATGGTAGCAACAACTTAAGTTATTTCAAACTTGTTTTCTCTTAAGATATTAGTTCTTCAAATAATTACACTATTAAGAAAAAGTATATTTTTTCAAATAATTACACTATTAAGAAAAAGTATATTTTTTAAAGTAATTACACTATTAAGAAAAAGTAAAATATTTGTGAAATTCTAATTATGCTATCTTCAGAAAACATAGATTAAAGGCATATGGACTTATGACTTAGTCTTGAATAATGAATATCACCTTGTTCAATTATTAACATATTTTTTATTTATAGGAATCTGATTTCTCATTCAAGTCTTGATGGCTTTAGGTTTAATTATGGGTTTGGATATGAATATTTGAATTAACAACATAATATTATTTCACATGATTTTTGTGTTCTTATTAATAGCTTATACATAAATTAAAATTTCATGATGTATTTTTTTATTCTCTTTCACCAAAATATATTTTTTTATAATTATTTTTTATTTATTTTTATACCACAAGACAGTGTCTAGCAGCCTTTTATTATTGATATAATTGAAAGAAAACCTCAACAGAGATAAATACAAGCAAGGGGGGCTAGACCTTACCGTACCAATTCTAATGAGGTATAATACCTCTACTAATTAAACCGCATAAAGAAAATAAGAGCTAGAGAGAACTGAGTATTCTATGATCATCACAAAGTTTTATAATGCACTCTATGATGATATACAAATGAGGATCCTTAAGTAGTACGAAAGTATGAAAGCCATGATAAGATTTGAGTCATTAAAGTCAAACTTCATTTTACAAAAGTATGGACTAAAAAAGATAGATTGCCCTTCTAAAAAAAACTGAAGTGTTTTCCTCTTGTCTTCCTCTTCAAATTTGTCTAACAATTTTTGATAGTTCATCAAATCTTCTTAGATTTATTGGATCTCGATAAAGTTGTTTGCACTGTCATGTGATTCTGCTTTGCCACTCGCATAGGTAGGTGCCTTCGAACAAACTCCTCAGTCATCTTACCATCCCAACTATTTTTTCTTCCATGCTTCTTTTTGTTGTTGCATTGTTGCCTAGGAGAAATATCTGCATCCCTAGCTGCATTTGCAAAACAATAATTCAACATATCCTCTTCTTCACTTTCCTCAAAGGTGTCCTCATCTTGTAGGATAGCAAATCTATTTATGGACAAAGAACTACTATCAAAATCTTGTAGCTGTTTGTTTGTGTTAATAGGCGTAAGAGACTCTCACTTTTTAACATTAGAACTCACCAACACATCAAGAAGCTCTTTGTCATCAACTGAAACTTCTTGAACATTTGTATCTGTTAAAACCAATTGTCGCCCTATATGTAATGGGGATGAATCACTGGTAATGCCACTACCCTTAGGCACAAAAATTGGTGCTTCAAGGCTCAATTTTCTATGAGTTCTGACATGGTCATCCTCTTCTTCCATCCGGTTGGTCCATCGACTCTCACTTGATCTTCACATGAAATTACATATGTATCGCCTTCTTGATATTCTTGGCCCTTATCTGAAGTTTTCGTAGCATCAGCCAAACCTTTTCCGGAGATGTTTAACGACTGAAACTCTGGTCCAGGCACCAAAAGGCCCTCCTGAACCTTTTTTCCAGACACCAAAAGTTCCTCCTGCACTAACCTTTGACCAACTAATACTGGCCTTGTATTGCCACTATTTTCAGTAGTTAGGTGCTGCATTGAATTGATATTCGGTGTTCCGTTCACATTAATTGCATTATCCGTATCATTAGAGACTTTACTTTCAGTTTTTTTTTGCATTCAAGAAGTCTCGTGCATCACCCTGCAATTGTTCCACATTATTTGTTTTGTCACCTTGTTGCCCGATGTCATCATGATTACACTCTCCCCTTTTGTTTTTTCTGGATCATTAGTCGGCATTCAGCATCTTCATGATCTTGGTGCTTACAATAGGTACAATACAAAGGAAGATTATCAAACAAAATCTGTTGATAGTGTTCAACGAGCTTACCAGATTGTTCATCCAAAAAGTGCATCCTTACTCGTTTTGGATGTTTGTCCATAAGATCAAGAATGACCTTAACTCTAGCGGTGCTTGGTCTGTTCCTATCTTGAGTGGATTTATCTATGGCTACTGGCTTGCCAATAGCCGATGCAATGGATAACAAAGGTCTTCGAGCAAAAAATTTGGCGGCAGATCCGGTAGCGAAACCCACGCCAAAGCTTTTGAAGTTTCTTCCTTAGGGTTAAAGTTTTGTGTCCATGGAAAGTTTCAGAACAGATGATGCTCCCCATTAAATTGAAGATAATAGGGGTGCGGAATTCATCGTCGAGTGAGATACAAATATTGTAGAGTAAAATATATTTTATCATAAAGTTCTTTTAATAATTGTTCTAATCTGGATATTTCTTTTATGTTATTTATTATATATTCTATGTATAACATATCTTGGGTTCTTTGATACATGTATAAATTTTCTTGTATTAAGTGTTTTGATAATCTTATATTTTCCATAGTTTCTATCCAATATTCTAAATATTCATAGTTCATTTTAATCTGAATTTATTTCTAAATCGTATATATCTATTCTTTCTAAATCTAATTCTTGTAAATCTATTTTACTTGTTCTAACCATTTTATCCCTAATGTTATATTTTCATTTCCTTGATATATTTTGAATTTTATTATTATTGGTATTCCTCCAATTATTAGTTCTTGTTCTGTTGTTTCTTCAATATTTACTAATAATTTTGATAATTCTGGACATGAGTGTTCTGTAGTTATTATTTTATCTTCCATTACTAACTCTCTTGTAATATAGTTTTCTTCTTGTCCTGTATTTATTAATATTAGATATTTTCTTTGCTCCATTATTCCTGTTATATAATAATGGTGTGGTTTTATTTCTTCTTCTATTAGCTTTTGTGGAATTATATTTATTCTTTTTGAACTATTTGAAGTGCTCATTTTTGATGATGTTTGTTGTATATCATAATTTTTATTTATTCTCTTTGATGTACTTAATCTTTCTTGTACTATTTCTAAATCTTCTTCTATATCAATTTCATTATAACTATAGTCATTATTATCTATAACCGTAACTATCTTTTCAAAGGGATTTTCTATTTTTATTTTATTTATTTTATTTTTTGCTGTTATTTTATGTTTTGTTGTTAAAACATATAAATTTTTACATCTAGCTGTAAATATTTTACTTCAAGGTGCTAGTTCTATTCCTGACATTTTCCAATATAATACTAATGATTTATCTATATTTTTGTCATTAATTGCTACTGAGTAGTTAGCACTTATTATAAATTTAAATTTTTGGTATATTAAATTACCTTTTACTGCACTTATTATACTTTTTTCTATAGGTTGTATAATTCTATCATCTGCTAAATATATTTCTATAGGTGTATCTATTCCTTCTCTAAAACATGCTTTTATTAATAATTCAGTTCCTCCTAAATGTACATATTTAATTGGGTTTTTTGCATTTATCTCTTGTATTTCTTTATTGATTATTCTCTTATTTATTATTGGTATTTTAGTTTTTCCTTTGGTATACTTACAATCTATGATGTGTTCTCTTTGACTTACTACATAATATTCTTCTTTTTGTCTTTTAAACCAATTTTTTATTTTTGGTACTTCTAATATTTTTTCTACACTTAGATCTAATTCTTTTCCTTTTATTTGTTCAAATATACTATTATCAAATATTATTTTTTGTTCTAAAGATTCTTCATCTTGACATTCTTCTTTGTTTATTATTTGTATATCTGCTTCAGTCATTTTTCATATTATAGAATTCATTATCTATTTCATTTTCTGATATTTCATATATACTATCTTCACTTTCTAAATCATAATCGACGTATTCTATTTGTGTATATTTTTCATTTTCCATAATTATTTCTGATATCTGTTTTTTCTTTGGATTTTTAGGTAATTTACAATCTTTAGCTATATGTCTTAGTTTTCCACAATTATAGCAAGTACATTCCGTCAATTTTCTTTTTGGTCTATATGGTCTTTTAGTTTTATAATTTTTTACATAATATATCTTTCTTGGTTTTTTATATTTATACGTTGATTATATTTTTTATAATTTTTATTTCTATTATACTTCTTTTTATAATATCTATCTGTACAACCAAATTGAGGTGCTATTTTGTTTTTGCAACATGCTAAGTTTTTTATTAATACTTTTTCCATTTTTATGTCTTCTTTATGTTTTTCACATAATTCAATAAACCATCTTTGCAAGAATTTCATTCTAGCTCCTAAAGTATCTGTTAATTCTGCTTCATTCCAACTTTTTATTATTTTTGAACTAAAGGGTTCTGGTAATTTTGTAAAATATAATTTCCTTATTTCCTTACCTTCTTCCATGTTATATGTTCCTTTATAATAATATTCTCTAAATGCACATGTATATTCATCTATATAACACATATTACATATTGCTAATTTTGTCAGTAAATTTCTATTTATAACTTTCTCTTTATTTTGTTCTTCTACTTCTGTTGTCATACTACTAAATTCATTTCTTATAGCTATTTCATATTTATTTAATATTTCCATAGATGTTGTAGCTATTTCTCCATTAAATTTTTTATTATTTCTTAAAGTCGTTATACTTTCTTCCGTTAAATTTTGTAACGATAATTTTACTGTTCCTATGAGTGTTCTTTCTATATATCCTGGTATTTCTGTCATTCCTATTTTGTTGTCTATTAATTGTTTTGATATATATCCCATCCATAATTGAATTGTTTTATTTATATCTGCTACACAGTCTAAATCTAAAAAATTATGTTGTTCAGTTGTTGGTTTAGGTGTCCATTTATTTAATCTTTTATTCCATAAAGTTTTTTCTCTATCATATTTTTCATAATTTGCATTATAATATGTTGGATTTAAATATTTTGGATTTTTTACTCATGATGTACTAGGTTTTTCATCCATGTTTGTGTCTCCCATATTTACTTCTACATTTTTTATATTATCTATATTTTCTAGCATTTCTGTATATGTTTCACTTATCTCTGAATGCTGTTCTTCTAAATCATCATTAATATCATCAATTCTAATTTCTGGTAGATTAGGTAAATTATCTTGGTTATTTTCTTCTTTCTCTTCTAATTTATTTTTTATTTACAATTTTTCTTTAAGTTTGCTTATCTCATCTGCTAATTTTCTTTTTTGTTCTTTTTCTTTTTGTTTGATTTCATACATTTCTTTTAACATTGCTAATTCTTTTTCTAATTCTATTATTTTAGTATTTTTTACTTATTCTAATTGTTGTACTTCTTTTTTGGCTTGTTGTTTTATTTTTTCAATTTCTATTTTTCTATCTATCTCTTCATTTTCTTTTGTTATTCTTACCATAGCAGTTAAACTGTCTTCTAATTTTACCGTTTCCTTTTCTAACATTAAACTTAAATTATCACCTATTTTCTTATATCTTCTTCCTAGATTAGAAAATATTATCTTTATTTTTAATCCTTCATAGTTTTCATATGTTTTTTCATCTATTGCATCTTCTTCCTTATTCATTTATAAATTATGTTGTAGTTTATATTCTAGATTATCTATTTGTATTTTTAGATATAAAATATTTTTTCTTTATATTATTATAGATTTATTATAGACTCCTGCAAATATATTGCTATTAAGTCTATTTTGTCTATAACTTAATTCTTTTCTTTTTGCTATAATTATTTTATTAAGTTCTTGTCTATATTCGTCATTCATTGTAATTTTAAATATTTGATATATTTATATTCTATTTTAGAAATAATATCTATTAATTTTTCTAATTCTTGGTTATTAGATTTTGTAATATTTAATTGTTTATATTCTGGATATAATTTATTTAATTTTTTCTTTATTTTTCTTATCTTTTTACTAATATGTTTATTTTATGTTTCTCACTATTCATATGATTACTGTTTTTGTTCATAGCTCTGATACCAATGTTAGGGGTGCGGAATTCATCGTCGAGTGAGATACAAATATTGTAGAGTAAAATATATTTTATCATAAAGTTCTTTTAATAATTGTTCTAATCTGGATATTTCTTTTATGTTATTTATTATATATTCTATGTATAACATATAAACAACAGAGCAAAAATCTTCATAAAGATCACAACGAATTAAAAGATGTCGTGCTGCAAGCGAGCCAATTAAACAACGTCCTTTGATGACTAATTGTTTTGGAATTAATTTTCTCAGTTCGTGTAAGCTTGGTGCACCATAGGAAAGCTTCATAATTAGGGCTTGATGAAGTCCCTCTTCAAAGGCATACTCATCTAATTCCATAAAAGTAAAACGGAAAGTTGGTTCCCCGTGTATTAATTGAATATGTTTCAAGATTGTTTTGGTCAGTGTTGTAGGATTATAATTCATAAGAGATGCATAGGTATTGATAAGGTTTGATTCTCCCATAGTTTGAGACTGGGGAGAGGCAGCGGCAGCCATGAGAGTCTTCTAAGTCACCTTTCACCAAAATATTGAAATTAAGTGTGTAGTTCACTAAATTAACATTTTCAGCTTCTTGTAGCACAAATGTTTGGTATCATATATCCCAGAAAAGGTTAATTGTAATATAGTATTAGTTGTACCAAAGTTAAATTTACAGTCAACCATTGTACTAAAATTTAATACAAATACTATTTTTATATATACTACCAAATGACTCATTAGTGTTGAAGAAAGTGTCAAGTGTTATCTATTGATTTATAATGTTACAATAAACACATATCATTCAAATAGTGTTTTGATGTAAGCACTCAATACTATAATTTTCTAGTACAATAAGTATAACATCACTTATTTAGAATTCTAAGCTCTCTTAAATTATATACAAAAATACTTTATATGTGTTTGATTTAACCTAAGCCAGACAATTTTACATCAAGAGTTGCAAATTAAAGAAATCAAAGCAAACGCCATCTACAAATTATGCACCTTTTCTTTTATTGTTAGAGTTGTGACATGTTAGTTGAATAAGGTGAAGAACATTTGTTTGTTGTTCCTGTATACCCGGACCTTACCAATGGTATTCTTATTTATTTTCTACAGATTATCATGCCTCCAGATGAACAAAGACTACGTTTACCTTCTCCTGATCGACTAAGCAACCTTCCCATTCATTTAACCGATGACATTCTAAATAGGTTATCTTTTCGAGATGTTGTAAGAACTAGTACACTTTCTATGGATTAGCAATATGCTTGCCGTAGAATTCCAGAGGTGAAATTTGATCAGGAAACACCATTGGATTTATTCCTATTCTCGATTGTTTCTTCAGGTTTCATATAATAAAAACATTGAAAGTTACCCTTGACATTAGTAGTCTAAAAGTATGTCCTAATATTGATCGTTTGATACATTTGCTCGACAAAAAATTCATTCAACACTTCGTCCTTAAAATTCCATTTACTTATCCATCATACAAGATCCCTTACTTTCTTTTTTAATTGTTCAGCATTGAGGCATTTGTATCTCATGGAATGTGAAATACATCTTCCATGCTTCTTTCAGGGATTTAATAATTTATTAGCCTAAAATTAAAATTTGGAACATTATCTTCTGATATGTTTGAATGTTTGATCTCTAATTGCCCATCACTTGAGGATTTGGTGCTAAAAGACATAGACAATTTGTACCTCATGAGTATTAATACTCCTAAGCTAAGGTCATTTGTCTTTCATGGCGATAGACAGTTGATATTTCTAGAAAATGTACCTCTTCTTTCCAATGTTCTCTATCAGCCTACAGAATTAGTTCTAGAGGAAAAAGATGATTTTGACAATATTTTTTCGTCTATTCCTGCTCTAGAGTATTTCAGCTGGGATCATTTTGAGGTAATGTTGCTTTATTTAACTTGTATTTTCATACATGTACTTTTCTTTTTAGCATCCTGACCTTTATCATTTTATTTGTAGGTCGATATAGGATCAACTGAATTTATACCAACAAGGCTTCCGTCTGCTCTTAACTGTCTGAAATGCCTATTCATATCTTGGATTACTCTTGGAGAGTTTTTTGATCTTTCGTTTTCTCTTTTCATGATACAGAGCTCTCCAATTTGGAAGAAATTGAAATTCATGTTGTCACTAATATTTATTTTTCTCTCTATCTTTTTCATTTTTTATATTTGTATGCAATGAATGTGATGGTTTATTCATGATTTTTCTTAGGGGTATATCCTTAATGATGGGAATTATTTTGAACCTGTTCCCCAGGAGGTTGTTAATGAGATTCCTACAAGCTTCTCGGACATCACATTTAATAATCTGAGGACAGTTGAGTTTTATGATGTACTATTAGAAGAGGGTGAAATGAAGCTAATCAAGGTTTTATTGGCAAAGTCTCCAGCACTGGTGAAAATGGAAATCAAGCCTAGTCAAATGGAAACTAACAAATCTCTCAAAGTACTCGCGGAGATAACAAAGTTTCAACAGGCATCATCGAAAGCAGAAGTTGTGTATCTTGTTGACTAGTACCGTTATAAATATTCTTCTTAGTCTTTGGCTAAAATGTTTTGGAAGTGTAAAAAGAAATGAAACGTTTGGTTGATGGAGTAGTAAGTCTGTGTTTTGCCTTTACTTTAAGGTACTATATGGATTTTATATGCTTGGGAACATAGGATACTAAACCTGGATGAATGTTTTGAATACTCTGTTTGGGAACAAAGATAGATTTTACATTTCATGGTTGTTCTTAAATAATGTATGAATTGAGTCTTTGGTTGTTTATTTCGAAGTTATGTTGTGTGTTGAATTCTCTTAGGGAGCTTATTTTCTGGTTAGTAGGAACTTCTTTCCTGTTAAGGGACTAGTCCAAGTTAGATCGAGAAGTATTTATGTTGGACAGCATCCTTCCTCACTTGTCAAGAAGAAACTCGAAGAAGCATCAGCCAATTTGGGATTCTAGAATTGAATTTATTTCAAATTATTTTATGTGTTAAATATCCTTGGGAAAGCTTGAAGCGTAGAGTGGAAACTTAACTTTATCCATTAGTCCAAGTTAGACCGAGAAATATTTATATTGGACTTGATCCTTCCTTATCTGTGAAGAAAAAACACTAAGAAGAATCACCGACTTGTGTCGAGCAAATATATCAAACGATAGGACATACTTTTAGACAAGTAATGTCGAGGGTAACTTTCAATGTTATTCTTATATGAAACGTGAGGAAACAATCGAGAATGGGAATAAATCCAATGGTAGGAGATGTAAATTTCACCTGCGGAATTCTACGGCAAGTATATTGTCAATCCTTAGAAAGTGTACTAGTTCTTATAACATTTCGAAAAGACAACCTTTTAGAACGTCATCGAATAAATGAATGGCAAGATTGCTAAGTCGATTAGGAGAAGGTTATAAAATTTGTCTTTGTTCATCTGTAGATGATTGGTAATGTCAGAGTATATGCTACACGAAAAACAAAGAAACATGTCACAACTCTAACAATAAAAGAAAAGGTGCATAATTTGTAAATGACATTTGCATTGATTTCTTTAATTTGTACCTCTTTATGTAAAATTGTCTGGCTTATGTTAAATCAAACACATATAAAGTTTTTTTGTATAGAATTTGAAGAGAACTTAGAAGTTTAAATTAGTGATGTTATACTTATAGTACTAGAAATTTATAGTACTGAGTGCTTACATCAAAACACTATATTAATGACATGTGTTTATCGCAACATTATAAATCAATAGCTAACACTTGACACTTTCTTCAACACTAAAGGAGTCATTTGGTAGTATATATAAAAAATAGGTGAATTACCCGTGCTTCGCACGGGATTGAACTATTTCATTAGGCTTACATATGATCATCCGGTAATACTTGTATTTTCGATACATAAATGGCAAAAACATTTTATCTTAAGGCAAAGTGTTTCTCTGAAATCATAAAGTGCTATATTTTTTAAAAAATTTATTTTTGTTATACAAAAATTATGAGTCATAGATATATTTTAAGTATAAGAAAGAAGTCTAAGAAAATATCCCTGCAAATAGTTGGTAAGATGTAATGAAAAATTTTAAGTTCTAAGAAATCATAAAGAACAAAATTAGAAGTTAAAAAAGAGACCAAAAAACGTTGAACAACAACACTCCAAGTAAAGTGGAACATCACGTCCATACAAGATCATAATTAACTAAATTCAAATGGACGGTCTTGGGCTCCTTTTTTGTGAACCTCAATCAATCTCTTTTTTATTAATGTATTGTCATATCAAGTATATGCTAAAAATGACCCTTAAATTATTCTTATCATAAATGTTTTCTGTCATTGTCCCAAAATAGGCATTACTATTTTTAAGGTTTCATATCAGCGGGCAACTTATTTGGATTAAAACAAAGTTATTGTTATAGTTATAGTATGCAGTTACAAAAAATTAATGCAATTATCAACCAAGAAGTAGTTGACATCTGAATGTTCACAACGGGATAAACTAAACCAGAATTTTGACACATAACATATTAAAATCTCACAACATAATTTTGTGAGCACTTGAACACACAAATATCCAAAAATAATAATAAAGACGACCTTAATTTCCTAACAATCAAGAAAAAAAGACACGTGCTTAATATATTTTTCAAAAATATAGTCTTATGGGTTGTATCTAAGTTTATAGTCAACAAATTTTACTGAAAGAAGTCAGAAAGAGTTATTACTTCTTTATCAAAAATTAAAATATTATCAAAAGAATGAGTTAATCACTACAACAAAAATGATCTTGAGTGATAATTAATAGCTTAATTATCGTTAAATATGTATTTTCATATTTAAAAAAAAATAATACTTTGTATAAATGTCCCTAATGTTTATAACAACATTGAATTGAATGACAATTAATTAATGTCAGTAAGGGTTGTAGCACTCTTTGTGAATGTGTATATTTATTGTCGATAAGAAATATTTTTGCTATAGTGTGTTCTGGACATTTGTTAGTTTCACGAAAACTTGATCTCTTATTATGTTGAAAATAGAAGACAAGAGGAAGTATGACAAATTAGTTAACTTGCAATAAAAGATGTTGTCTATATACAAATATTATAGAAATAATGCAACGTCATACAAAACTTTTGTACCTAAGAAAAAACAATTAAAATAAAATACTAACTCTGGCAAGCAAGAGAGCAATAATTTTGGTACTTTTAACAAACTTCATCATTGGTTCTGTATTAGTTATCAAAGATTTGTTGTTATGTGCTATCAAATATAGCACAACCCACAAGCAATCTTCTCAAAAGTATATGAAGTAACCCTGTAAAATGAGACAAAAGAGAGGATAAATTTTCAATCTTCTTCACTGGAATTATGAAGATAATTCAAAAAAAGTCACCAAAATAGCAAAAAGAAATTGCAATAGATACATGATACACTATGATTTATAGTAAAAAGTTAAACTTCATGAAATAAGAGGAAGAAAATTTTGAGAAATGAAATGCACTTTATAAGAAACATAATTAATGTATTTGAATTTGAAAAAAACATAAATGTAATAATGACACAAATAAAAGATTTATTTACTAAAGAACCAAATGTAATGAATTCAACCATCAACCATTTAAGCAGTGTTATGAGTTGTGCACTAAAAGCTCCAAGAGTAGTAATGTCACATTGCAATTGAATCAATTTGCTTTGTTTATACGAAGAAGCCTGTAGAAAGGGACAAAAGAAAAGATCAATTTTCAATCATCCTTGCTGACACTTTGACAGAGGTAAAAAAAGGTCACCAAAATAGGAAAAAGAAATTACCATAGTTCGATGAATCACTATGACTTATAGTAAAGATTAAGCTCCATGAAAACTTTCAAGAATGAAACAAACTTCATAAAAACTCAATTAATGTATTTGAGTTTTACTACCCTATAGTGAGAAAAAAACCTACAAATTATAGTGGCAAGAAATTCCTCTATTTATAGACAATATAGGATAGTATGAACAAATATTTATTGTGCCTTTCGAAAAGGTCACAACTTTTTGGAAAAGTTACAACCCTTCAAAAAGGTCACAACCTTTCATAAAAGTCAAAATTTTTCATAAAAGTCACAACTCTTCATTAAAGTCACAACTTTTCAAAAACGTTACCACTTTCATAAAAGTCACAACGTTTCAAAAAAGTTACCACTTTCGTAAAAGTCACAACTTTTTCATAAAAATCACAACTTTTCATGAAAAGGGAAGGCTAGTTTTTTAAATAAATAAATTTATAAGGGAATCCTGGTTTCTTGTGGTGCCACATAGGCGGGCCTAAGGTTCTCTTTTATATAAACATATGATTGTATTTGTATTAAATTTTAGTACAAATGTTTGACTGTAAATTTAACTATGGTACAACTAATACTACTATTTCAATTAATCTTTTTTGGGATATATGACCCAAACATTTGTGATACAAGAAGAATTATTATGTAACCTTATTGATGGGGATTATTTCGAACCTGTTCCCCATGAGGTTGTTGATGAGATTCCAGCAAGCTTCTCGGATATCACATTTAATCACATATGGACAATTAAGTTTTATGATGTACTATTAGAAGAGGGTGAATTGCATCTTACTTTTAGGAATTTCTTTCTTATTAAGGAATTACTCCTAGTTAGACCGAAAATATGATGGACATGCTCCTTCCTTATTTGTGAAGACGAAACTCGAAGAAGCATCACCCAATTTGGTCTTCTTAAGTTGATGTTTATTTCAAAGTTATGTTGTGTGTTAAATTTCCTTCGTTAAGCTAGATACATTAAGTGGAAACTTACTTTATGTCTGGCTAGTAGAAATTTCTTGTTTGCTAAGGAATTAGTCCAAGTTAGACTGAGAAGTATATATGTTGGACATGATGCTTACTCATATGTGAAGAAGAAACTCGAGAAGCATCACCCAATTTGGGATTCATGAGTTGATGTTTATTTTGAAGTTATGTTGTGTGTTGAATTCTCTTGGGCGAGCTTGAAGTATTCAATGGAAACTTACTTTTTGTATGGTTAGTAGGAATTTCTCGTTTGCTAAGAGATTAGTCTAAGTTAGACCGACAATCTGTCGTTCTTACTTGGACTAATCCCTTAACAAGCAAGAAATCTCTACTAACCAGACTGAAAGTAAGTTTCCACTCAATGTTTCAACCTCACCTAAGCTAATTCAACACATAACACAACTTCGAATAAACAACAACTCACGAATCCCAAATTGGGTGATGCTTCTCGAGTAAATTTCTACTAGTAAGACAGAAAGTAAGTTTGCAGAGGTCTAGAAAGGATAGCATGTACACAACATTTTATATTTAACATTGTTTGTGGGGTTTGAGAGTTAATTTACGATTGCCCCTCGACTCAAAAGAAATGACATGCAGTAAAGACAACACCTAAAAAACACCCAAAAAAAAAAGAAAGAAAGAAAGGAAAATAGGGTTTATTAGCATAAATGTTTATGCTTTTACATGCCGTATAAGAGCCTGAAACTTGCACTTATGATTTTAACTCCTGAAGTAACTTTATCTTGTTATGAGAAGCGGACCCACATTTATATGTGTGGGTGCATATACATGTACATCTATCTTTGGAAAAAAAAAAGATATAATTAACAGCGCACTCTTAATGAGTGTAGAGTTATCCTTGTGCTAGAGGAATCACCCACAAAACTTGGGTTTGAATCTAGCTAAAGCCCTTATTTCTTTTCAAGTTTATTGTGATATTCAAGGGGGGTGGGGTAAATTTAAAATTCACTTAGTCAACTAACAGTAGTCGATAGTCGACTCACCTACAAATTAGTAGGAAGATAAACAATAATAGGAAGTTGCAGTAAATAATTGACACAAAAGATTTTATCCTGGTTCGGATCACCAATGCGGTGCCTAGTCCAGTCCCCTTGGGTTTCAAGGGTTTTCCTTAAAAGATTTGAAGAGATCTTCGTGTTACAACAATTTGAACTCTTCGTGTTACAACAATTTGAAACTTTCTCATGTCTGATATGCAAATAAGATTTCTACCTTGACACTGCCTCGAGTTGTCTACTACACTTAGATTCTTTATTTTCTCTTTTCTTTTCAATTGTATCACTCACATGTTTACAAAGCTTTATGAAAGACAAAAGAAAAATGTTTGCTAAGCTCAAGTGAAGTTTCGTACTTCGCACTACAAATCTGGGTCGGTTTATGTAGATGATGATCTGTGATTTTGTAAGGAAAAACCCAAGGGATTTATCTTAATCAAGTATCAATTTAGGGAGTCCTTGATTTAGGCGATTTAGTTGATCTATATCTATGAAGTAAATCACTTTTTCTACTTTCTTTTTGCTGGTTTGATCTTTTCCTTGTATAATCGACAAATTTGTTATGTTGTGGCTTGATTCATGGCTCTTTCATTTCTTGATGATTCAGTTGTGATCTTTGCCAAGTGTGCGAGTATTCTGCTTCATTTGGACTTTCCTTTATGTGCTGATCAACCATATATTCCTTTCCTTCTTTTGTCCCTTAGATTTGTGGCTTGCCTTTCCAATGCTTCTCTGCAGCTTCAAGCAAATATTCTTTTCCTTCTTGAAGTCGTTTGCGCTGATGATTTCCTTTTTGAATTAGTGACCTACGAAATTTGAGATCAACTCGTTAAGTGTCTATTTTCAAAACCAACTAACTCTAAGTAGTTAACAGTCTCCCCCTTTTTTATAATGACAAGATTGATCACGATTTTAATAGTAATCTTGACAGTCAATTTTACTGAGAAAGTTAATTGTACCTCCCTGAGGTTTCATGTCTTAGTTCATCGATTCATGCATCTCTCCCCGTGTCTCACGGAAGAGTAAGAAAGATAGATTTTGTTTTCTCCCCATTTGTCATAATATAAAAGAATAGCAAAAGGTATACTAGATTAAAGCAAAGATAACAGATACCAAAGTAGTGTAAGAGTCAGAGAGAGAAAATATCAGTAGTCCAAGAGATAGAGAGGTACATGCCCCTATTGAAAGTTAGTGCAAAAATTCAAGGTTCAGCCAGTAGAGTTAAAGACCACCCCAAAAGTACTTGAGGGAGTTAATCACTTTCTTACAGAAGGTGTTGTAAGAACGTTCAACATTCCGCGAAAGACTGGAGTATGAGGTCTGAACTGTAACAACAAGCTCATTGTTGGAGGAGTTGACTCCACTTTTGATAGAGTCAACTTGTTGGATCAAGCGATTTACCGTTGAGATACCTTCCTTCTTGATCGCTATCATGGTAATGTGCAACTTACCAATAGCAGTCCTACAGTCTTTCTGTAAACGAAATACCTTTTCCAAAGCATCATGAAAGGTCTACATGTTCCATTCTACAGCTAAGAATCTAGTTTTGACCTCCTCATTGTACTGCAATAAAAGAGTGGCAGAATCTGTCGAGATTTTTGAGGGTTTGGCAGAATCCGCCCGAGCATTGAGTGAGTCCTTTTTACCCACTTTTCACCAACCTGCACATACCCCATACTAGAAAAAGTGTGAGAATCATAAGTTGCATTTATAAGAGAGGGGGTAAACATAGAAAGATCCACAAGACGGTCCACAATAATCCTCGAGATGAGAAAGCCATTGGGCAGACTTGCCGAGACATTCAAGTCTTCAACACTTCCCCACATATACGCCTTGAAACATTTTGCCCAGTTGATGCGGTATTTTTTAAGCAGGAAGTCGATAACAGACACATCACAAGTAGAGATATTACTCAAGGAACCCTTCCTAGGAATAAGAGTTGTGGCCACGATATGTGAGAGAATACGGTTCTCTAAACATAGCGATAAGGGCCCTAAGTCAGAAATGTCAGAGTCGGGTTCAGCAATGACTCGCTTTGCAACTTCCAGAGAAACTTCAAAGTCATTAGGCTATGTTTCGTTTATGTACAGAATTAACCCAGAGAACTTAGTACCAAACACATCTTCTAATAGATTTTCATTGATGATAAAGCATTTACCCAGCACCAACGATTCTAACTCACCATTGTTAGGTGACATTCGGAGATTCGCATAGAGCAGGCGAACCGCTTCGTCAAAAAGCTCAAGACCACACAAAATAAAAAAGAGAGACAATTTTTGGGCTTTCAGATATGAACTTAGCGGGTAGTGAGAGTCCTTTAATTGACTGAGATTGAAAACATGACCATGAACAATAGGGCGAGTTTTGAAGCGATCATACATGTGCTTCTATTCGATACCCCGGAACCGTTGCATGTCTTCGTGGGAGAGAGATCATGTCATACGGAGATGAAGCTTCTTTGGTGCTTTCTGCTTAGTAGTAGAAGCTCGCTTTTTTTAGGACTCGGATGGAGCAACCATGGATTATGAGGAGGAATTAGAAGAGAGAGAGATGGTGTCTACTTTGACGGAACTCGAAGAGACAGAGGATTTCTTTGAGGTCATGGAGCAAGCTTTTGTCATGGTGAGATGAAGAGTAGAAGAGAGTGAAGGAAAGGATTAATAAAAAGAAAAAAGAGGAGAGAAAAGAAAGGGGATCAGACAAGAAAGGGAAGGGGATTTGACAGGAAGAAGAGGAAGCGGAAGAGGCGGCAACAGATCATAATTACTGAACAAAAAAAGAGAAAACACATTAAATGAATAAGGAAATTAAATAAATAAACAATAAAATACAACGGATTAGTCAACACATTTAATGCCAAGGCGATATATGAGAGAACAAAATCTTTCCTCAAGAAGAGGTTTAGTAAAAATATCAGGTAATTGGATTTTAGAGTCTTTAAATTCAAGAGAAAAATCATCATTTTCAACATGATCATGAATAAAATGATGCTTTATGCCAATATGCTTAGCCCTAGAATGATGAATAGTATATTTAGAAATACTGAAGTATTATCACAGATAATTGGGACAGTTTCATAGGAAAGATCATAATCAAGTAATTGATGCATCATCCATAAATTTTGAGTACCACAACTTCCAACCGCTAATTATCCAGATTCCGTGGTGGATAAGGGAACCCGAAGCTTGTTTCTTGCTATGCCATGACACCAGAGAGTGTCCCAAGATTTGGCATGTTCCACTAGTACTTTTTTGGTTGTTTTTGTCACCTGCAAAGTCAGCATCTGAATAGCCAATTAAATCAAAATGAGTAGAATAAGGATACCATATTCCTAGCTCCGTGGTTCAAATGAGGTAGCGAATAATTCATTTTACTGCCGTGAGATGTGATTTCTTTGGAGCAGCTTCAAATCGTGCACACTTGCATACACTATACATTATATCGGGTCGACTGGCTGTAAGATATAGCAATGAGCCAACTATCTCTCTATACATATTTTCATCCATGTCTTTTCCAGATGCATCAGTTTCAAGACACGTGGACGGACTCATTGGGGTACCAAAGGCTTTGCCCTTTTCGAGTCCAGTCTTCTTAATTAATTCCTTGGTGTACTTTGCTTGACTAATGAACGTTCCATTAGTTGACTGGTTAATTTGAAGTCCAAGAAAGAATGTGATTTTCCCCATAAAATTCATTTCGATTTCTCCTCTCATTATATTTGTAAAATTCTCGCATAAAGAAGGATTAGAACTTCCAAAAATAATATCATCAACATAGATTCGAACTATAAGAATGTATAAGAAAGATCTTTGAATGAAGAGAGTTGTGTAAATTTACCCCAAACTATTTTGCAGTAAGAACGAACTCAATCTTTCATACCAAGATTTTGGAGCTTGTTTAAGTCTGTAAAGAGCATTGGAAAGTTTATAAAAAAAATAGGGACAAGAAGGATTTTCAAAACCGGGTGGGGGTGGGGGGTGGGGGTGGGGGTGAAAACTTCTTCTTTTATAAAACCGTTTAAAAACAAACTTTTCACATCCATTAGAAATAGTGTAAAATGCTTGAAAGAGGCATAAGAAAGTAAAACTCGAATAGATTATAGGCTTGCCACAGGTGCAAAGGTTTCATCGTAGCCAATACCTTCTTGTTGTTAGTAGCCTTGAGCGACTAACCGTGCTTTGTTTTGAGTAACTTTTCCATTTTCATTTAGTTTGTTTCAAAACACCCACTTGATTCCAATAACAGAGCATTTTTTTGGTTTTTCTATTAGAGTACATACCTGATTTCTTTAAAATTGATCGAGTTCTTCCTTCATTGCTTGCACCCATGATTCGTCTTCCATTGCTTCATTTATTCGTTTAGGTTTCATTTGAGATATCAATGCAACAGAAGCTTTTTTTCTGAGAGAAGATCACGTTTGAATTTTATCATCAGGTTTAACAAGAAGATAACGTCCATGATTGACCTCCTCAAGATTACCTAAATAGTCCTTAAGACTTCCTAAAGCTTAGATCATGTCAACAACATCAAACCTTTTCCATAACTAGAGTCATTCTCAAGTCTTCTACAGGAAATCCATGAAGAAATCATCATTTATGCCCTCTTTACAATTTAAAAAAAGAATCCATAAGCCACTATAGATTAGGTACTTATTCACTTACATACTTCATAACGTAAGTCATTGGTTCATTAATTCATTAATCCATTTATTCATTAATTCATTAAGAGACTCACACAATACATAAGGACATTCAAGTAATGGTCTTAGAGAAGACCTAGGGACTCTCATTAACATCTTCAAAGCCTATTGTGCAATGTCTAGATAACGTCTCATACCACCACCTAAACTTCATAGAACTTCTCTAATGCTAGCGAGTATCCCATATGATGAGAATATGCAATAACCGACATAGACCATGGTAGCAAGACATGGAATCCGGAGTTCTATCCTACTCCGATGAGATTGTTCTACTTGCCAATGGTAGAACTTGGACACATCCCATGTAGGCACATGGTTAAGGAATATGAAGGGTTTCTTTGTATTCTAGTCTCATCCTTAACTAGAACTACTTCCCTTACCATACTCACTCGGTGCTAGCCTTTGTTCTCATAGATTAATTCATATTAAGGTTCATACAATAGGGTTCCATATCTAGTTCATAACCAAATTACATTTACCCTACCAAAGAGGATCTCTAGGGATTTCCTTCCAATGCCGACAAGAAGCTCATTATGACTTTTGCTAAGGAGATATGATGTCGTTCCAGCCAATCAACCTAGGTCCATCATCCCACATGAAGGATACCCTTATAGCGTTCGACTTCAATTTACATTACTTTTACCCTTGGTTTCAAGGTTTCACATAAAGACCTTCTTTTCATCATTCAAGGTCACATGTCATTCACACATTCAAGACTCTTAACATACTAAGTCAAATAATCACATAATCATATTCATATAAGCATCAAGCAAGGGACATAAGTCTACCTAAACAAGACACCACATATTTCACTTTAACATACAATATAAGTCATTCTAGAAGTACTTAGGAATAACATCCCATACACTATCATAACTTCATATAAGAACAAATATACTTTAACATATAGATAAACATAATCCTACATCACATAATCATCATATATTTCAAGTAGTGCCGACAAGGCTATGATCATAATATTGCATAATGTAACGTCGACAAGGCCACGTCAATTCACATAACACCGCCATCATAAGTGGACCAAACCAATCGCAATAGAATCGAAGTATAATTAATATCAAATTAAAGAAAATGGGGCAGCATACCTTCATCCCCTCATCCACACTTCGATTCAATGTCAAATCAACCAATTCAATATCACAAGGCCCTTACCAATGGCCATGAACAATACTTCAAAGAAATAACCATAAGACTCAATGAATCTATATCAATTCAATCTAGGTTTAACAATCTAAGATCAATTAGATATCAATTGAATACAAATCTTATATCATTAGAAAGCTCATAAGAAACTACATAATAATTCAACAATATTAGCTTAATATCAAGTAACCCAATAAGTAGTCAAAACTAGGGTTCATCAATTTACATGGGTTCATTTATGTTAAAATCATCAATACAATATCAATTAGATCATAATTCAATATTTAGAAATCGTTTATGCAAGAACCCATGGTAGAATCCCGAAATTGGACAATTCGCTTTAGAAAACTTTGAAAAACATCTTGAAAGTTGGGCTCCTCGATGAAACAAGTTTCAAGGATCAAAAGCCATACCTCAAGAATGATAATTCTTCACTTTGATGAAGAATTTCCACTCAAAACGCCACACCAAGCTGCTTCTTCAATTTGGACTTCAATGGAGTCTTTGGGATTTTTCTAAGAGTTTTTGGTTTTCAATTTAGATGAATGAAGTCTTTAAGGTGTTAACTACTTATATAGTTAATTAAAATACCCAATAAACCCTTAACAAACCGCCAATGACTTAATTTAGAAGTGGGGTGAATTTACCAATTCACCCCTAACTTGGCAGCAGCCTGCGCAGGAAGACAGGTCGCTCGACGCCTGCCCTTGACGGGACGTCACCACCACGACGCGCCGTCACTAGCCACCGTCGGTGGTTAATGTAGCTTGCCAAGGCTTCCCTCTTCACCCATGTCAAAGTCCCCCAGGACGACACCCTTCGACGGGGCGTCAACAGGCCTACGAGCCGTCGACTGCTCCGTCGTCTGGGGCCTGCGTGGGACTGTTTTGGCAACAGTTTTGGGTCCTTCCTCAAGGACCCTTAGATGGTCCTTGGGGATAATTTACCGGACGTTTCCAACCCAATTATGATACTCTATAAGTTCAACACCTCTCACATGAATTTCACACAAAACGAACACGTAAAACTTGATGAAACACGCCTAGACGTACAAGGTCGATTCAAGGCATATCTTTTGAACGCCATGAACGTTATTGGTCGTTTGACCTCCAAACTTCTCGAAACTCAACACACAGCCTATACATGCTATAATAACTCAATTAAGAACCTTAAAACATCATTAAACACACATAAACACATAGAACCAAATACAAGGCATTTAGGTGACTTAGTCGTCGAACGTCTTAGTCGTCCCTTGACGTTTGACTTCCAACACCTCTAATACTTTTGCTACTGTCTCTATATCATATATTAAACATATTTAGGACCTTAGACCATAAGTATCAACATGTTAGTCTCTAGTTAACCTAAGTCATTTTCAAGGTCTTACACTCTCTCCCACTTGGACAACATTCGTCCTCAAATGACACTTGCCACTCTCCGAACACTTCCAAGATTAGAGACTCAACTAGCAGCACCTAACCAAACCACATAACACAATATTAAGAAGAAATCATCAATTTCACATAATCAAGAGATTCACAACACAACAAGAAACTAGAAAATAATTCTATAACTCATTGTGCTATGAAACTCACATGCTTCAATCCAAATAGCAAAAACTCATTTTATATTCAATATTATACTCATACACATCAGTTTTAACAACATTACAACAATTTTAGACTAATTAATCAAATAGTCATTTTTACAAAAATATTACAGTAAACTGTCTTAATGCTACAAAGATTTTTACCAAAATTTTCATAAATGCACATTTAAGGTAATTCATGATATAAACATGCTAATATGCAAAGTAACATCATATAAACACACCTTATAACATAATCAAGGCTTCATAAAACACATGATGCAAGAAATTAATGAAATTCAATTTCGACCAAACTTCTAAACATCATGCTCATGCAACAACTTCTAAGACTTCTATCACATCTACTAACCATACTCCCCCACTTAGAAGGATTTCATATCTTAACAAAAGAAAGAGAACTTACCAACATCATCATCACCATCACCCGGCTTCTCTATTCTAGTCCGGAGTGCATAGAAACGCCTCTTTGTTGGAGCATCTTCCTTTGGAACATTAGGGGCAGCTTGATTATCATCTCTACCCCTAGAAGCAATCATTGGACAATCTCTAACCTTATGCCCACTCTTTCCACATCCAAAACAACTCCCGGTACCCAAAAGACGCTCACCAAAATGTTTCTTGTCACAATTGGCACAAGTAGGTTTGTCATTTCGAGAACCACCTCCTTTCTCAAATTTCACCCTAGGAACACTAGATCCCTCTTGAGTTTGAGCCCTCTTTTTGAACCTAGGATGTCCTTGATCACTTGCACCACTCCTTTTCAAGTTTCTAGCCATTCTCTTAAGTTTAGACTTTTCAATAGCTTGTGCATACACCATGAGTCTAGCTAAAGTCATATCATCATGTAGCATAGCCGTACGACATTCCTCCATCACTATGTCGGCTACCCCGGTAGCAAAGCGACTCATTTCATCTCTTGGATTTGACACAAGAGAAGGTGCATAACAAGCCAAAGACAAGAATTTCAAAGAGTACTCCTCAACACTCATATTGCTTGCTTGAGATTGATAAACTCCTCCACTATAACAAGCCAAAGACAAGAATTTCAAAGAGTACTCCTCAACACTCATATTGCTTGCTTGAGATTGATAAACTCCTCCACCTTAACCTTTCTCATTTCTCTAGGAAAGTACTTGCCTAGAAAAGCTTCCTTAAACTCTTCCCATTCAATAGGACCCGCTTCCTCTGGCCTATTGTCCTTTCATTGAGTAAACCAAATTTGAGACACATCCCTCAATTGGTATGAAGCTAACTCCGCCTTCTCTTTAGATATACCCCCCATAGCACTCAACACCTTGTACACACCATCAAGGAACTCTTGGGGATCCTCATCTACTTTGGAGCCAAGAAAGATAGGAGGATTCATCCTTACAAAGTCTCTCAACCTAGAAGTCATAGTGCTCTCCACAACCCTAGGCATCATACTCAAATTGATTTGAGTAGTTATGGCTTGAGCTAAGCCATCAAAGCCTCTCTAATCTCTTGAGTAGTCAACTCCGGATGAACCACCGGAACCTCATTACCTCCACCCACATTAGGAACATGATCACCTTGGGGAGGCATTTGAGCACCTTGAGGAACTTGCTCAACTTGAGGAGGAATCTCCTCATTCACCCTCTGCTCTTCCAACCTTCTAGTGGCCATCCTTCTAGTATTCATCTCCTATAAACACAAGGAAACACATAAGAAGGATAATCATAACATTTACTCTACCGCACAACATAGAAGTAGAAAAGAAGGAAACTCTATCGTCCTATAGCCTCTCGCCCATAGATGTGTCGTGACTCACACCGATGGTCAAGACTCTACTAGAAAAGAAGGAAACTCTCCTTTCTCAAATTTCACCCTAGGAACACTAGATCCCTCTTGAGTTTGAGCCCTCTTTTTGAACCTAGGATGTCCTTGATCACTTGCACCACTCCTTTTCAAATTTCTAGCCATTCTCTTAAGTTTAGACTTTTCAATAGCTTGTGCATACACCATGAGTCTAGCTAAAGTCATATCATCATGTAGCATAGCCGTACGACATTCCTCCATCACTATGTCGGCTACCCCGGTAGCAAAGCGACTCATTTCATCTCTTGGATTTGACACAAGAGAAGGTGCATAACAAGCCAAAGACAAGAATTTCAAAGAGTACTTCTCAACACTCATATTGCTTGCTTGAGATTGATAAACTCCTCCACCTCAACCTTTCTCATTTCTCTAGGAAAGTACTTGCCTAGAAAAGCTTCCTTAAACTCTTCCCATTCAATAGGACCCGCTTCCTCTGGCCTATTGTCCTTTCATTGAGTAAACCAAATTTGAGACACATCCCTCAATTGTTATGAAGATAACTCCGCCTTCTCTTTAGATATACCCCCCCATAGCACTCAACACCTTGTACACACCATCAAGGAACTCTTGGGGATCTTCAACTACTTTGGAGCCAAGAAAGATAGGAGGATTCATCCTCACAAAGTCTCTTAACCTAGAAGTCATAGTGCTCTCCACAACCCTAGGCATCATACTCAAATTGATTTGAGTAGTTACGGCTTGAGCTAAGCCATCAAAGCCTCTCTAATATCTTGAGTAGTAAACTCCGGATGAACCACCGGAACCACATTACCTCCACCCACATTAGGAACATGATCACCTTGGGGAGGCATTTGAGCACATTGAGGAACTTGCTCAACTTGAGGAGGAATCTCCTCATTCACCCTCTGCTCTTCCAACCTTCTAGTGGCCATCCTTCTAGTATTCATCTCCTAGAAACACAAGAAAACACATAAGAAGGATAATCATAACATTTACTCTACTGCACAACATAGGAGTAGAAAATAAGGAAACTCTATCGTCCTATAGCCTCTCGCCCATAGATGTGTCGTGACTCACACCGATGGTCAAGACTCTACTAGACGTGACTTGATGAGACTTTTTGATTCCTAAAACTACTTCCACCATCCTATGCTCAGATACCAAGCTTGTCACAACCCGAAACCATACCCTAGAAGTTAGGATACAATCTTTGATTGTAACCTGCGTCGTCGACCTCTCGGAGGTCTAAGACAAGCCCTTTCATATCATTCATTGCATACACATAGTGAAAGGTAGTGCGGAATTAAAACTTTTCACAAAATATAACATAGCCTTAAAAATCTCTTTCATATAAAAGTAATAGGAAATACTAAGTCTCAATCTCATCATCTTAGACACAAGAATACTTGGGACACGGCCCATACTTCAATACAAAAATAGAAATACATAGTCTATTACAATACTTCAAAGAAAACATAAAAGACATATATGCCCTCGAGTCAAGTGAGGACATACTTCCATTTCTCTTGAACAATCTTCTAAGTCCAAGTCTTCACTTCCCAATGCTCCTCACCTACCAAGAACTATATATATAGAAAATCATGGAATTAGTACAACCACATGTACTAAGTATGGCATTATGCATAAAAATCATGAAAATGGACTTTATTGGAAATATGCATCTTTTCATTTTACAAATCATATTTTAATCATATAACATCATTAATCAATTTAGAAACACATAAGGAAAGAATTAATCATAATACCAAATTTAGGCATCACTTTACAGTAAGTTCAATTCACTTTACAGTAAATTGACTTCACTGTTTCAGTGATTTACTAACCCCTTTAATAACCAACTTCTAGCATGTAATTTTCTCACTTAAAGTCATTCTAAGATTCACTTAAGTCACACAAAGAGAGACCGCCCATAAACCCTCTCTAGATGTACCTAAACGACCCTTAAGATTACCTATAATGAGTTACATACATACTTACAAAGCAACACAAACATTAATGTAAGATTCATCTACCAAAGGTCATTTCAAAGGTTCACTTGAGTGAGTGTGGAGTTACCGCCCATACAATCTCTATCACACACAGAAGGGATCCTATAGACTACCTAAAATAGAATCATTCTCACTAAACACACCAACACTTAGATGATAGGACACTCTCCTTCCAAAGGCTATCAAAAGACCTACTTAAGTAAATCAAGAAGATAACGTCCATGATTGACCTCCTCAAGATTACCTAAATAGTCTTTAAGACTACCAAAAGCTTAGATCATGTCAACAACATCAAACCTTTTCCCTAACTAGAGTCACTCTCAAGTCTTCTATAGGTAAGCCATGAAGAAATCATCCTTTATGCCCTCTTCACAATTTAACTAAAGAATCCATAAGCCACTCTAGATTAGGTACTTATTCACTTATATACTTCATAACGTAAGTCATTGGTTCATTAATTCATTAATTCATTAAGAGACGCATACAATACATAAGGACATTCAAGTAATTGTCTTAGAGAAGACCTAGGGACTCTCATTACATCTTCAAAGCCTATTGTGCAATGTCTAGATAGCGTCCCATACCACCACCTAAAATTCATAGAACTTCTCTAATGCTAGCGAGTATACCATATGATGAGAATAGGCAATAACCGACATAGACCATGGTAGCAAGACATGGAATCCGGAGTTCTATCCTACTCCGATGAGGTTGTTCTACTTGCCAATGGTAGAACTTGGACACATCCCATGTAGGCACATGGTTAAGGAATATGAAGAGTTTCTTTGTATTCTAGTCTCATGCTTAACTAGAACTACTTCCCTTACCATACTCACTCGGTGCTAGCCTTTGTTCTAATAGATTAATTCACATTAAGGTTCATACAATAGGGTTCCATATCTAGTTCATAACCAAATTACATTTACCCTACCAAAGAGGATCTCTAGGGATTTCCTTCCAATGGCGACAAGAAGCTCATTATGACTTTTGCTAGGGAGATATGATGTCGTTCCAGCCAATCAACCTAGGTCCATCATCCCACATGAAGGATACCATTACGGCGTTCGACTTCAATTTACATTACTTTTACCCTTGGTTTCAAGATTTCACATAAAGACCTTCTTTTCATCATTCAAGGTCACTTGTCATTCACACATTCAAGACTCTTAACATACTAAGTCAAATCATCACATAATCATATTCATATAAGCATCAAGCAAGGGACATAAGTCTACCTAAACAAGACACCACATATTTCACTTTAACATACAATATAAGTCATTCTAGAAGTACTTAGGAATAACATCCCATACACTATCATAACTTCATATAAAAACAAATATACTTTAACATATAGATAAACATAATCCTACATCACATAATAATCATATATTTCAAGTAGTGCCGACAAGACCATGATCATAATATTGCATAAAGTAACGCCGACAAGGCCACGTCAATTCACATAACACCGCCACCATAAGTGGAACAAACCAATCGCAATAGAATCGAAGTATAATTAATATCAAATTAAAGAAAATGGGGCATCATACCTTCATACCCTCATCCACACTTCAATTCAATGTCAAATCAACCAATTCAACATCACAAGGCCCTTACCCATGGCCATGAACAATAATTCAAAGAAATAACCATAAGACTCAATGAATCTACATCAATTCAATCTAGGTTTAACAATCTAATATCAATTATATATCAATTGAATACAAATCTTATATCATTAGAAAGCTCATAAGAAACTACATAACAATTCAACAATATTAGCTTAATATCAAGTAACCCAATAAGTAGTCAAAACTAGGGTTCATCAATTTACATGGGCTCATAGGTAATTTATGTAAATCATCAATACAATATCAATTAGATCATAATTCAATGTTTAGAAATTGTTTATGCAAGAACCCATGATAGAATCCCGAAATTGGACAATTCGCTTTAGAAAACTTTAAAAAATATCTTGAGAGTTGGGCTCCACGATGAAACAAGTTTCAAGGATCAAAAGCCATACCTCAAGAATGATAATTCTTCACTTTGATGAAGAATTTCCACTCAAAACGCCACACCAAGCTGCTTCTTCAATTTGGACTTCAATGGAGTCTTTGGGATTTTTCTAAGAGTTTTTGGTTTTCAATTTTGATGAATGAAGTCTTTAAGGTGTTAACTACTTATATAGTTAATTAAAATACCCAATAAACCCTTAACAAACCGCCAATGACTTAATTTAGAAGTGGGGTGAATTTACCAATTCACCCCTATCTTGGCAGCAGCCTGCGCAGGAAGACAGGTCGCTCGACGCCTGCCCTTGACGGGACGTCACCACCACGACGCGCCGTCACTAGCCACCGTCGGTGGTTAATGTAGTTTGACAAGGCTTCCCTCTTCACCCATGTCTAAGTCCCCCATGACGACACCCTTCGACGGGGCGTCAACAGGCCTACGAGCTGTCGCCTGCTCCGTCGTCTGGGGCCTGCGTGGGGCTGTTTTGGCAACAGTTTTGGGTCCTTCCTCAAGGACCCTTAGATGGTCCTTGGGGATAATTTACCGGACGTTTCCAGCCCAATTATTATACTCTATAAGTTCAACACCTTTCACATGAATTTCACACAAAACGAACACGTAAAACTTGATGAAACACACCTAGACGTACAAGGTCGATTCAAGGCATATCTTTTGAACGCCATGAACTTTATTGGTCGTTTGACCTCCAAACTTCTCGAAACTCAACACACTGCCTATACATGCTATAATAACTCAATTAAGAACCTTAAAACATCATGAAACACACATAAGCACATAGAACCACATACAAGGCATTTAGGTGACTTAGTCGTCGAACGTCTTAGTCGTCCCTTGACGTTTGACTTCCAATACCTCTAATACTTTTGATACTGACTCTATACCATATATTAAACATATTTAGGACCTTATACCCTTAATATAAGCATGTTAGGCTCTAGTTAACCTAGGTCATTTTCGAGGTCTTACACTCTTACCTCCAATATTGGCAGTTCAAGTGGGACCAAAAAGATCCATATGAAGAAGTTGTAAGGGTTTAAATGTACTTACAATGTCTTTCCCTTTGAACGATGAACGAGTTTGCTTACCCATTTGACATGCATCACAGATGTGATCCTTTTCAAACTTTAGTTTCGGCAGACGAATCACTAGTTTAAGTCTAGACAGTTTTTCAAGAGCATGCATGCTTGCGTGTCCAAGCTCTCGATGCCAAATCCATGGATCGCTTGTCACACTGATACAAGTGAGATATGGAAAATCAAAATTATTTAAGATATAAATATAGATTACTCGGTCTCCGATGAGTGTCATTCTTTCCCCAGGATATTTAATGATGCAGCTATTTGTATTGAATGTGTCTTGAAATCCAGTGTCACACAGTTGACTTATGCTGAGTAAATTATATTTGAGTCCTTTGGACTAGGTAATCTTCGACAAGATTGTATGATGAGCTAAGAGTGATGGTTTTGACTCCGGTAACTTCTCTTTTAGCATTATCTCCAAATCTAATACATCCTCCACCTATTGTTTTTATTGTTTTGAAGTTTTCCTTCTTTCCACACATATGTCTCGAGAATCCTCTATCAAGTACCCACGTTCCTTTTTTGTAGGTTTTCTTGGATTGCTCCAGCAAGACAAAAAGATTAGTTTCTTTTAGGAACCCAAGTATTTTTGGGCCCTTGATGATTATAACCTATTGGTCTCCAAATCCATTTTCCAGAAGAATATTTCATACATTTGAAGGATTTATGTCCGATATCGCCATAAGTAAAACACACAATATTAGTTGAACAATTAGGAGAATAAAGATGGGAGATGGATCTATATGATCTGTTAGAATTATGACTTGGAGAGTTCCTTCTATAGAGTGTAGTTATGTTTGATTGAACAGACCTATGTCTTAAAAAAATTTTGACACTATTTAACTGCATTTTTACTTCCTCCTATTCTTCTGTTAGTAGATAAACTCCAATCTAACTTACTTCAAGAAGAATCTGCCAAACTTTCTTTTCTTGAGCAAGTTTGTTGTATTCGTCAATAAATTTCTGTAATTCATCACTGATCATATCCAAAGAGTTTCGTAAGTCATTACAGTTTGGACAATTATAAGATCTTACCTCCCTTGTTTCTCCTAGAGACATGAAACACGAGTTTTCCATTTCATCATAGTCATCATCGGTTGTTTCTCCTTGTTCCCATGCTCCGAGATTTTTGGATCTTCATTTCGTCGATTGCTTCTTCTTCTTCGTTTTGGACAATTTTGCTTGATATGCCCCGATTCTCTACAGTAGTAGCATCGATCATTATTTCTTTTGAAGTCATTTGTTTTTTAATCTTGTTGATGTTGCTGTCTCCTTTGTCTATGCATTTGTCTTACTCCAGGATTAATAAGGGTCATTCCTTCATCTTGATTTTCATCGGCTTCCTCCTCAGTTTCTGATGTCTCAGCAATAAAAGTCACTGTTTTCTTTTTGTCGTCTTTGTTGTACCTGTTAATGTGATTTTGTTCATAAGCTATTAAGTTACCTCGAAGTTCATCATATATCATGTTTTGTAGATCTCCATCTTCAAGAATGGCAGCTTTTGTTTCCCAGGCTTTGTGAAGACTGTTGACATGTTTACTGACTTGTAACGAGTTTGAATACACATTTCCAAGAGATTTTAGTTCACAAACAATTTTGCTGAATCTTGAGAACATGGATTCAACATTTTCATCGTCATCCATATTGAACAATTCGTATTCATTTATAAGGGAGCTGATTTGAGCTTACTTGACTTTCGTCGTTCCCTCATAGGTTACTTCAATTTTATCCCATATTTCTTTTGCAATTTCTCCAGTTGATATTTTGTAATATTCCGCTCCGTTTAATGCACAATACAACAAACTTATAGCTCTAGCGTTAGTTTGAATTACCTCTTGTTATTCCTTAGTAATATCGAACAATTCAGGATCAAAAGGTTTTTCAGTTCCATCCTTTTCAGTCAATCCAAGGATTGTCTTTGGGCCTTTCTTGATGACTATTCAAGTTTGATGGTCATTTGCGTAGACAAAGATTCTAAATCTATCTTTGTAGTGAGAGTAATGTTGCCTATTGAAGTAAGGTGGTCTATGTGAAGAGTGTTCGCCTTAAAGTAAAGCACCGGGATTTGGTAATGTGTCATTTGATCTTTATTCACGTGTGGTTAGACACTAAATCTGTGAGACCTTCTCTGATACCAATTTATATTCAAGAGGGAGGGGTGAATTTAAAATTCCCTTAGTCAACTACTAATAGTCGATAGTTGACTCACCTGCAAGTTAGTAGGAAGATAAACAATAATAGAAAGTTGCAGTAAATAATTGACACAAAAAGTTTTATCTTGGTTCGGATCACCAATGCAATGTCTAGTCCATTCCCTTTGGGTTTCAAGGGTTTTTCTTAAGAGCTTTGAAGAGATCTTCGTGCTATAGAAATTTGAAACTTTATCATGTATGATATGCCAATCAGATTTGTACCTTGACACTGCCTCAACTTGTATACCTACAGTTAGATTCATTCTTTTCTATTATTTTCAATTGTATCACTCATTTTTTTACAAAGCTTTATGAAAGACAAAAGAAAATTGTTTGCTAAGCTCAAGTGAAGTTGCATACTTCACACTACAAGGGATTTATCTCAATCAAGGATTAATTTAGGGAGTCCTTGATTGAGGCGATTTAGTTGATCAATATCCATGAAGTAAATCGCTTCTTCTTCTTTCCTTTTTGCTAGTTTGAAATTTTCCTTGTATGATCAACATACTTCTTATCTTGTGGCTTGATTCATGACTCTTTCCTTTCTTGATGATTCGGTTGTGATCTATGCCAAGTGTGCGAGTATTCTGCTTCATTTGGACTTTCCTTTATGTGCTGATCAACCATATATTCCTTTCCTTCTTTTGTCCATTAGATTTGAGGCTTGCCTTTCCAATGCTTCTCTGCAGCTTCAAGCAAATATTCTTTTCCTTCTTGAAGTCGTTTGCGCTGATGATTTCCTTTTTGAAATAGTGACCTACGAAAATTGAGATCAACGTGTTAAGTGTCTATTTTCAAAATCAACTAACTCTAAGGAGTTAACATATTGGTGCACCAGAAGTCTTCAATTCTTAGGTTCATTTTTGCTTGTTATAGACACAGATTTCTATGTTCTATTATGACATCAGATTTTAGACAACCACAATTAAGATTGAAGAAAGAAAAATTTGTTAAAATGGGCATTTTATAAACTACAACAATATTTTTTGATAGATTTAGTTCATCATGTTAGAAATCTAACTAAAAGAAAGAAAATGATTCTTATTTAGTCCTAGAACACACGAATTCCAAAAAGAAAAAGCTATGGAAAAACATTGTCAAGTTTTTTAATATTTATTTTATTTTATTTTATTAAGAAAAAGGCATAAGTACTCCCTTGAACTATGGTCGAAATTTGAAGGACACACATTTTCTTTAAATGTCCTAATAACTCCTAGAACTAATTTGAAATGTAATAAATACGCCTTTTTCGGTGTTGAGGTGGCGTAGAGAGTCTTGAAAGCAAATGAAAAGTAAAAACTATGAAGAAAAAAATTGTAATACTAGTATTAGTTGTACCAACTTTAAATTTACCGTCAAACATTGTACTAAAATTAAATACAAATACTATTTTTATATATACTACCAAATGACTCCTTTAGTGTTGAATGAAGTGTCAAGTGTTATCTATTGATTTATAATGTTACGATAAACACATGTCACTCATATGGTGTTTTGATGTAAGGACTAAGTACTATAAATATCTAGTACAGTAAGTATAACATTACTAATTTAAACTTCTAAGTTGTCTTCAATTCTATAGAAAAATACTTTATATGTGTTTGATTTAACCTAAGCCAGACAATTTTACATCAACAATTGCAAATTAAAGAAATCAAAGCAAATGTCATCTACAAATTATGCACCTTTTTCTTTTATTGTTAGAGTTGTGACATGTTAATTGAAAAGGTGAAGAGCATTTGTTTGTTGTTCGTGTAGCGTATACCCTGACCTTACCAATGATATTCTTGTTTATTTTCTACAGATTATCATGCCTCCAGATGAACAAAGTCTATGTTTACCTTCTCCTGATCGACTAAGAAACCTTACCATTCATTTAATCAATGACATTCTAAATAGGTTGTATTTTCGAGATGTTGTAAGAACTAGTACACTTTATGTGGATTGAAAATATACTTGCCGTACAATTCCAGAGGTGAAATTTGATCAAACGCTCTAGGACACACCAGAGGACTTGACATCCCCTACCATTGGATTTATTCCCATTCTCGATTGTTTCTTCAGGTTTCATATAGGAATATCATTGAAAGTTACCCTTGATAATACTAGTCTAAAAGTATTTCCTAATGTTGATCGTTTGATACATTTGTTCGACACCAGTTTCATTTAACATTTCGTCCTTAAACTTCCATATACTTATCCACCATAAAATATCGCTTACTTATTATTTTATTGTTCATCATTGAGGCATTTGTATCTCATGGAATGTGAAATACATCTTCCATGCTTCTTCAGGGATTTAATAAGTTGATTAGCCTAAAATTAAAATTTGTAACACTATCTTCTGATACGTTTGAAATTTTGATCTCTAATTGCCCGTTGCTTGAGGATTTGGTGCTAAAAGACATAGACAATTCGTACCACATGAGTATTAATGCTCCTAAGCTAAGGTCATTTGTCTTTCGTGGCGATATACAGTTGATATATCTAGAAAATGTTCCTCTTCTTTCCAATGTTCTGTATGAGCCTAAAGAATTAGTTCTAGAGGAGACAAATGATTTTGACAGTATTTTTTGTCTATTCCTGCTCTCGAGTATTTTAGCTGGGATCATTTTGAGGTAATGCTGCTTCATTTTACTTGTATTTTCATACATGTACTTTTATTTTTGGCATCCTGATTTTTGTCATTTTATTTGTAGGTCGATATTTGATCAACTGAATTTATACCAACAAGGCTTCCATCAGCTCTTAATTGTCTGAAACGCCTATTCATATCTTGGATTACACTTGAAGAGTTTTTTGAGCTTTCGTTTTCTCTTTGCATGATACGAAGCTCTCCAAATTTGGAAGAAATTGAAATTCAGGTTGTCACTAATGTTTATTTTTCTCTCTATCTTTTCCATATTTTTATATTTGTATGTAATTAATTGATGGTTCTTTCTTGACTTTTCTTAGGGATGTATCCTTAATGATGGGGATTATTTCGAACCTGTGCCCCAGGAGGTTGTTGATGAGATTCCTGCAAGCTTCTCGGACATCACATTTAATCATATGAGGACAATTAAGTTTTATGATATACTATTTGAAGAGGGTGAAATGCAGTTTATCAAGGTTTTATTGGCATAGTCTCCAGCACTGGAGAAAACGGAAATCAAGCCTAGTCAAATGGAAACGAACAAATCTCTCAAAGTACTCACGGAGATAACAAAGTGTCAACGGTCATCATCTAAAGCAGAAGTTGTGTTTCTGGTTAACTAGTATCATTATCACAATCCTTCTTAATCATTGGCTAAAATGTTTTGGAAGTGCAAATAGAAACGAAATGTTTGGTTGGAGTAGTAAGACTGTGTTTTGCCTTTGCTTTAAGGTACTATAAAGATTTATATTCTTGGAAACATAGGATTGTGAACCTGGATGAATGTTTTGAATACTCTGTTTGGGAACAAAGATGGATTTTACATTTCATGGTTGTTCTTAAATGATATATGATTTGAGTCTTTGGTTGTTTATTTCGAAGTTACGTTGTGCATTGAATTCACGTTGGGAACTTTTTTTTCTGGTTAGTAGGAACTTCTTTCCTGTTAAGGGATTAGTCAAAGTAAGATCGAGAAGTATTTATGTTGGATAGAATTCTTCCTCATCTGTGAAGAAGAAACTCGAAGAAGCATCACCCAATTTGGGATTCTTGAATTGAATTTATTTCAAAGTTATTTTGTGTGTTAAATTTCCTCGGGAAAGCTTAAAGCATAAAGTGGAAACTTACCTTTATCAATTAGTCCAGGTTAGACCGAGAAGTATTTATATTGGGCATGATCCTTCCTTATTTGTGAAGAAAAAACTCGAAGAAGAATCACGATTTGTGTCGAGCAAATATATCAAACGATAGGACATACTTTTAGACTATTAATGTCGAGGGTAACTTTCAATGTTATTCCTATATGAAACCTGAGAAAACAATCGAGAATGGGAATAAATCCAATAGTAGGGGATGTCTAGTCCTCTAGTGTTTCCTAGACCGTTTGATCAAATTTAACCTGTGGAATTCTACGGCAAGAATATTGCCAATCCTTAGAAAGTGTACTAGTTCTTACAACATCTTGAAAATACAACCTATTTAGAATTTCATCAATTAAATGAACGACAAGACTGCTAAGTCGATCAAGGGAAGGTAAACATAGTCTTTGTTCATCTAGTTGTGGAAATTGAACAAGAATACGATTGGTAAGGTCAGAGTATACGCCACACGAATAACAAACAAACATATCACAACTTTAACAATAAAAGAAAAGGTGTATAATTTGTAGATGACATCTGCATTCATTTCTTTAATTTTCAACTCTCGATGTAAAATTGTCTGGCTTAGGTTAAATTAAACACATATAAAGTATTTTTGTATAGAACCTGAAGAGAACGTAGAAGTTTAAATTAGTGATGTTATACTTATTGTACTAGAAATTTATAGTACTTAGTGCTTACATCAAAACACTTTATGAATGACATGTGCTTATCGCAATATTATAAATCAATAGATAACACTTGATACTTCGGTACAACTAATACTAGTATTACAACTAATACTTTGGTAGTATATATAAAAACAGTATTTGTATTAAATGTTAGTACAATGGTTGAGTGTAAATTTAACTTCGGTACAACTAATACTAGTATTACAATTAACCTTTTTTGGGATATATGACCCCACACATGTGTGGTACAAGAAGCTGAAAATATTAATTTAGTGAACTACACACTTAATTTCAATATTTTGGTGAAAGAGAATAAAAAATACATCATGAGAATTTAACACTTAACATAATCTCGATATTAACATCAACTCAATAATCCCAAATCGGGTGATGCTTCTTCCTAAGGAAAGAACATGTCCAACATACTTCTCGTTCTGACTTGGACTAATCCCTTAACAAGCCAGAAATCTCTACTAACCAGACAGAAAGTAAGTTTCCACTCAAATTTTCAATCTCACCTAAGGTAATTCAACACATAACATAACTTAAAAATAAACATCAACTCACGAATCCCAAACTGGGTCATGCTTTTCGAGTTTATTCTTCATAGGTGAGGAAAGATCATGTCCAACATATATACATCTTGGTCTAACATGGACTAATTCCTTAGTAGACAAGAAATTTCTACTAGCCAGACATAAAGTAAGTTTTCAGAGGTCTATAAAGGATAGCATGTACACAACATTTTACTCCTAACTTTGTTTGTGGGGTTTGATAGTTGATTTTCGATAGTCCCTCAACTCAAAACAAATGTCATTGCAGTAAAACCAACATCTGAAAAACACCAAAAAAAAAAAGAAAGGAAAATAGGGTTTTTTCTACATTCCAAAATCCCAGAAAACCAACATCTACCCAAAAAAAAGTACAAAGAGGAAGATAGGGCTTCTATTTCACAAAATTGACAACACCCAAATGAGAAAGATTTGTTTTTTTTAAACAGAACAAGGAATGAAATATTAAGCTTATCAAGGTCTAAAATTATTATTGATACTGTAAACATCCAAAAAAAATAATAGAAAAGTATCAAATACCCTTTTGAGCACACTTTATTCTTCAGCTGCTGAACACAAATTTGTATGATTTTGAAGTCTTCAAATTCATTACCCCGGAGTGAAAAAGGGAATTAAAGAAGGGGGAGAGATTTTCTTCTTAAATTAAGTTTTACATAAATGTAATATGGAGTGGGGTGAGTGGGTGGGGGCAATTAGTAATGGAGGTTCCTTAGTTGTATTGTGTTGTCCGTATCAATTTACATGACACGACTTAATTCGACATAATAAATTAAAAGGAAATTGAAATGTGACATGTAATAGAAATCATAGAGATTAATGTGATTATAAATTGTTTTATTAAAATTCAGAGTTAAAATATGTCATTTTATTTTAATTTAGTTATTTATTTTTCTCATTATAAGAAATAATAAATAAAAATGATAAATTTCATTAAATTGCACTTTAAGAATTTTTTTCTGAAGGTTTACAAACATGATTAATTTACAAAAATAAAAAAGGAATAATTTTAAGGATAAATGAGATCAAAATGATTGGAAAAATTATCTATAATAAAGTGAACAATTAATATAGGACTATAAAAAGACTTTCTTTTCTACTATAAAAAGACTTTCTTTTCGAAATAACCTAAAAAAAGTAAACATCACATAAATTTAGGGGAAAAGAGAGTAAAACATAATGTGATTATTTATTTCGAGAAAATGGCAGGTATATTTAGTTACTGAAAATTTACTTCGATTTGTTTACTTCAATCCACTTAATTATTATTTGCCTGTGACATTTAATACCTCAAAATTGTTAAATTTGATTGTATAGGTCATGTAAATCTAGTAACTTGAAATAACTAAGAATAATCTAGGAAATCAAGGAAAATTATTTTTGGAAATAAAAAGAGAAATGTGGAAAATTTCCAGATTTTAAAAGTGAGTTTTTGGTCATTTTTGAAACGGTCATAACTTTCATCTCAGGAGGAATTAGTGTGAGTTCTTTATATGGTTGGAAATCTCATGCAAAGATATTTCCAACGCCGCCGAGTTTGTGAAATTTTGATATCGTATGAGTGAGATATGCCTTTTTGAAAGTTGGATTTTTGTATTGAGGAGAATCCAATTCGGATTTTAGTGAGGTTAAAGTATTCTTTTCTCCCTACTATTTCGTAATTTGTTTTAAGGTTTATAAAGTCAAAATATAAGCCTTAAGTCAGTTTTTAGAATATTGAATACACTTAGGGCTTGGGAGAAAAGAGAAGAGAAGAGGAGAAAGGAGAAAGAGAAGAAAGAACGCCAAGAATCGTTGCATGGATTTCGTTGGGGGTAATCACTTTAAGGTATGTGAGATCATTATGTGTTGGATACTTTCACCCACACCCCAATTTGATTCAATTCAGCAAGTTAGAATTTATTGAATGATGAACATGAAAGTAAAAATTGTGAAATTCTTGTTGGTAGAATTGTAGTTTATTTCTAGTAGATTTGATTCATGTTTCTAGATTGTTTTTGGGCCTAATCTATTGGGTAATAAGGTATTTAGTGATCCTAAGTGTTTGGGGTGGGATTCATGAAAGTTTAGGAGGTTTAGAGATGAAAACGGAGAAGAAAAGTCGAAGGTTCCGTCTGACAACCCATGGCGCACCGCACCTGCCAGAGCCCCTCAGGGCAGGCTCTGTCTGACAGGTCCTGGCGCGTCGCGCCAGCCAGAGCGCCTCAGACCAGAGTCTGTCAGACAGGCTCTGGTGCTCCGCGCCTCTCAGAGCGCCAAGGTCACCTGGAGACCCCGTTCTTTCCCTATCATTTCGTACCAATTCCTAAGTGATGTACCTATCATTCCTAGTTGATTCAAACAGTCTGAAGTACATCTAAAAATCATGAAATCATCCATAAAAATGAGATCATGATCCTTGAATCCATAATCCAATTAAAGTAAAGCTAAGATCAAGGTCAAAGAAGTTAAGATTCAAGTTTAAAAGTTAAGAAGTAAGTAAAGGCAAGTTCTTAAAGTTTTCAAAGAGTCTTAAACAATCACTTTAACTTTGTTTTAAGGCCAAGTTACAAGTTGAGCAAAGAGTAAAGAGTAGAGTTAAATTCTCAAAAATCTATAAGGGAACTAAGTATTCCCTAAAAGTTAAGTTCAAGTGAAGTAAAGAGTAAGAGTTGAATTCATCTCTCAAAAAGCTATAAGGGAACTAAGTATTCCCAAAAGGTTTATAAATGTTTTCACATTTATGCTACAAGGAAACTAAGAGTTCCAAAAGAGTTTTGAGTAAGAGAAGGGGAACATTGATTCCAAGAGGGATTTTTAAAGCTAAAAAGGGTTTAGCATATTATCTCAACCCAAAGGAAGGAAGTTATGTTAAAAGCATGAGCTAAAGTATATTATGGGAGTAGTATTGAGCACCGATGTGGGGATGAGAGTTCATATTAACTCAAGTCTCCATGTAAACCATGTAGCCATCATGGGTATTAACGGGTCATACTTTTTAGATGACCACGTAAGTTAAGATAGTGTATCCACTAAGTTAAGTAAGGTCCTATACCGATGGTAAGGTGTAGGATTGTCCTCGGTAGCATGAGGTAAAATGTTGTATCATCACTTAGGCTCAAGTGATGGTTGTCGGTTAGAGAATCTCCCACAGAAAATTATATTACTTTAATATATAAGTAAAGTTGAGTTTATTATTGTTTTATCTTAAATAAAGTAAGTGTTACCACTATCTTTATATATATACATACATACTAGGTAATATGTATGTGCTTCATGCGGTGATAAATAATAATTGCATTGAACTTGCAAGTAATTTTTACTAATATCCATACGTTAAAATTAATGGAAAAGTAGGTTCTTAAAAAATATTATCAATATTCCAACATTAATTTTATTATTTGTCATTGTCATAGAACTCAACAACGTTTAATGAATGAATTATTCACAAAATATTAATTCATTTGTTATTTAATCAACATTAAAAGGAAAATAAAGAAGAAAATAAGAATATAAATACAAAGGTATTTCAAAATAAAAAGAAACATTTAAGTTGCATAGATTAAACAATTGTGGTATGTGTCTTAGGAGAAAATTCAAAATTTCGTCAACATAATCGAAAAAGAAAGTACGCTTGAACATGAAAGAAATTATCACTTTTTAACTTGCATAATGAATTTCTTCAATTGATAATTGAGTAATTTCATATAAATTTAAAAATAGATAATACCTAAGCTTATATATAGTAACTTCAGGTTATAGAATATCGAAACATGAGTTCTTGGAACTGAGTATAATAAGTATTTTCTGCACGATGAATATACGTACTATATGTGTATATGTTCGATATAACTAGAGACAATAACTTTGCAGAAACATAAACAAACAAGAGTTTAAAACATGTATTCAAAAACAACAATTAATATCATAAGCATGAATTAATGAGTGTAAAAAAACATACCAAGATATGTAAAAGTAGAATGAAATAGAAATGAAAAAACTGAGTCCACTGAATGTACAATGTCCCCTTAAAAAAACTATTTTAAAAAATTACATCCTCTCAGGGTGGAGCACTTTTATTCACCAACTTATTGATATAAAATATTGTTGTCACTAAGTCACTCAACAGGAGCAAAGTACACGAATATTTAATTTTGCGAAAGTAGAAGAAGATCATAATTTTTGTTGTTTTAAATAAAGTCAAAACATTTGATAATAGTCGCAACTCTTCACTAAGGTCACTACTTTTAATAAAGTGACAACTTTTGATAAAATTCGCAATTTTTAATAAAAGTCACATTTTTTTATCAAAGAAAAATGCTAGTTTTGGTAACAAAAAAATGTAAAAGAAAATTCTTGCTTGTGGTGGATCCACGTAGGAAGGCCTAGGGTTCTCTTTTATATAAATATATGATATGATATGATATATATAGGCTAGTTTTAATTTAAATGATTCGATGGATGTATATTTAGGTTAATTAAAGTAACTAAGTTTAGCAATTTGGTGGTCTCAAATTTAAGAATTTTACTTTTTATTTTTATGATAGACAAAGGGCAAATAGTCCCTAATGTGAAATTTGAAACTTTAAATATATCAAATCTAAAATTAAATTTACTAGAATGTTTGAGAAGGACGAAAAATAAATAAAAGGATATTTTTGGTCATATTTTTTAAATTTAAAAGGTATTTTTGATTAAATGAAAATTACAAGGATGTAATAAAAACCAAACTAAAATAATTTGGATGAATAAAACTAAAGTCAAAAATACATTAAATGCCATGCATATATATTTGTCACTTTTTTCTTCACAGTTCACCTCGTTTTCTCCTCCATTTCAAGAACCAAATTTGCCATCTTTCTCCTTTCATCTTCATTTCGTTAGAACCAAGAAAAATGTTTGAAACAATTCATAAAACCCAAATCCATCTTCTCCGATCAGCCATTTTCATCTTCTCCATTGCTAAATCCATTACAGAAAGCAAAAAAACCTTTAACAAAATCCATGTCCAGCTCTCAATTCATTTATTAAACTCAAACTCTTGATTTCACTTCCAATTTCAGTTCAGTTCCAAATTCTGACCCTACCCCTAAATCTGTTTTGATCCTTAATCATTTCCATCTCCTGGCATGAATAGAAGAGGAGGTAGATCAGAAAGTAAATAGTGTTTAAATCAGGTATCCAATGATTTTCTCGGTAATACTAACGAGGAACAATCTGCAATGATGTCTACATCTTCGTCAGGTAAAATTAGCAAAACTCGAGTGAAAAGTTCTAATTTTGCTGATAGATATGTTGAGTCTATAGTGGTTAAAAGTAGGAATTCGAGAAAGAAACTTGTTTCAGATGAAATTATTTGTATAAACAAAGAGTCAAATTTTGAGGTTTTAGTTGCGTTAATGGCTGGATTTCCGTTTGACTCGTTAAAGGATGAAGAAATCGAAGCTGGAGTTGTTAGTGTAGTTGGTGGGATAGAAGAGTATAACTATATTTTAATTAGGAATCACATTATTACGAAATGGCATGAAAATATGTCGATTTGGCTGACAAAGGATATGTTTGTTGATATTATACCTTAACGATATAGTGGGTTATTAGATTCTGCATATAACTACTTGTTATCGTATGGGTATGTTTATTTTGGGGTGGCATTGGCAATTAAGGACAAGATTCCAACTAGGCCAAGTAAGGGAAGAGTGATTGTTATCGGGGCAGGTCTTGCTAGGTTGGGGGCTGTAAGGCAACTATGTTATTTGGATTTGAGGTGATTGTTTTGGAGGGACGAAAGCATGTAGGTGGAAGGGTGTATACGAAAAAGATGGAAGGAGACAATAAAATAGAAGTTGCTGACTTAGGAGGGAGTGTTTTCATAGGTACATTAGGGAATCTACTTGGTCTGTTGGCTCGACAATTATCGTATACACTTCATACGGTGAGAGACCAATGTCCACTCTATAGTATTGAATGAAAGCCTGTAGACGAGTATTTGGATAAAAAAGTGAAGGCTGCTTTTAATGAACTTTTGGACAAGGCAAGCAAGGTCAGGCAATAATTATCTCCGATTATTTCTCCTGAAGAGGCATTCGAGACTTTGCGAAAGGATTTTAGTGTTGTGATGAATGATGAGGAGATGAGCTTGTTTTATTGGCATTTGGCAAATCTGGAATATGCAAATGCAGGTTTACTTTCAAAGCTTTCCTTAGCATTTTGGGACCAAGAAGACCCCTACGATATGGGAGGGGATCACTGCCTCTGGCCCGATGGAAATGGAAGATTAGTTAATGCACTGGCTGAAAATGTGCCTATTATTTTTGAAAAAACTATGTATGCCATTCGTTACGGTAGAGACAATGAGAAGGTATACCGCAGGACAATTATTTTTGGGGAGATATGGCATTGTGCACTGTTTCTATCGGAGTTTTGAAGAGTGGATCTATCACGTTCATTCCAGAGTTGCCTCAGCAAAAGCTAGACACAATAAAAAGATTGGGTTTTGGACTATTAAACAAGGTTGCATTGTTATTCCCGTATGTGTTTTGGGACTCCAATGTTGATACATACGGTCATGTTGCCGATGATTCTAAGTGTCGGGGGGGGGATTCTGTCTGTTCTATAATTATGCAACAGTTTCTGGTGGCCCTTTATTGTTAGCTCTAGTTGTAGGAGAAGCTGCACACAAGTTTGAGAGAATGGCTCCTACTGATGCAATAACAAAAGTACTTCAAATTTTAAAAGGTAAATGCCAGGTTCAACCTTAACTTTTCTTTCAATATACTAAAATAATATTGTTCTTTCTCTTGATTAGCATAGTATTTGGTGGAAGACTAACATGTAAAGAATAATAAACTCTGCGAGTAATAAAATAAGAATGGACATGCGCGAAAAGTGAATTCATGTTATCTTGGTCAGGAGTTAAGCATTTGTAACAGTGTTAGTGTCATGCCAATTTCGTATTCATTGATTTCAGTTTGAAGCATGTATATATCGTCTTGTTTGAGAATTGAGATACTCTGGAATATGCAGTCGAGGTTTTTTTAAAAGCAGCTACACTAGATCTTGCTTTGTTTAACTTTCTGTATCTTCTTAAAATGGGAAAACCACTAGAGTAACATATTGAGAGAACTGTTCGTTAATCTTTACCCCTTAAAGGACTCCTATAATATATTTCTTGTCTCAACTATATACTTCAGAGTTGATTTCATTATCTATCGTTTATTTTTATTTCTACGTAGGCATACATATTTTAAAATGCATCGATTATATTAAATATGAAAATTATGTTTCTTATGGTCACGAATCTAATGTATTGAGCATTTCTCACTGAGCTTAGAGAAGTTGCAAAGATGGCCCACCACGCTAGTGTTAGAACATCGCATTTGCAGGTTGAGAAAAATAAATGAGATAAGGTATACTTCAGATCTTTTTAAAGGAATGTGTAATGTTTATTTAGACACTGACAGCCAAGAACTTAAGTTGATACAAAATATTATGTTGCTTTTAAATGATGGACCATTATCCTGTAAGGTGTAGAATTAACTAATCTCTTTCTACAAACATCTTATTCTTCATTCTATTTACTAATTGCTCTTGTATGATTTAGTTTCTACTTATGCCCAAGTTATTTTATTAGCATGGGAAATAGTTGTTCATTTTCCTTTTTGTTAACTCTATCATTTTGATATATCAACATGGTTTGCATGCTCATTTTATGCACTAAATGCTGAAATAACATTACCAGACCAGACCAGACAGACAGGCTAAATGCAAGCAACGAGACCAATTAGTAGGGGCAAATTTAGTTGATGTAATGTAATAATTATGGGCTATATATCCTTTAGCAACAACAAACTTAGAGAAATCCACAGGTGGAGTCCGAGGAGAGGAGGGTAGAGTGTATACAAGTCTTACCTTTACCTTGAGAAGCTAGAGAAATTGTTTGAGATAGACCTTCAGTTGAACGAACAAAATATAAAGAGGCAACAATAACAAGAAAATAAGATAACGAGATTTAATAATAATAGGTAGTAATAGTAATCTGATGATAGGGAAAAACAAGAAGAATAATGCTAATAATACTCGGAGAATGGGGTGTATTTTATTCTTCGACCTCCACACCTTCCTATCAAGGACCTCATCCTCGGTGAGATGAGGCTATGCAATATCCTGCCTAGTCAGGTCACCCCGAATAGTTATTAGGCCTATCTCTAACCATCCTCAAGTCTACAACAGCCAACCTTTCACACCTCATTACCAGGGCATCTACACATCTTCTCTTTACATGACCGGTCCATCTCAACTTTACTTCTGCATCTTGTCCTCCACGGGAACACTCCCGCCTTTTTCTGAATAACTTCATATCTAATATTATCTCGCATGATATGCCCACACATTGGTTGTAGAATAAGTTAAGGAAACATTGTAATAGATAACAATGTAGTTAATAAGCAAGCACAAATTTAGCTTTTGATGTTATGTGCAAGTACTTGTGTCTATTACAAGCACATACTTAAAAGTGAAAGAACATAATAAAGGATATTTTTGTAGGCCCTAAAAGAGATTCAACGAGATTAAAAAAATAACTAAAATTGTTAAGTAATTTTAAGCAAAAATATTTTAAAATAAATAAAGCTTTATATATTGAACAGGTGTGTTGAACTTAATCTTTAAAAAATGCATTCTTAATTTTCAACATGTGTGTTCAATACAAATTGACAAGTATTTAAGTACAATATATTCAAGGGTATATGATTTTAAATATAAGTAGGTTTTTTCAAATAGCTAGTGTTGAAATGGACAATGATGAATTTGGGAGGAGATATTGTAACACAAGTTGTTGCTATAAGTCTTACGAAAAGAATTTCACACAATTCATCGTGACAAAGTGCTAGTATTGTTCAATCTTTTAATTTGTTTGATCTTCACCGATCAATCTTGCAAAAAAATTTTTATAAAAAAAGGTGTAATAGTTACAATAACAACATACCTAGTGTAGTCCAACAAGTGGGTCTGTGGACGGTAGTGTCTAACGAGACCTTGACCCTAATGGGGAGGTGGAGATGTTATTTGTGATAAACCCTTGACACATGTATGTGTAAATGATAAAACAAAACATCAGAATTACTATCAAGCGTTTGTGGATTTCTATGAGATGGTGTGTTGTCTCCTTCATCGAGCTGCCTAAATAGGATAACCATTAATCATTCTTAATTTTTATACTTAGTATATCAAACACATTGTAAGATAATATTAATATGATTTAGTAAAAAAATATTGACTTATTGATAACACGATACATGTGCTACGTGCATGCCCCGAGACTAAAAATGGGAACATAAAGTAAGATATTGGAAGTCTAAAAAGCTCTCCAAAAGTTGACTGACCATTTTACTCTTAAAAATATAATTTATCCTTCCAAAACCAATACATTAATTTTCTTAGTTACTCTTTAAAGATAAAGATATTGAAAAGTTATATTGACTGATACAATAATATTTACCACATTCATATGCAAAATAGTTAAGAAATTTGAAAGTATGAAATGTTTTACTAATATAGACCACATTCATATGCCGCACTAAAAGGTCATTTGAATAATCATTTCCTATGGCTATATTTACCTATTAGAGTTAACAAGATATCACGATATATATCCCTTGTTTTAACACCAACATCTTTTTGTTTAGCACTAACGGAAACTAGATATTGAACGTCTTGTCGGATTTTATTTCCTTCTTTAAAGCTCTACAAGGATTATATGTAGACAAATAATAACCGCACTACAGTGCATGATCATACCTTTATATAATTACCTAGTAGAGCTAATCTTATAATGCAGGTTCATAGCCTCTTTTGTACTCCTTGATACAAATTTTAGTTACTTGCACAGTGTAACTTTACCGTAAATCAACAGTCACTAAAAACTAAAAAAAATGAATACAATAATTGTCCGTGATACTTATTACTAGATTTTGTAGATCTTCAGTAAAGGACAAAAAATTCTCCCTTATTTGTCAATTAATTAGTTTCTGTATTTTCTTTTGTTTTTTGTTTTGGTTCTGTTTCATTGTTTACTTTTAAATATTTATGTTTGCAGTTGTAACATATATTTTACTTGAGGCTAACATTTCTTATATTTTGTGCTTAAAAGGTGTTGTAAAGTCAAGAACAACCACTATCAAGTAAAAAATAGTTAGGTATGAGTCCTTCCTAACTTCTCTTTAGCTTCCCCTTTCCTTTTTTTTTTCTTTAGTATGTCTTTTCTTTTTTGTTCAAAGTTTCAGCTTCCTTATGGATCCTTTTTTTAACTTGTTTCTCAGGAAGACTAAAAGAATTGGCAGAGGCAATGGAACCAATTTATCTATTGGAAATATCAGAACTAATGTAATTGCAAGCTGCTTTAGCTCTATGCCTCTGGGCTCTGACAAGTAAAAAATTGACCTTTCCACTCGTTTGGGTAAGGGATCTCACTTCCTCCAAGTTTGAATATTCTTGTAATGGAAATATGGATCTATGCTTCCATTCCAGAGAAAACTTCTTGCGTGAGCTTGACTTATCCAAAAGTCCCACTTTATTATCCAAATGCTCGTCCATAGGATTTCCATCAACCCTAGAACTAGAACCATCAACAAACTTACCAAATATATCTACATTGGAGTCCCAAAACACAGACGGAATAACAATCCAACCTTGTTTAACAGTCCAAAACCTAATCTTTTTATTTTGTTCAGCTTTTGCTGAGGCAACTTTTGGAATGAATAGTACCACTCTTCAAAACTCCGACAGGAACAGTGCACAATGCCATATCTCCCTCAAATAATTGCTCCGGAGTAATCACCTTCACACTATCTCTACCATAACGAATGGCATACACAATTTTTTCAAAACTAATAGGCACATTTTCAGCCAGTGCATAAAGTTATCTTCCATTTCCATTGGGCAAGAAGCAGTGATCCCCTCCCGTATCATAGGGGTCATCTTTGTCCCAAAATGCTAAGGAAAAATTTGAAAGCAACCCTGCATTTGCATATTCTAGATTAGCAATTAAACAATCTTATCTCCTCATCATTTATCACAACACTGAAATCCTTTCGTAAAGTCTCCAATCCCTCTCTTGGAGAAATAATCGGAGATAATTCTTGCCTGACCTGCTTGCCTTGTCCAAAAGTTCATTATAAGTAGCCTTCACTTTTTTATCCAAATACTCGTCTACGGGTGTTCCGTCAACATGATAGAGTGGACATTGGTCTATCGACGCATGAAGTGTATAAGACAATTGTCGAGCCAAGAGACCAAGTGGATTCCCTAATGTACCTGTCAAACTCCTAAGTCGGCAACTACTACTTTATTCCCTCCTTCCATCTTTTTCGTATACACCCTTCCACCTGCGCACTTTCATCCCTCCAAAACATTTACCTCAAACCCAAATAATATTAGTTGCCTTGGAACCGCAAACCGAACAAGACCTGTCCCTATAACAATCACTCTTCCCTTACTTGGCCTTGTTGGGATCTTGTCCTTAATTGCCAATGCCACCCCAAAATTAACATAACAAGTAGTTATATGCAGAATCTAATAACTCACTGCATCTTTCAAGAATAACATCAACAAACACATCCTTTGTCAGCCAAATCGACACATTTTCACGTCATTTCGTAATACTGTGATCTCTAATCAAAATATAGTTATGCTGATCTATCCCGCCAACTACACTAACAACCCCTACTTCAAATTCTTTATCCTTTAACGAGTCGGAATGAAATCCAGCCATTAACGCAACAAAAGCCTCAAAATTTGACTCTTTGTTTATACAAATAATCTCATTTGAAACAAGTTTCTTTATCGATTTCCTACTTTTAACCACTTTAGAATCAACATTTCTATTAGCAAATTTAGAACTTTTCACTAGAGTTTTGCTAAATTTACCTGACGAAGATGAAGAGACCAATGCAGATTTCTCCTCGTTAGTATTACCGAGAAAATCATTGGATACCTGATTTAAACATTGTTTACTTTGTGATCTACCTCCTCTTCTATTCATGGTAGGAGATGGAAATTATTTAGGATCAAACCGGATGTAGTGGTAGGGTTAGAATTTGGAACTGAACTGAAATTGAAAGTGAATTTTTTGGGTTTAAGGTAGGCAAATGAATTGGGAATTGTAGAGGAATTTTGTTGATCCAAATTCGAGCATTGGTGATAAGTTTGGTGTTAGTGTAATTGACTCTACTTCTACCCGTCTGTATCCTAATTTTGAAGGAATAATATTGGCTTATGGTAGCACTATAGATGCTTCAAATACTTTTGAAGATAGCATGGATACATGCGCTTCGTCATTTGGCGCAAATCATGGTGGTTGGTATAATACCTTATGGTGGGAGCAGAAACTTTATATTTATTTGCTCTTCTATGGTAATTATATTTATGACAGTTTTCTCTTTCCTCAAGTAAATCTTACAGCTTTTAAGCTTCTGTATAATATATTTTGTATGATTGTGTTCTAATAGCCCGTCTAAAAACCACCTAGATTTATGACAGTATGATTACAGTTAACATAGATTTGATTATCGACCTTGATGTTGTGTCTTGCAGGTGATTGAAATCCGTTATAAGTGTCTATCAACTCTTTTGCTTATTGTGTACAGGCATTGTACAACATGTATTTGAGCAGCTCTTTCGTTAGCTTAAGAGGAAAGATTTGTGTACTATACTATTGTGTGCTATTGTGCATGTATTGTCATGAGAAAGATTTCACTATTGCTAGCAGAGTAACAGTTGAAAAAGCATCTATAAGTAAGCAATTTGAAAATTTTGATTCTCTTGATGTTTTCTCCATTGAATTGAATGTGTTGTAACACCTCATTATCTACACTACTTACTTATTAGAGATCTTTTTGTCTCAGATGTACTCGAGCAGTTGCATTAGGCCAAGTAGGTGTGCAGGTTCAGATTTTCTTGGTCTATTTCCAGGCATTTCTAAGATGATAAAAGCTTCACTCCTCTGTTTGATTGCTTCCATATCAGGCTTTAACATTCTGCTCAACTGCTCAAGCTGACGGAGAACTTTCTGCCTCTGCATAACGTCTATCTTTGTTGATATCTTCAAAGGATCTTTATCCTCATTGTGTGAGTGAACTTGAATTTTTACTCAGAATGATCGGTTGAACAAACATTTATGTTGCTGGGATCTTTGGTCTATCTGAAAGCATTACCCTATCACAGAACCAGCTTGTCAAGTTCCTTCAATCTGTTCAATAATTTTAAGATCAAAATTCGCATAGGTGATTATATTGATGTTAACTTCGTGCTATTAGCACCTGTCTTTTGTGAAATACAGTGAGATTTTTGTTAATGCTAATTGAAATGGCACAGATACAATATATAAGTCTCACTGTTTGTGTTTGTGTTTGTATGTGTGTTCAACTGTACATGTATGTATGTGTTTTCATCGCTGAAGATGGATTAACTGTATGTGTATGTATGTGTTTTGAAATCAGAAGTTGGATGTATGTGGAAACTGTACCTAAGTAGTGTCGATTTTTCAGTGTCATTTCTTTGTCAACTAAGTTACTAGTTTTTGCCTACAGTGAATGCTCACAAATTCGTGTTGTTTAAAATGGTCATGAGATTCAGGATAGAAACCAACAATAGTCGCAGAAGCTTCCACTCCTGGAAGAAGGGATCGATTGATGATGTGCTAATTCCTATCGAGTCATACCATATGCATGATCATTCTGGCACGCGCATTAAGCATGAGACAGAACTCCAGCAGATGTAGAACTTTGCATTCAAGCTGACAGTGGATCAGGTTTGTCTTGTATAACTAATGAACTCCAGTGCTCTCTTTCCTTCTTAACCTAGTAGAAATATTCAGTTACTTATTTATGTTTGTCAAGTGAAGCAACTTCCTTGTACACTATTTTCAATTAGAAATCTGAAGCATCACTATTCTCTGCACCCAAGAAGAAAAAGCTAGTCAAGGCACTACCGATTGTGAGGTGTTTAACTCTAGAAAATTGCAAGAGGATGAGGTCATGGAAGCTTTGAAGTATGTATGTAGGCTGATACCTCACAAGTATAAGCCAGTGATGAGGCTAGACATTGTTCTCCCTGAATGTGAAGAGAGTTGTCTAGTCGTGTAAGGTTCCTTTACTAGGTTAACGTACACTGTGTTTGCGTTATAAAGATGTATAGAAGTCTGGAAATGTAGCTTTCATTATATTGTTCATTGAGTGACTAACTATTGAGGCTGCAGTCTTTGTTTTGCCTCTGTAAAATGAGGATCAGGGCTCACATTTCAACTAATAAATGTTCAACACAATTATTATATTATTAGATTGAAGATTCCTCTTTCCTTCTCCTTTGAACACGTATGCTAATCTCTCATTTCTACGTTTCATGTTCTAGAAAAAAGATCCATCAAAACGTGGTACATGTAAAACGCTTCCAAACAAAAAGAATTGTTTCAAGTTCAAATCTACATCAGGCTTGCTTCTCAGGACAAAATTCGATCACGAGACATGGTTTCATTTACCTACACACAAATGTCTTGTAAAACATCATCAGTTTGGCTTGAGAACAGCAACGTTTCATCGTTGTTGACCTCTGGTGCAAGAGCTGTCATGTGTTGGTAACGTCGTGTCATCATTAGAACAGGTCACATATGGCTCATCATTCTTGGATGGTTTAGATTCTATGGCATCCATCTGAGGCCATTTGAAGCTACTAGCTTTTTCTTTTGCTGACTTGAAAACATTTGAACTATAATCAGCATTCCCCTCACCATCTTGTTCTGGACCTGTTTTTCGACCCCAAGTAGCAGGATTCCACGAGATAGTTCTTCCTATACGATAACTTGAACTTGGTCTTCTTATAGATCCATTTCTGAGCTGCTTCTCAGACTCAACACTATAGAATATCTGAGAGTTTTCATCATTTCGTTAGAAATTGAGAATCCACACTCTTTCATTGACCTGACCATGACGATAGAATCCTCTGAATCTGCTGTGTGCAAAGTCACTTGATGAGAATTTCCCTCAATTTTGCTACTCAGATTTATAAGGTTGGGCACTGCAGGGTGGGTATGCTGTTGAACATAGAAAATCCCCGCTGAGGGATCGTTTGCAATGAACTTTATCATGTCTATCAACGACTCGGTTATCTCTATAAAGTCATCCACTGTGGAAAACACATGCATTTTCTTGATCATGAAATGTTATCCATCACTGGTAGTGTGAGAGAACAAATTAGACAGAGTTCTCAATAAACTATTCACAAGTTCTAAAATCAAAAATCTCTTCTGTATGTTAAGTGGAGAAGGATAGAGGGGCAGACCCTTAATACCCGAGCTTCGAAGGCTGCGGTTGGTCCAAAGTGTCATTTTCAAATGGATTTCCGAGCATTAAAAATTTACCTGAACATATATTATGTCTCTACAGCTAGCAAATATGAAGTTGATGAGCGCCATTGACAAGGCCAATCTCTATCACCTACCAGTTTTTTTATCGATCATATGTGGATAATATTCCTTTTATTTTAATGCAAAGGATAAATTACATCTATTAAATCTCCGTAATTAATCGATGTGAACATTGTTAAGTCATTTGTGAAATAGGAAAGTTACTTCCTCACTAATATTTCATATTTACCTCAAGTGTGAGTTTCTTAACTTCGTAAGAAAATATTCAGAAGACTTGAAGTTACTTTTGTATTATGACAAGTTTATAACTAAAGTAAGAGTTATGTTTCATTACATTTATTATACATTAGTTTCTTACATTCTTTTGAAGGATGAAATGTAAATGATTTTCCTATTTAAGGAGTATCATTTGGGAGCTAAACACAGAGAAGAAAAAGCAAGTCCTTTCTTTCATTTACTATCTCCCTCAACAATTTCTTTTATTGGCTTGAATGATCCTTCTTCCTATTGTGGATTTCTGGGCAATTAATTTGTGCAACTTCTAACTTTCAGCCATGAGTGCATGTGTTTGAAAGTAACTGTGGAACTTGGGGAGCGACCGTGATAGAAACCGATGTTTTTACTGATTAAAAGCAACAGAAAATACAAAGAGAGACACAAATATCTCGTATCTCGTAGAACAATAAAAATACAAAGAGATATAAGTATCTCATATCTCTTAGAACAACCTTTTATGCATTTAAAAATATATTACCATCTGTCTACTAATTTACAAGATCTCCTATTATATAACTGATAACTACTTTATAACTATTTAGGATAAGGATAGATAACTTGTATTAAACACAAGAATCTGCCAAATAACGGTAAGAAACTGCTAACTCCTAATAACGGTAAGAAACTGCTCATCGCTCTACGGGTGAAACCTCCAGTAATTTGAGAAGATGCAAATCAGTATATTCTCCTATCTTTCTTTGCTTCTTCCTTCTTGAATAAGTACGGAAGATACGTCCCTTATCAGTATACCCCTCCTGGAAAGACGACTTGTCCTCAAGGCGATAATCTGGAAACTTTGCTGCTAACAGAGATTTTTGGCCATATGGCTGAAGACGTAAAACAGACGCATCACCAATATTAGAAGAGAGGTCGATGTGCTTATTATCTGACTTCATAAGCTTTAATATTGCATCTCTAGGCAACATCTGTTCTTCAAGGTCTGATTGTAAAGATGTTGGTGTGAGTGTTTTCTGCGGAACACCTTGCAGTTTGTAAGTTTTCTCATTTAGTTGGAAGATTAGGAACATATTATTCCAATTGGCTTGTATTGTCTTCAAGGATGCTAGTCATTGTGTACCCAACACCATGTCTGCACCACTAAAGGAAAAGGGGAATAAATCATGCTTTATGACCAAGTTAGAAACCTCTACTGTCGGGTCATGAAAAACTTGGTTGCATTTGATAATTTCACCATTGCCTATCTGGACACCAAAAGTAGGGATATATTTGATTGTCAACCCAAATTTCGTGACAATTTCTTCTACTACAAAATTATGTGTCGAACCACTATCTACCAACATCAACACTTTATGGCCTCAAAGAGTGCCATGAATTTTCAAAGTTGAAGCGGATTCTTTGTCTAAAATTGCATGAAAAGAGATTTCCCCCAAATCAGTAGGGGTTAGGTCTTCATTCTGATTACCGTCAAGTACTTTGCACATGGTTTTCCTCTTGCATTAACTCCAAATGAGCAAAAGTTCCAGGTTTGTAGCTATGACCAGGGGTAAACTTGTCTCCACAACGGTAGCATAGGCCCTTTTCTCGGAAAATTTGTTGTTAAGAATTCAGTGGGCGAGTTTTTGGGAGAGATGACGGTTGAAAAGGGCGTGTAACTGGTTGACAGGATAATTGAAAATTTAAGTATTCTCGAGTCGTTGGAGAGGAAGTCCCAATTGATGAAGGTTTGCAATGATCTAGTCCTTGTTTTCCTGTATATTCTAAGGCCAAACTCATTGCCTTATACACTGATCGAGGCTTGTGAATCCTAACGTCCACACGAAGGTCTTCTTTGAGTACGCTAGGGAAAACTCCAAGCAAACAATGTTCAGGCAAAGTTTGCACACGCGCTGCCCGTTTTGCAAATTCCTATCTATACTCAAACACTGATCCAGTCTGTTGGATACTACACAAACGTTCAGCTAGATTTTGAAACTCAATGGGTCCGTAATTTTTCTGCATAACTTTCACCAACTCATCCCAGTAATAAATTTTTCTTTCACTGTTGATCTAAGAAAAAAGATCCAATGCATCTCCTTCGAAATACATTGAAGCCACATCAACCTTGAAATCATTAGGTGTTTGATAATTTTGAAAATACATATGTGCTTTCAAAATCGAACCTCGAGGATCCCCTCCCTCATACTTAGGAAATTCCATCTTTGTGTGTGAACGTTGATAAGTTTCTTGATGCCTTCAAGTGCTATCAACCTCACCCTCTTCCTGTAAAACTTTAGATTTTCCATGCTGATTTTACAAGTTTTGTGCTTTTAATGCAGCCACATTAGTAGCCAAAGCGTCAATGGCTCCCAATTACGCTACTATAGTAGTTAATTGATGGTCAATCTGATCAGGAGTCGACATGATAGGTTCGTTGTGGGAAGCATTGGTTTGTGTGTTAACCATGACAAATCTTACTACTCTGATACTAATGATAGAAACTAATGTTTTTATTGATTAAAAGAAATAGAAAATACAAAGAAATACACAAGTATCTCATATCTCTTAGAACAACCTTTTCTCCAATTAAGAATATATTACCATCTGTCTACTAATTTACTAGATCTCCTATTATATAGTAGATAACTTATAACTACTTTGTAACTATTTAGGATAAGGATAGATAACTTCTAGTAGTCATAAGAAACTGCCAAATAACGGTAAGAAACTACAACTCCTAATAACGGTAAGAAACTGCTCATCGCTCCATAGGTGAAACCTCAAGTAATTTGAGAAGATGAAAATCAGTATCTTCTCCTAATTTTCTTCGCTTCTTCTCCTTGCATAAGTATTAAAGATACGTGCCTTATCAGTTCGGCTACAACGATTTTCACCGGAGTCGAGCCGAAATCACTTTTAAGGCAGTGGCTTTCCATGAAGCAGTGCTTGTGATAAGTTAATTATTACTTTATAATTCAAATCTAATATCAATATTGTAGTATTTTTCCCAACATTTTGAAAGCGATTTCCTAACATACAATATTGATAAATGGCTATTTCTTTGAACAAAACTTTTAATGATTTGTCAAAACATGACCTTTGGATGGAAATAATTTTAAACGATTGCTACATAAACTTTTAATTTTTTTTAAACAATTAGAAGTTGATTATGTTTTATTTAAAGAACCGTCTATGAATGGTTCTAACACCACTACTAATTCTAGCATTGTTATGATTGTTCATGATGTTAAAAACAAGTTTGAAAAGGATATCAAACTTTTGAGAGGACATTTGCTAAATTATAAGACTAATCCTTTATTTGATTTATTTATAACCTATAAATCTGTCAAAGAAATATGGGATAGTTTGGGAAAGAAATATGGTGTTGATGATGCAGGAAAGAAAAAATATGTTGTTGGTCAGTGGATCAAATTCCAAATGGTTGATGATAAGCGAATAAAGGAATAATTTCACGAATATGAGAACTTGACTTCTGATGTTCTGAATGAGCACATGAGATATGTGAGATATTTCAGGCTAATGTTCTACTTGGAAAATTCCCACCATCTGGAGTGATTATAGAAATCAATTAAAACATAAGAAAAAAAATTTAATTCTCCAAGAAGTTATTAGTCATAAGAGGATTGAAGAGGCAAATCGTCTCAAACATAAGATGGAAAAACTTTCTCTTAATTCTTCTAAAACTAATCTTGTTGAATCTTCTGGTACTGCTGTGGAAGACAGGTTCAAAGGCAAACAGAAGAAAGTTTTAAAAAAGGAATATATGAAGAAGAACAAAAATCAACTCAATAAGCTAGAGAGTCAAATTCAAAAATTTAAGGGCCCTTGTTTTGTTTGTGGAAAAGTTGGTCACACGGCTGCCAGGTGCTATCAAAGAAAAGGGCAGGACTCAAAGCAGGAAGGAAAAAGTGATGGCGAAGCTAATCTTGCTGAGGGTAATGAAGTGATTGTTGTTGTAGCCATTGATGTAAATCTGGTGGCAAACAAAACTGACTGGGTGTTAGACACAGGCGCCTTAATGCATTTCTGTGCCAATAAAGAGTTATTCTATGACTTTGAGGAGTCCATTGATGGAGAGTGTGTATGTATGGGTAACTCCACTAATGCTGTAGTAATGGGTAAAGGAAAAAGTTAACTTAAATTACCTTCGGGAAAGATATTATACTTGAACAGTGTTTTGTATGTTCCATCCCTCCGTAGAAACTTAGTTTCTGAAGCATTTCTCAACAAAGTAGGCCTTAAACATGTTTTTGAAGCTAATAAAATAATTATTTCTCTTTGAAGAGACTTTGTTGGGAAAGGATATCTTAGTGGAGGATTATTAGTATTGAACATTGTTAAAGAGATTGTCAATAATGGAAGTATTTCAAATTTTGCTTATATTGTTGAGTCTATCAATTTGTGGCATGGTAGACTAGGCCATGTTAATATTAATTTTATTAAAATAGTTAGGAAATGGAATTAATTTCTATGATAAAAACTGATGATTTTTCTAAATGTCCTGTGTGTTAAAGCAAAGCATGCCAAGAAACCTTTCAAATCTGTTATTAGTAGAAAGACTGAATTACTTGAATTAATAACTCAAATTTAGCAGATTTCAAGAACACTGTTAGCAAAGGTGGAAAAAAGTATAACATTACTTTTGTTGATGACTTTTTTAGATACAGTAAGGTATATCTTCTTAAGTCTAAGATTAGACTGAAAGCATGTTTTTGAAATTCAAAGCAGAAATGGAAAATCAATTAGACAGGAAAATTAAGAGTTTTACATCCGATAGGGGTGGGAATATAGTACTAAAACTCTAGAAGATTTTTTTTGAGAAAAATGGTATTATACATGAGGTTAGTGCTTCCTATACTCCCCAACAAAATGGTGTAGCCGAACGGAAAAATAGAACCCTTAAAGAAATGATGGATTCTATGTTTTTAAGCTCTGGTCTATCTCACAATATGTGGGGAGAAGCAGTCGTGTCTGCGTGTTATATTCTTAATAGAGTCTCGCATAAGAAGTTAGACAAGACGTTATAGGAGTTGTGGAAAGGGTTTGCTTCTAATTTGAAATTTTTGAAAGAGTGGGAGTGGCTAAGGTTGGTCTTCATGATTTTAAACGCGTAAATATTAGTTCTAAGACTTCTGATATTGTCTGTACTGGTTATGCTCAAAATAGTGTTGCATATAGATTTATGTCTTTAAGTGATCATTCTATTTGTGAATCTAGAGAATTTGAGCATATTTTTCCTTTAGAATTTAATGTGTCAAGTGATTTGCGAAACAATGCTTCTACATCTATGTAAGTTTATTCTCATGTTATGACTTCTTCAAATGTTATTTCTAATGAGCATGAAAATGAACTCAGAAGAAGTAAAAGACGTAGAGTTGAGACTAATTTTTGTCCTGATTTTATAACTACTTTCTTAACTGAAAAATTTTATATTAATGTTTTAAATGATGAATTAGTGTCTATTTATTCAATAGAAGAAGACCCTAAAACTTATGATGAAGCAATGATATCAATAGATGTTATATTTTGGAAAGAGACTATTAAAAGTGAACTAGACTTTATAGTTTCTAATCATACTTGGGACTTGTATGATTTGCCTAATGGTTGTAAGCCCATAAGTAGCAAGTGGATATTTAATAAGGAATTGAGACCTGATGGTACAATTGATAAATATAAGGCTAGACTTGTGATTAGGGGTTTTAACCAAAAAACAGTGTTGATTACTTTGATACTTATTCTCATTTCACTAAAATAAAAACCATTAGGACTCTTATTGCATTAGTCGCTATTCATGATTTAGTAGTACATCAAACTAATGTTAAAACAACATTTTTAATGGTGATTTATAGGAAGAGATCTATATGACTCGACCTGATGGTTTTGTGGTTTCAGGACAAAAGGATAAAGTATACAAACTAAGAAAGTTCTTGTATGGAATAAAACAAGCACCTAAGCAATGGTATGAAAAATTTAATATCACATTAGTGGATAATGACTTCGTTGTAAATTCATCTGATACATGTGTTTATTCTAAGATGATATCTTAAGATTGTGTGATTATATGTCTCTATGTAGATGTCGTGTTAATCTTTGGTCCTAATGTGAATGTTATTAATGAGACCAATAACTTTTTGTCTTTTAAATTTGAGATGAAAGACCTTGGTGAAGCACATGTGATTTTAGGAGTTAAAATCAAAAGAACTGCTAATGGTTTCTCTTTGTGTCAGTCTCATTGCATTGAAAAGATGTTCAAAAAGTTTGATTGTTTTGATGTAGTTCTACTAAGAGCTCCTTATGATCCTAACATACACTTGAAAAAGAATAAAGAATCTAGCATTTATCAAATTGAATATGCTAAAATTATTGGAGTACAGTGTTTCTCATGAGCTATACTCGGCCTGATATAGCTTATGTTGTTAGTAGATTGAGTAGATATACTTATAATCCAGTAGTGAACACTGGAATGCTCTTCATCGATTGTTAAGGTATTTGAGAGGTACTATGAGTTGGTGTTTGCACTTTAACAATTTTCCGCTGTTTTAGAAGTTTTTTGTGATGCAAACTGGGTAACGGAGAATGATAAGTTTATCTCCACCAGTGACTATGTGTTTACTTTAGGTGCAGGTGTTATTTCATGGAAGTCTTCCAAACAGACTTGTATAGCGCATTCTACTATGGAATTAGAATTCATTGTTTTCGAGTTGGTAGGGCAGAAAGCTGAGTGGCTGAGAAATCTTTTAGTTGATATGCCTTTGTGGGGAAGACCAGCTTCACCAGTCTCTCTTCATTATGACTAACAGGCAGCAATTGAAATTGCCAAAAAATAGTGTGTACAATGGAAAAAAAACAACATATTCGTATCAGACACTGTGCGGTTAAACAATTGTTTAAACTGGGTGTTATTTCTTTGGAATATGTAAGGTCCGGAAGAAATTTGGCGGATCCTATGACCAAGGGATTGACAAGGAAAATAATCCTTGAAACTTCTTGGGGAATTGGGTTGAAGCCCATTGATTGGGGTAATGTGGTGGACCTGTTAGGCTACAATATACACCACATTTTCTATCCCAATGGCGTGAGACAGTGTTTTATAAGTGTAACACCCAAAAATTTTATAGGTGAAACCAAAAATTTGACTTAGTATAAGATTAAGGGAGGGTTCAAGGAAGGCGCATCAATTCAAGGGCATTTTCATAAACATTATTTTTAAGTTAATTTAAGAAGTGGGTATAACTTATATTATTTCTAAATAATTATATAAGGTATTTTATATTAAAATACACCAAAATAAAATCATGTTCACAAATACCCATTTCTAATAATCAGATTCTCTCTTCTCCAATATTTCTCTCTCTAGAGTTCCTCCATTGAAGAACACCAAGAACATGAAGATTAAGGTTCACGCTTGAAGCTTTCACTCCAATTTCGTGGGAAAGCTTCAACTAAAGGTATGTGAACCTTGATTCATGGAATACTTTCCTCCATGAAGCCCTTATACTCTAATTTTCAAAAATGGGTTTAAGATTCAAAATTAGAATTTTCATTCTTGCCGTTGGTTCTTTCTAAAAACGTTTTCATTTTGTTATTTAATGTTAATTATGAATGGTTTGACATTTTAATGGTGATTTTATAGAAAAATTCCCCATAAACTACCCCATGACCCCAATTTCATGAATTTCAAGAAAGTTATTGATGCAAGGTGATTACTATTGTGTATTGTGGTTATGTCAAATTGGTTATGAAACCTTGTTATTCATGTAGATAATAGTATATTTAAAATGTGAGTGTGAGACTTGATTCATGACCTTGTAAGGGGGTAAATTGTGAAGGATTGTTTATGGTTGTTGATAGTTATTGATGAACTTGTGAGCTTATTTAAAAAGTGAGAAATCCTATGACTATTATGTGAATTGAGGTGTTGTTGGAAGACTAATTTCCCTTATCCTTACTCATGTTTATGTATGAATTTTATAGGATGATGTCGATGTTGTTGTGTTGATTGAATGGCTCACTTAAATGAATCTATGAGCTATTTAGTGAGTTGTATTGAGTAAAGGGTAAGGTATGCCTTCACACATGTATATACAATTCCATACTAATTATGTATAATTGGGAAGAAATGCTTAGTACCGAGTGGATATGCACAATGAGGAAAAAGCCCCTCCGCTAATGCAATAGGTTGGGTCATCTATGGTAAACTCATGAGATGGAAGCTCCTCCGCTAATGCAATAAGTTGGGTTTCTAGTAGCAATCTCCCTATCCCATAACTATTTACCAAACATAGGACTTAGCTAGTGTATCCACTTAAAAGCTAAATATGATTAGTTCTACCTTCGGCAAGTAAGAACTCCTTCTTTCGGTGTGGAGTTATATGACACTGTATTCCATGTAAGCTCACATAGTCTATGTCGGTTATGGCTAATATTCCCTAATAATAATAATAAGATAATTAATATGATAGAAATTATAATATGACTTCTTAATGGGTTTACTTGGTAGGAGCGAGGGTACGTGACTTCATTTTTACATTGCACAAGGAGGATTTATTAGGATGTTGTAGAATGGTTTCCTTATGGTATGATAAGATATGAATAGATTACTTTCATGATGTTTATTTCATGTACTTTTACAATTCCTCAATCATGATGATGGAGTGAGGTAAGATTGAAGACTATGGTAATAAATATGTGGCTTCAAGGAATGCTTAGTAAGGTTGGTATTATGGGATGCTAACCATACATTGTACAAGTGTTTTTAGAGATTTTTAATGTATTAATATTATTATGTTATGGGTGTATTGTGATTATAGATTGTCTGTTATGTTTGAAAATGCCTACTGGCTTCCCAAACTTGATAAATGCATACTTCAACTAAAAATGTCCTATTTAGCATGTTTAAATGTTTTACTGCATATTTCCATACTTTGTACATATTTGTGCTAACCCCTCCTTTTCTACATACTATGAGTGTAGGTTCCGAATGTTGAATCCTTACTTCCTTCTTCAAAACAAAGCTTGGGTCGACTATTCCGTAAGTTTTGGTGAGTCCTCCACTTCGAGGACCAGATTGTATTTTAGTTCTAGTTTTAGACATACTTTATTTTCTTATGACTTTCATCAATGTAGAAGGGTCTCTAATTTCGTACTCTTAAGTTTAGATGGTTTTAATGAGACAAGTCTAGTAATTCATAACTCTTTATTGATGACATTTGAAGTATGACTTTTGTTTGAATAGTTTTAATTTTGCGCATTATTTCTTATGACATTATGTGTATTAATATGCTAAGCGCTTGTATGCGACCCCTTCGGGGTCAACTACGCCATGTTACATCTAGGGGATAACCCCCGATCATGAAAAAACTTGGTATCAGAGTATAAGGTTTTGGGAATAATATTTAGGTTTGATGTCTCATGAAACCACACATAGAAGTCAAAATAGGAAAAAAAAAATGCCGCATAGGTCCAACATAATCCTCCTAACAGGCAGATCCAATAGAGTCTTGTTCATGAGTGTGAAGTGCGCCACACTTATGAGTAAGAGGCTATAGGATGTTTATGAGTTTTTCCCATCCTTCCCCACTCTCTATTCATGCTTGGAAACTTAACCCGACAATCTTCTTTCTAACCTTTTTATTATGATTATAGGAAATGAATACGAGGAGAGGTAATGCTAGGAGAGGCCAAGAAGAGAATGTCAATGAGGGGAATCTTCCCAAGTTCCTCGGAATCCTCAAGTGCCTGTTGGAGCGAGAGCTATGACTAATATGGAGATTACAACGACTCTTTAGACCCTGACTAAGGCTTTGACCAATCAATTCACTAGAGATGCAAGAGTTAAACCAAATTAGAATGCTAGCACAACCGCGTCCAAGATTAGGGATTTCACCAGAATGAATCCCCCTACCTTCTATGTCTCCAAAGTGATGAGGATCTACAAGGCTTTATAGATGAAGTATGGAAGGTGGTTGATGTTGTGGGAGTGACTAATCGTGAGAAGGCGGATTTGGATGCCTACCAGTTGAAGGACGTAGCTCAGGTTTGGTATGATCAATGGAAAGGATAAAGAAATGTTGGACAGGGCCCGATTGATTGGGAAGCGTTCAAGTCGGCTTTCCTTGACAGGTTCTTCCCACTAGAGTTGAGGGAGAGGAAGATATAGAAACTCATCAACCTTTGCCAAGGAGGTATGAGTGTGAAAGAGTATGGGCGTACGTTCAAGCAATTGTCTAAGCATGCCCTAACCTTTAGTTACAGACTTACGGGCCAGGATGAATAAATATGTCATGGGGGTATTTTGTTTGGTGGTAAACGAGTATCGTTCGGCAATTCTCATTCCAAGCATGAACATTTCACGCCTTATGGTTCATGCCAAATAAATTAAGGAAGAAAAACTCAGGCAGGCTGGTAGAGAACAGAATAGGACAAGAGTAGAGGATAACAATCGTCTAAATGAACTATATATAGGGGAATTATTAGGGTTTTCTAAAAAAAAAAAAAGGGAAAACGGATCAAGAAGAGGACTATATTTCTAATTGGTTTCCCAAAAACTTTCACCAAAAAGGAAAAACACCTTTTTTTCCTAAAATTCTGAATACATTCCCAAAGAGGAAAGGAGTACAGACGTCTTGGATGAGCTTCATCGTCCTTGCTGCTTAACGTGGCATGATCTCATAGTTCCAAGGATGAAAACACGTCCCTCTTCTGTTGCCTTTTGCGGCAGCTGAAACTTGCACGACAATGGAGAAGGACTTTAGGGAAGACGACAAGAAATCGCAGCGAGCCGATTCACGCGTCCAAGGCGTGAAGCTGTGGAGCGCGTGGAGATGGCGTGAAAATGCTGGTGTTGTTCCTTTGAGAATAAAGAAAATGTATCGGGTTGGGGCAAAGGGAAACTGGGCTGGGTCAGGTCAGGGGAGTGGGTTTGGGTCAGTGGGAATTTGGACAATTAGATTGATTAAATTGGCTTGCTAAATGACTTAAGGAATTAAAAAGGAATTGGGGCCTGAAACAATTGGGTTTGAAGTAGTGGGCTTCTAGAAAATAAATAGGAGTCCAAAATTTTGGTCTTTTATATAGCCAAATGAATTATCGATTTAGCCAAATTGGAATTTACTTCTAAATTTGGTAAAACATAGATAGGACGAGCTCTTAATATAATTAATTAACGAGCTTATTAATATTAACAAAATAAAATAATTAATTTAATTGTAAGCTAATCGATTTTCACACAAACTTAATTAATCAACAAAATTAATAACGCATTTTATCTTACAAAGTAGAACTCTTTCGAAATGATTTCAAAATATTTGAAAAGTATACTAATTATGTATATGATTATAAAATACATTTATTATCAAACACCATAAAAGTTCTTAAATTACTCAAATTAACCTTGAAGTCATTTTAATTATATAAAAATAATTATTCTAAATCGTTTGAAAAATTAAGAAACTCAGAAGTTAATTATCAACAAGGAGGGTCAAAATTGGATGTCAACAAACATAAGCAACATCATAACTAAAATAGAACATGGCTACATCCCCGGACTTGAGGACTCACCAATGACTTGGGGGAAAGATCCAAGACTTCTTGCAAAGTGGTCTAGAATCTCTTCAATGACCGGAACCTACAATGTTGGAAAAAAGGGAAGAAATATGAGTTAGTACAAACCACATGTACTAAGTATGGTTCCTATGCATAAAATCATTAATGCATGAGAAAAAGCATAATTTAGTGAAAACCATGCTCATTGTCAATTAACTCAACATACACATATATGGAACATCATAAGTCAATAGGAACATAGTACGGGCATGCTTTGTTAGTTGAGTGAACTTGAGGCTATACTCCTTCACTCTCATACCCCCTTGACGAAGGTTGATGAATACTTGCATTTTCCTCTCCCTTAATTCCAAGGGAAGGAACCTATCAAGGAAAGTCGTCTTGAAAGCCTCCCAAGTAACCCGACCTTCTCTAACGGCCTCTCATCTCTCCATTTCTCATACCACACCTAAGCAACATCTTTGATTTGGTAGACGGCTAGTTCCACCTTTTCTTAAGAAGACACCCCCATAGCATCAAGAACTTTGAACACTTCATCAATGAACCCTTGTGGGTCCTCCTCCACTTAGGAATCAAAGAAAGTAGGGGGATCCTTCCTTGTGAAATCCCTAATCCTTGAGTGGTAGTGCTATCATTGGGGTGTATTTTGCACCCTAGTATCCGTAGCAACTTGAGTAGCCAACACTTAAGTCAAGCTATGAATAGCGGACCTTATCTCAACGTTAGACATAGTCCCTTCTTCAATAGGAACTTAAGGGTTTTGAGGAGATTGAGGGGGAACCGCCTCATTCAAATTCTCCTCTCCGGCCATCCGAGCATTGTTCCTCCTTGTATTCATTGCCTATAAACACAATAAAAGGATTAGAAGAAAGGACTAGATATATCTAAGACTCTTAGGCAAGACTAAGGAATAACAAGAGAGTGAAAGTTCTTAAGCATCTCATAGTCTCTCATTCATAAGTGTGGCACGCTTCACAATTATGAATAAGACCCTATGTAGACGTGGTTTAGTGAGACATCAATCCTAAGATTACTCAACCTCCTCCTCTGATACCAAGTTTGTTACAACCCAAAGTACCCCTAGGCGTAACCGGCGTCCTTGTCCTCGAAGAGGACTTAGACAATCCCTTAGCATACATCATAGCACATCATAGGTCAAAAATTGCAGAAAAATTAAAACATTACATAGTGAAGTATACATAGGCTTCTCGCATATCATATATGGAGTTTAAATAGACTCTACACATAGGAAGGTTACATAGGCTTCTCTTTTAGAAAATATAAATTGTACACAACATATATTCTAACAACATCGTCTCACATTGAACCATCTACAAGAGCACAAAATTTGGACATAGCCAATAAAAATTCAATACGACATTATAGACTTACATCAATTGTCTCAATGATAAAGGAAAGAATAAACGTCTCTAAACATAAGCAACATCATAAATAGAATAGAACATGGATATATCCCCGGACTTGAGGACTCACCAATGACTTTGGGGAAAGATCCAAGTCTTCTTGCAAAGTGGTCTAGAATCTCTTGAATGATCGGAACCTACGATGTTGGGAAAAAGTGAAGAAGTATGGGTTAGTACAAACCACATCTACTAAATATGGTTCCTATGCATAAAATCATTAATGCATGAGAAAAGGCACAACTTAGTCAAAACCATGCTCAATGTCAATTAACTCAACATACACATATATGGAACATCATAAGTCAACCCAACATGTAAGCAACTCAAGCAACACTTTTGCAATGCCAAGAATAGAACCCCATAGCCCTATCCAAAGTTAAGTATCATATTAAGCAACCCACTTCCTACTTGCAATATATTCTCATAAGTTTCATAACATGCTTCATACATCAATACTAGTCATAGATTATCAACATAATCATAATCATAATCATAAAAGAATGTACACTACTAGAACCATCCTAAGGATCCCACATGTGCAATGTGTAAGAGAAGTCCCATACCCTCCCTCACACTACGTAGTAGCCTTTAAGACAACCCTAATAAGAGTTCACACACTTAACTTATTCATTTACTTTTACATTAGGGAAAGAACTGCAATAACCGACATGAGACCATGTGCGTTACATGGAATCCAGTGTTCTACTCCCACACCGAAAAGAGAGGGTTAACACTTGCCTAAGGTGTAACCATTCGTACATAACTATCTAGGTGGATCCACCAAGCTATAGTCCTATGTGGGCACATAGTTAAGGGTCAAGGAGATTGTTACTAGAAACCTTGACTTACCAGACGTGGAGGTTTCCATTTCATGAGACAACACATATTTTGGGAATCCGGACTTGCTAAACGTGAGGTAACCCAAATGGGAGGCCAGAGTTACTAAACGTGAGACCTCCATCTCATATACATGCCCTTTCAGAGCTAAGAAATCATTCCCTTTAATAATCATCTTATTTCATCATACAAGTTCACATTAGTCTCTTCTAGACCACTATGTAAACATCTTGTCATATTGCTCATAGTTCATCACAAGTGAAAACAATCCTTTCACTTTAGACACCACTTCACAAGTGAGTAAACCTTTCACTTAACATTTTATTATAATCATAAGAAACTACTTTCAATCATATAATATTTGTATCATAACATACATACATACATAATTTATGTCTAATTCGATGTCTTAGGGTTAAAGATGAGAAATTCTTAGCATCAACATCACAACCACACATTAGACATAGAAACATTATTATTTGAGTAACTCACACTTCATAATTGAATCCAATAAGAACAAATTAACATACGTCCTTATCCCTTTAAAGAACATTCATACTTCCATTACCAAGAATACATAACCAATTACATAAACAAGGTAAATTCAAGAAGCAATTACATAATTAACAACAATGTAGTCAATCTACATGTTCATCGTCTTCACAACTCACCATATGAATTCAAAGTTTTCATGAAATTGGGGAAAGGACATGGGTCTAGGGAAAACTCATAGGAAATCATCAATTAACGATCAATATATACCTAAACAACATTAATTCATCACAATTGATTCATAAATTTATTTTTCAAAGAAGACCCATGTGACATGAAAAAACCTAGTTTTGGGGGATTTAGAAATCATCTTTTGGAGGGATCTCTTCGGGAAAAGAATCCCAAGAGTGAAAGAAAACATACCTTAAAGATGAAATAACACAAAATTTGGGTAGAGTCTTGGAGGATTTGGTCTTTTTCTTCAACCTTCAAAGCTTCTTCAATGGAGGGTGAATAGAGTGTGAAAGTAGAGAGAGGTGAGAGCTTTTGGGTTTTGATTTGGGCATTTGGTGTATGTGGGAAGGTGTGCTGAAAAACTGATTTAAAATCAATATTTAACCCTCCCCTAAAATATCCAAAATACCCCTCACTTAAGTTGACCCTTTAATGAAGTCAAACTCGAATTTAAATTTCATAGTTTTCGTCAAGCAAAAAGTCCGCATCGCGGAACGTTTCCCCCATAATTTTTAAAATAAAATTTTCAACCAGAGGAGTCCGTGACGTTTCCGCATCGCAGAACAATGTTTTGGCCTTGGGTGTTCCAAGTCCGCGACGCGGACTAGCTCCCCTATGCGTAATTGCTTGCTGGATTGCTTGGCCAAAAGTGGGGTCCTTTCATGGACCCCTCGAGCGATCCTTGGGGGTTAGACCTGCATGTTTTGACCCGATATACATTTTTTTTACCTATTTAAAGTATTTTTTACAAGCTTTAGACTTCATACAACACTTCTAAACCTTCACAAGACCTAAGGACGTTCACTAGTTCAATTTCGCTAGTTTCTGATCGTCATGGTCGTTTCTTAAAGTTTTAGTTCTAATACTTCTCAAAAAAGTTATTTACTCTTACTTAGGTCTAGAATCATCATTATTCATTTTGTGAGACTCTATCCTAGGTCATTGAATTTCTGGGGTGTTTCAATACTTTCCCCCTTAGGAATATTCGTCCCCGAATGACAACTTAGACCTTAATAGGAGGAAGAGACTCAAGACCAGCAGCCCAACCAACCCAACCAACAAAAAATATATCAAATGAGTCAAAACTAATTTGAGGAATTCTCCACTGCTTTCAACATATAATCATATCATTAACACATAGGAACTTAATCCACAACATACCACATACATAAGCTCAACTTTTCATATCATATAAGGAGGAACTACCTTCTCCATTTCAATATGAGCTCAATATGAATATCAAGAGTTATCATGTTTATTTATTATCAAAACCAACATCAATTATGTAACGACCAGGATTCTTGAATCCGAATCGCTACCGGCGTCGTTGACCTCTCAGAGGTCGCAGACAAGCCTCATCTTGCATTCATCACATTCATCTAGTTAAATTTGCAAAAAATTTAAAACTTTTTATATGTATGAAGTATACATAGACTTCATATAATTATTAACTAGATACATCATATACTAAGACCAACATAAGAGAACAACCATCTAACATAAAGAATCAATTCGAAACTGAAGATAAATATATCATAAATAGTTTGCCAAACAAGGCCTTATTACAAAGCTTCGAAATGAAGGTACGAAAGAAAAGCTAGGGACAACATCCACTAGCTTTGTCTAAAACTAAGGCTAGACTTAATCTGTAGCATCCTCGAAATCATGAGGACCTACCAAATGGTTTGGAGAAACGCTGAAGTCCAAACCGCTGCAAGTGTCGTCAACCTGTCCCCTGACCTGCACCTATAAAAATAGTAAATAGTAGGGGGTTAGTACACCACTTGTACTAAATATGATTGTATGCACACATACACATGAAGCTATGCATGATCAATGAAAGCTCTTCCTAAGAAACATGTCATTTCTGGAAAGTCTAGTCATTAGACTTTCCTAATTCGTTAGTTGTGAATTGTGGTATGAATGTGATGTATTTTAATGCATTCAAAGCACACAACTCATTTTCTATATGATTACAAGACATTAGTATCATCAACATAATTTTAGAACAACTCGGGCGAAGATTTGAGATTTTGATCCTCTTAGCCGAGAGCTCCTCTTTGCACACTTAGATTATTTTTCAGTCTTTTTCTTTTTCTTATTGTGTAGTTCAATAAATCCTTTGGTCCTATGTTTTACTTACAAGTGCAGTGATTCATTGTATTCCCATACCCACAATGAATCAAGTAAGTAATTCAAGAGATTAAGGAAATGACTTAACTACAATTTGGGGCATGAATATATTTATAAGTCAATACTTATTGACTTTACTTATTCTTTAGTTGATTGCATAATGTGCATAGTTCTTGGGGCATATCATTAAAGTTTATGATCTTGCTTACTTTGGGCATGAATTCTTTATAAGCCAATCTTTAGTGACTATTCCTATTATTGTATTATTGGCCTAATATAAGAAGTCATTATAAGCCAATCTTATTTGGCTAATATCTTCTGGCAATTATATAAAGTCATTATAAGCCAATTTATTTGGCTTTATCATTTTCATAACATGAGGATTGATTATTGGCTATGCCCTTTACTTATTGTAAACTTTATTGGACACGATTTGACTATCATTACAACAAGTTATTCATTACATCAAGTATTCATTACATTTCATAAGCCATTCTCTATTGATTATGACATTAATTTCATTAATTTCATGTTTTATATATTATACATTTCATATACACGAGACCTTGGAATCGTTGATATAGCATTAAGACATCTCAAGTGAGGACCCAACATATGGGACCTCAACCCGAGGGCCTTCATTAGTAAACACAGAGTCTGCTTCATTTGTTCATTCATACTTCACATTATTCATTTCATTCATTCGTAGGCTGATTTAACACCAGCTATACCTAGGATTTAAGACTCTCATCAGAATCATAAAGTGCAATGACCAAGAATGACCTAATGTCATTACTTGAATCTGATTTCACCTCCTGATTGTATTGCACAAACACCTTCGGTATCGTTCATTTATTTATCTTTCATACTTTGATGAACTTCAAATTTAACCGACATAGATCATGTGAGCATCATGAAATCCGGTGTCTTCCCCACACCGAAAAGAGGTGGAGTCACTGGCCAAGGTGAAACCAAAACATGCTAGCGTATATAGGGAATTGAACCCTGCTAGATCCCTATATTGGAAGTATAGGTTCAAAGACTAGGAGATATAACGAGACCCATACCCGGCATGCCGGACAGTCTCATCTCATGAGAGCTACGTGAACCTCCGCCCTTCCCGAAGAAAGGCATCACCGCTCATAGCTAGCCTATCGGTGCTCAGTATAAAGTTCCATTACATTCAACTCATACATCATGGAAGCTGGCTTCTAGCATGAGGACATCATAGCTCATTAGATGATTTCTCATCTCATCATTAGTATTAAGTGTGAACTTTACTTACACTTACATATAGAGTATGATTGAGACTTATTTACTCTTTTGATGACTTGTCATCCTTACTTTACATTGATGAAATGTGAATTGTCCTTACATATCATCCTTACTTTGCATTGATGAATGTGAATTGTCCTTACATATCATCCTTAATTTACATTGATGAATGTGAATTGTCCTTACATATCATCCTAAGTTGTTAATGAGACTAGTCTCACACATTCTAACACCTTCATTCGTGAGTATTCTTTTAACATAGTAGCTTAGGTGTAAGTAAGACTTGTCTCACTTTCTTTAACACCCCATTCTGGTCACTTAATTAATTTAGACCCCTTTAATTATGTTATAACTCACGTTACTTCTTTACTTTAGTGTAGTAGATTCATTTCATCGTTTATGGACGATGAGCACTTCTTTCTATGAGTTACATATGTTCATAGTTCATTCTTGTAGAACATATTGGGAGTTGTCCCAATGAATGTCATGCCCTTGGTTATGGATTCATTGATATTACTTTAGAAGTTCTTAATATATATTTGATACTCTTGCTACACAAGAATTGACATATGATTAGTATTGGCTCAAGATTTGGGATGTTAGACTAACAAATTCATTCTTTTTGGCATAAGCCAATTTTTACGTATGTTCATATTTAAATTGCCATATGTATGAACCATTAGCCAATCTTTTAATCATTTACATAAGTTCCTAGCCATTAGCATATATTCATTTTGACCAAATAGAGTTAGCCAACTTTATTGGAACCAGATAGCCAATTTATTCAAGATATGATTACATAGATGTCTTTGAGCCAATTCTTAGTTTATGGCTTTTAGTGTCACGTTTTAAGAACATATTGGACAGCATCATATTAACATTTGATGGCTTTAGCATCTTCATAACATCATAACAACAGCAAGTCAACATTCATCCAAAGGCACATAATTCACTTAACACATTACGGACTTATCTTAGTATATTATCGATCCTTAATTATCATGATAAGATTAACTTTACGCAATTACAAGTTAATAAGTCCATTCAATACTCATCATTAAAGAACAATACATGTTAAGAACAGCCATCAACACATACCAACAACATGATCTCTAACCTATTCAACATTGAAATCGAAAAGGATACTAGGGAAGGGAAGTTCGACGAGAACGACGGGAACAACCCTAGTTTTCAAGATCTTGTGAATCATTAGAAGGAAAATACTCTTGGAGAAAGAATTCCAGGAGAGAAACCCATACCTTATGTACGAATTAATCTACGAAGACCACCTTGAACGAAACCTTGAAGAAACCTTGAAATCGCCCTAGAGAAATCGATAAATTTTCTGTTTTTCTTTCGTTCGTTGCTTGCTATTTTTGTGTTTCCTTTTCTATGAGTTTGAACGTGATTTTTATGTTTAAGAACTGATATTGAATTATAAAACTTAGGTTTAATAAGTTAATTTAATAAACTAATTAACCAATTACCAAAACGCCCCTCCTAAGTTGACTAAACATAGGAGAACATAACACCTAGTCAAATCTGGAAATTGGTATTGACTGTGGTTTTGGTCAACATTTTGACTTTATATTAATTAATTAAATCCCTAATTTAATTAATTTAGGTACCTAGGGTAAGTACTAAAGTACCCATAAGTCATTGGAACCAAAATTAACCCTTTTGGACCATCCTAGGTTAAGTACTAGGATGTTTCTTGAGTTGTACTAGGTTAGTGTAAGAATTTCGTTTTGATCATTTAAACTAATTAATTAAATTGCTAATTTAATTAATTAGGTGACCTAAGGTAATTACTACCCCTAAGTCGTTAGGACCATAACCAATCCTTTGAACCATCCTAGGTTAGGTACTAGGTTGTCTTTTTCTTGTTTTAACCGAAATCTGGAAATTGCTTTGTGATATCGGTTTTGCCCCTTTAAATTAATTAATTAAATTGCTAAATTAATTAATTAAGTAGCCTAGGGTAATTAATAAAGTACCCTTAAGTCTTTAGGATCTTAACTAACTCTTTGGACCATCCTAGGTTAGGTACTAGGTTGTCTCTTTAACTAGTACTAGGTTAGTGTCAACCCGGTTTTGGTCCTAGGTTGTTAGGTGCACTAATTAGTTTATTTCGTTTGGTCCTAGGTAGTTAGTTATTTAGGGCAGTAGGTTAGAGTCTAGAATTGATTATAAAGTTAGGCCCCACATGGATTGGTCCCTTGTGCACGTTTTTCCCCCTAACTACCCTAACCGAATTCGGTTAGGGTGGTCCCCTCATTTGGCAGCTTCTTCACATGTCTTGCACATGTGTTGGTTGTACTTTCCTAACTAACTATTACATATGGTTCCTTTGGGAATGTTTACTTATTGTCCCAAGGATCCTCAGTATGTCCTTGGGCACTGCTTAATTTACATGATCATTTTAAATGGTCATGTGAAATGATACCTAGGCTTGACACTTGGATGCCTCGTATCTAAAGTGCTAAGTTGTGAATAAATTCTTTTAGCCCCTTTAAGCCAATATTTCTAATATGCCCAATATTTTGCTTATTTGGGTATTATATAGAATTTGGCTAATACCCCTTAGACAATTTTCTATACTATGCCCAATATTTCTCAATATTGGGCATTGGGATGCCTACGTATCCCCAAATACGCATTATTAAAGACCTATTGGGCTCTTCACTAGACATGTAATTTTCCGGAATGTTACATTATCCCCCCCTTAGGAACATTCGTCCCCGAATGACACTTACACATCACTTAAACAAAGAGGGTGACTTTCGAAGGTTACTTTATCATACTTAAACGTTTCTCTTTTGTGAATATCTGATTCACACTTATTTGGATGATGCATATCATTCAAGCTTATCTGAAGCTTTATATTTGAGATTGAGGAATTTCCTTCTCAATCACACTTAACTTAATGCACATCACAAATCATGCAATACAGGAAACATGTATATGCTACACAAAAACAGCACATGAAATGTAAACATAACTTCGTTTTAACTCACATAGTGCTATTATAAGACATACGATTAGTGACCTATCACACCAAATCGACTAAAGCACTAAAACTTAAAGTTTCTTAAACATCAACAAGACCTAGGAAGAGTATATCTAACCTCAAGAACTGAACAAGTGAGGGTAACGGGATCTCATATTTACTACGGACATAGAGTCTATGGAAGGGACTTCTTGTTCTAAGTCTTTGACTCTAACTAAGTGGTATAAATACCCTTAGCTATCAACTTATTGGCTTTTAAATGTGAAACGATTTGGTCTACTGGATTTGAACCACGCCCTTCCCATTCCAGCTCTAACTCATTTGGAAACTGAAGCCTCACTATCATGTTTCGACAATCTATCGTAGCATAACACTTATGGAGCCAATCCATACCTGAGCCACATCCTTGAGATTATATGCAGCCAACTTAGCCTCCTCCTTTTCATTAACACCCATGGCATGCATTTAGAATCTACCATGTACTAACCTTCATGCGAACGACCACACTTACTATACATCTTTCGGTCACGCTGGACATGTAAATCATTGCCCCTTATTGGGAAGGCCAGATCTTGAGTCTGGCGCCTTAGACCACTTGGCCATCCTAATCCTTGTGTGTATTCTTCTACGCATTCACACAAGAAGGAAGTTAGATACTTATAATGACACAAAGTGTCAAATATCTAGATAGCACAATAAAAAGTAGAAGAAGAGAGAATTTCCTATCATCGTGTAGTCTCTAAGTCATGATTGTGGCGTGCTTTACAACCATAAGCTAGAAACTACGTAACGTGGTTGTGTTGAGCTTTATATCCTAGGTAATTTAACCTCATGCTCTGATACCAAGTTTGTCACGACTCGGATTCTTTAATCCGAATCGCCACCGGCGTTGTTGACCTCTCAGAGGTCGCAGACAAGCCTCATCTTGCATTCATCACTTTCATCTAGTTAAATTTGCGGAAAATTTAAATTTTTTTATATGTATGAAGTATACATAGACTTCAAATAATTATTAACTAGATACATCATATACTAAGACCAACATAAGAGAACAACCATCTAACATAAAGAATCAATTCGAAACTGAAGATAAATATATCATAAATAGTTTGCCAAACACGGCCTTATTACAAAGCTTCGAAATGAAGGTACGAAAGAAAAGCTAGGGACAACATCCACTAGCTTTGTCTAAAACTAAGGCTAGACTAAATCTGTAGCATCCTCGAAATCATGAGGACCTACCAAATGGTTTGGAGAAATACTGAAGTCCAAACCGCTGCAAGTGTCGTCAACCTGTCCTCTGACCTGCACCTATAAAAATAGTAAATAGTAGGGGGTTAGTACACCACTTGTACTAAATATGATTGTATGCACACATACACATGAAGCTATGCATGATCAATGAAAGCTCTTCCTAAGAAACATGTCATTTCTGGAAAGTCTAGTCATTAGACTTTCCTAATTCGTTAGTTGTGAATTGTGGTATGATTGTAATGTATTTTAATGCATTCAAAGCACACAACTCATTTTCTATATGATTACAAGACATTAGTATCATCAACATAATTTTAGAACAACTCAGGCAAAGATTTGAGATTTTGATCCTCTTAGCCGAGAGCTCCTCTTTGCACACTTAGATTATTTTTCAGTCTTTTTCTTTTTCTTATTGTCTAGTTCAATAAATCCTTCGGTCCTATGTTTTACTTACAAGTGCAGTGATTCATTGTAGTCCCATACCCACAATGAATCAATTAAGTAATTCAAGAGATTAAGGAAATGACTTAACTACAATTTGGGGCATGAATATATTTATAAGTCAATACTTATTGACTATACTTATTCTTTAGTTGATTGCATAATGTGCATAGTTCTTGGGGCATATCATTAAAGTTTATGATCTTGCTTACTTTGGGCATGAATTCTTTATAAGCCAATCTTTAGTGACTATTCCTATTATTATATTATTGGCCTAATATAAGAAGTCATTATAAGCCAATCTTATTTGGCTAATATCTTCTGCCAATTATATAAAGTCATTATAAGCCAATTTATTTGGATTTATCATTTTCATAACATGAGGATTGATTATTGGCTATGCCCTTTACTTATTGTAAACTTTATTGGACACGATTTGGCTATCCTTACAACAAGTTATTCATTACATCAAGTATTCATTACATTTCATAAGCCATTCTCTATTGACTATGCCATTAATTTTATTACTTTCATGTTTTATATATTATACATTTGATATACACGAGACCTTGGAATCGTTGATATAGCATTAAGACATCTCAAGTGAGGACCCAACATATGGGACCTCAACCCGAGGGCCTTCATTAGTAAACACAGAGTCTGCTTCATTCGTTCATTCATACTTCACATTATTCATTTCATTCATTCATAGGCTGATGTAAACACCAGCTATACCTAGGATTTAAGACTCTCATCGGGATCATGAAGTGCAATGACCAAGAATGACCTAATGTCATTACTTGAATCTGATTTTACCTCCTGATTGTCTTGCACAAACACCTTCGGTATCCTTCATTTATTTATCTTTCATACTTTGAGGAACTTCAAATTTAACCGACATAGATCATGTGAGCATCATGAAATCCGGTGTCTTCCCCACACCGAAAAGAGGTGGAGTCACTGGCCAAGGTGAAACCAAAACATGCTAGCGTATATAGGGAATTGAACCCTGCTAGATACCTATATTGGAAGTATAGGTTCAAAGACTAGGAGATATAAGGAGACCCATACCCGGCATGCCGGACAGTCTCATATCATGAGAGTTACGTGAACCTCCACCCTTCCCGAAGAAAGGCATCACCGCTCATACCTAGCCTATCGGTGCTCAGTATAAAGTTCCATTACATTCAACTCATACATCATGGAAGCTGGCTTCTAGCATGAGGACATCATAGCTCATTAGATGATTTCTGTCACGACTGGAATCTAGACCCCAGACGAGACCAGCGTCGTTGACCTATCAGAGGTCGCAGACAAACCTACTTACGTCATTCTTACTTTACATAGGTTAATTTTAGCGGAAAATTTGAAACTTTTTGTTTCTAAATATTGCTTACTAAATAATTCTAGTACATTCGTAATTTGTTCACCATCAACCATCTAACATTAAGAGATAATCAAATGAAAGGAATAGTTCAATACTTATAAAGCGTATAATTGCCAAAATGGCACCAACACATAGTCTGAATAAAAATAGGAAAGAAACGCTAGTGGAACATGCACCACCAGCTCAACTCTAAATCTAAGCTAGAATATAAAACAGTAGCATCCTCGAAAGCATGAGGACCTACCAACTCCGGATGAATGCTGGACGTCCGGATAACTGTAACGATGATCCTGTAGCTCTATTGTCCACCTGTGCCTGCACCTAAAATAGTAGAGTTTGTATAGGGTTAGTACACACTTGTACTAAGTATGGGTATATGTAAGGACACACCAAGGACATGCATGAGAAAGAATATTTCTTTCCTATCAAAGTGATTTTTGGAAGTCAAGTCAGTAGACTTGCCAAATTGGGATTAGGAAAGTTTCCAAATTTGGATTAGGAAAGTAAATGATCTTTCCAAATTTGGATTAGGAAAGTCAGTGAGCTTTCCAGATTTGGAATAGGAAAGTTATGCCATGAGGATAACATACATCATCATACTTTTCACATTTGCACACGGCACATAACATTTACACATAGCACATATCATATAACATACAATACATTTTGCATGTAGCACATAACTTCTTTCATATCATTCATTCATATGCCATGAGACCTTGGAATCATGGACTTGACATTAAGACATCCCAGAAATGAGGGCTCAACAGATGGGACCTCAACTAGAGAGTCTTCATTAGCAAACACAGAGTCTGCTTCGTTCATTCATACGTACTCCATTTCATTTCGTTCATAGGCCAGTGTAAACACCAGCTATACCTAGGATGTAGTTTAAGACTTTCATTAGGTTCGTTGTGCAATGACCCAGAATGACCTAATGTCATTACTTGAATCTAACTCACCTTTTGATTATCCTATTCTAACATCTTTGGTATCATTCATTTCATTATGTGCTTCATTTGAGGCTGGCCTCATTCACTCATTTGGGAACTTTAACTTTAACCGACATAGATCATGTGAGCATCATGAAATCCAGTCTCTCCCCCACACCGAAAAGAGGTGGAATCACCGGCCAAAGTGACCCAAAAACATGCTAGCGTACATGGGAATTTAACCCCGCTAGATCCCTATATTGGCAGTATAGGTTCGAAGACTAGGAGATATAAGGAGACCCATACCCGGCATGCCGGACAATCTCATCTCATGAGAGTTACGTGAACCTCCGCCCTTCCCGAAAGAAGGCATCACCGCTCATACCTAGTCTATCGGTGCTCAGTCTAAAGTTCCATTTCATTCAACTCATACGTCAGGGAAGCTGACTTCTAGTATGAGGACATCATAGCTCATTAGATGATTTCTCATCTCATCATTAGTATCAAGTGTGTTAAGCTCAATACCTTCATTAGAGTGTTCATAGAGACTGATCTCTTCATTATCTTACACTCTCATAGGTGAGTATGTATTGGTAACATTTATTTAGGCTCATTCGAGATTACTCTCATCATTTACATTAATCTTATATAATGTTGTCACCACATTCATTATCATTAACACCCTTGCTTTTCATAGTTACTCACCTCTTATTACGTGAACGTTCATTTCATCATATGCCAATGCACTTGGCCATTTAGTGTATCTTACACTCATACTTAACCCTTTTGGGGTTCATCATTTCATTACATACTTCTTAGATTCACTTACTTTGAATGTATGTTATACTTATGCGTCTATACATTCAAGTCATGACACTTCACTCATATTTCGTCTAACATTATGTGATACAAGACTTATGCATCTTGTATATGTGCCAAGATCTTGATTTCGATCTAAGTATGTGGCATGATTCTCGGATATTTTATTCACGTATGACTTACGTATCAATACGGAAGCTTGAGCAAGGAAACCCAAGTCTTGAATCAATTGGATATCATTTATATTTTTAATTGATTTTATTCTAATATTCATAACATTATGACTCTAAGTTAAATCACAATATTAACATTGAAGGATTAATTTTCTCCTTAGTAATAATCCTAATTTGGCCGAAGGGTTGTGGGTTCGAACCCCCACAACCCCTTTTTAATTTTTATTAACTTCTCCTTGCCCAATTTCGCCTAAACCAAGAGGTTGTGGGATCAAACCCCCACAGCCTCTTTTATTTTATTCTTTAATTCGCTTAAGTAGGGAGGTTGTGGGTTCGAACCCCCACAACCTCCTTACTTTTAATTAATTTTCGCTAGGGGCTGTGAGGTGGTGGGTTCGAACCCCACAGCCCCATATATATTTTTATTTTTATTTTCGCTAGGTTGAGGGCATTGGCAGTGAGGTCGTGGGATCAATCCCCCATAGCCTCACTTGCTTTATTAACTTATTTTCGCCTCCTCTAGTTCCAGCCTTGAGGTCGTGGGTTCGATTCCCACGCCTCAAATCCTTTTTTTCCCTTTATTCTCCTTCTTCCTTTCTTCCCACGAGTCATGTTTTCGATTCCCCTCATCCCCATTTTTTTATTAATTCATTTCGTGGGCAGCAGCTAAGGGGTTCGAATCCCCTTAGCCCCAACACATTTTTTGTAAAAACATTCCAGCCTCTTGGTCATGTGAGGTCTTGGGTTCGATTCCCCTTGACCACACCTACTTTAATCCCTTTTAAAACTCTTCCAAAATTCCCAGAACCTGCCCGAAATCAACATCACAAGCTGAAAATTTTGATTACCTTTTTGTAGCCTATTTTCTCCACTTTTTAACGTTAAAAGTTCATGCATTTGGAGTAGTGTTTAGTGAGTCCTTTAGGTGCATTTTCAAAGACATATTTGGCCAAGAATTTATCATTAAATTGAGCCACATTACACTTAAATGAACATCATCATTTACATAAGTTTACACACTTAAAATGACAACCAAAACCATATCAAACTTGAAGCCATAAATCAAAACTTATTTACAGTAAGGTTACATTAAACTTTTTCACATACACACACATATTTTCGGCAACAAAGCTTGTCATTCATATGATTCCAAATACATGTTCATGAACATATTCATTACGAAAACACATTGCAACACCTAATTTCTACCAGCAAACATACCAACCTATGATTTGATGGGAGCTAAGGACAGGGATATGCAACGGGGAACAACTTAGTTTTCGGATTAAAATCGTCTGAGTCCTAGGGGGGTCTCTTGTGAAAGGGACCAAGAGTAAGAAGACCCATACCTTAATTTCCTTGTTCAAACAAGAATTTGCTGCCCAAAATCCTCTCCACAAATCAGTCCAAGCTTTCTCAATCGTCCACACTACTCGAATACCACTTCTCTTTGCTTTATCGTTTGGTTATTTGTTTTTCTTAAAAATTTCGTGTGAGTTATTCAAGTGTGAAGAACTCTTGATATATTTTCAGTTCTTCACCTTCCTTTGGCAGAGAGAAACGTGAGAGTAAATTGTGAAACGTGAGAGAGAGATATCGTGAGAGAGAGAAGCTTTAAGATAGGAGTTTTGGTTTGGGAATTAGTCAAACTAGGACTCCTAGCTAAATTATTAAATAAAATATGATTTTTCTTTTTCTTAAATCAGATGATATTTATTATTTAATTTAATTAATTTATCCAACTAATTAAAAGCAAGTTAAATCCTTGTTTCAAGTGGGGTTCGAACCCGAGTGACTCCCATTTGCGAAAATGGGTCACTCCGGGTTGCCCCACCTGAATTGTTTTAATTAATTAAATTAATTTATTAAATAATTAATTCCTCAGGGTAATTACAATATTACCCTTGGCTTGGAAAAGGCCATTTTACCCTTAGACCCTCAAAACTTAAAATTTCTTCTTTTGAGTCCGGTAAAAACTCTTTTGATTAAATCTTCGTTTTCGTGAGCCTCACATGGTTGGTTCCAACCTTTCCAAGCTCAATTAACTCCCCAAGTTAGTTGGCTTGGTCGTAGCAAGGGTTCTGAGGTCTGGTTCTACGCGTATCAGCCCGTGTGGACCTTGGTCTAATCGCAAGCATTCTTGAAAAACCTAAGTCTTGATCCTATTCATTTTTAGGGTTGTTACATTATCCCCCCTTAGGAACATTCGTCCCCGAATGACACTACTACTTCACGTTGTAATGCCAGTCAGATCATAATAAAAGCACTATACACAGTCAATCAATAGCAATAAAATACGGGGAGGTAAGGAAACATAGGTTTAAGAGTATGAAGTCTAACCTCAACAGCTGAACAGGTGAGGGTAGCGGGCTCTCATGTCGGCCTCAGCCTCCCACGTAGCACCCTCAACAAGATGATTTCTCCACAATACCTTCACTGTCGCAATCTCCTTGTTCCTCAGCCGCTTGACCTATCTGTCTAAGATCTCAACAGGTACCTCCTCATAAGACAAGTCTTCACCAACCCCCAAACCTTCAATAGGTAAGATTGATGCTGGATCACCTAGGCACTTCTTCAACATAGAGACATGAAAGATTGGATGAACCAAAGCTAGTTATGTAGGCAATGCTAACTCATAGAGTACCTCACCCACACGCTGTAGGATCTCATATGGCCCAACATACCTCGGACTCAGCTTCCCTTTTCTACCAAATCTCATCACCCCTTTCATAGGCGATATTTTCAAGTAAACCTGGTCACCAACATCAAACTCTAAGGGCCGCTTTCTGTTATCAGCATATGACTTCTGCCGACTATAAGCAGTAGTCAACCTGTCCCTAATCATTCTGACCTTCTCTAAGGCCTCATGAATGATCTCCGGACCCAAAATGGATGACTCTCCAACCTCGAACCACCCAACTGGAGATCTACACCTCCTACCATACAGTGCCTCAAACGGTGCCATCCCAATGCTGGAGTGAGAGCTATTATTATACGAGAACTCTATCAAAGGCAGATGGTCATCCCAATTACCTCTGAAGTCAATCACACACGCCCTCAACATATCCTCCAATGTCTGTATGGTGCGCTCTGCCTGTCCATCTGTCTGAGGGTGAAAGGCAGTGCTAAGCTTCACCTGCGTGCCCAAGCTCTTCTGGAAAGATCTCCAGAAATGAGAAGTAAACTGAGCTTCTCTGTCTGAAATAATAGACAAGGGAATCCCATGCCATCTCACAATCTCATCAATGTAGAGTCTCGCATAATCCTCGGCTATGTAAGTAGACTTCACAGGATAAAGTGGGCAGACTTAGTCAATCTGTCCACAATAACCCATATAGAGTCATGCTGCCTCCTAGTCCTCGGAAGCCCAACCACGAAGTCCATATTAATGGCCTCCCATTTCCAAGTCGGAACCTCAATAATCTGCGTCAGACCACCAGGCTTGAGATGCTCTGCCTTAACCTGCTGACAATTAGGACACTTGGCCACATATTGTGCAATGTCCTTCTTCATGCCATCCCACCAATAAATCTGCTTGAGATCATGATACATCTTGGTGGAACCTGGATGTATAGAATATCTGGAACCATGGGCCTCTGTAACAATTCTGGTCCGCAAATCATCCACATCTGGCACACACAGTCTGTCCTGATACCTAAGTATGCCATCACCTCCCAAAGCGAAAGACTCATTCATCTTCATCAGCACTGAGTCCTTCAGCTCCATCAACACGGGATCTAGATGCTGACCTTGCTTGACTTCAACTACCAAGGATGATTCAGAACTAGGATGAACTGAAACATCCCCACTAGTGGAGTCAACCAAACGCACACCTAGTCTGGCCAGTCTGTGTACATCTTTTACCAGTTCCTTCTTCTCATCCTCATCGTGAGCTGTACTTCCCATGCTCATCCTGCTCAAAGCATCAGCTACAACATTAGCCTTACCTGGATGGTAGTGCACATTCATGTCATAATCCTTCAACAGCTCCAACCATCTTCGCTGACGTAGATTCAACTCCCTCTGGGTGAACACTTACTGGAGACTCTTATGGTCTGTGAACACATCTACATGCACTCCGTACAGATAATGCCTCCACAGATTTAGTGCAAACACCACAGCCGCCAACTCCAGGTCATGAGTGGGATTATTCTTCTCATGAACCTTGAGCTGTCTGGATTCATATGCTACCACCTTACCAACCTGCATAAGAACACAACCCAAACCAACCCCAGATGCATCACAATAAACAGTGTAATTCTCACCACACTTAGGCAAAGTAAGCACCGGGGCTAAAGTGAGTCTGTCCTTGAGCTCCTGGAAACTCTTCTCACAAGTCTCCGTCCATTCGAACTTGGCTTTCTTCTTAGTCAAAGCCGTCAATGGTGCAGCAATGGAAGAAAAACCCTCCACAAACCTGCGGTAGTAACCAGCTAATCCCAAAAAGCTACGGATGTCAGTAGGAGTAAGAGGCTTTGGCCAGTTCTTCACAGCCTCAGTCTTCCTGGGATCCACCTCCACGCCCTGATCGGACACAACATGACCCATGAAGGTCACTGATCTCAGCCAAAATTCACATTTGCTGAATTTGGCATACAACTGATGCTGTCTAAGTACCTGCAAGGTTAGTCTCAAATGCTGTTCATGCTCTTCCTTGGTCTTAGAGTAGATGAGAATGTCATCAATGAATACTATGATGAAAGAGTCAAGGTATTCACGGAAGACCCTGTTCATGAGATCCATAAATGCAGCAGGTGCATTCGTCAGACCAAATGACATGACTAAAAACTCATAGTGACCATAGCGGGTACGAAAGGCTGTCTTTGGAATATCTCCATCCCTAACTCTAAGCTGATGATACCCTGAACGAAGATCAATCTTAGAGAAGAAACTAGACCCTTGGAGTTGATCAAACAGATCATCTATTCTGGGGAGTGGGTACTTATTCTTTATAGTGACTTTGTTGAGCTGCCGATAATCGATACACATTCTAAGGGTTCCATCTTTCTTCTTTACGAACAACACTGGAGCGCCCCAAGGGGATATGCTCAGCTGAATGAAACCCTTGTCAGTAAGATCTTTTAACTGCAGCTTCAACTCTTTGAGCTCAGCTGCGGCCATTCTATAAGGAGGTATTGAAATTGGATAAGTATCGGGTTCTAAATCGATACCAAAGTCAATCTCTCAAAGGGGAGGGACTCCAGGTAAATCATCAGGAAACACATCTAAGAACTCATTCACTACAGGCACTGAGTCTATGGAAGGAATATCATGATCTAAATCATTAACACTCACAAGATGATACAATAACCCCTTGGACATCATTTTATTAGCCTTAAGATTTGAAATCAAGGGGTTAGGACAACTCGAATTGTACCCCTCCCAGACTAACTCTTCTTCATTAGGAAAGCGAAATCTCACCACTCTACTACGACAGTCCAAGCAAGCATAACAGCTGTGAAGCCAATCCATGCTAAGAATAATATCAAAATCATGCATGGGTAACTCAACCAGGTTTGCACACATAGTTTTACCACTCACAACTATTGGGCAATCCTTGTATACTCTATCAGTTCTTACATTCTCTCCTAAAGGTGTACTAACCACTATAGGATCATGTAGAACTTCAGGCAATATCTCAAAAGTAAGAGCAAGCAGAGGAGTTACAAAGGAAAGTGTAGACCCTGGATCAAGTAAAGCATAAACAGAAGTTGAGAACACTTGCAGCATACCTGTGACCACATCAGCGGACTTCTCCTACTCCTCTCTGCCTTTCAGGGCATAGAACCTGTTCCTCTTAGGAGGCTCGGCTGCTGCTGCACCCTGTGGATTAGGCCTAGGCTGAGTACTACCTCCGGCCTGACCTCTGTTCTGTGGACAGTCTCTGACCATGTGTCCACTCTTACCACAACCGAAGCAGGCATTAGTGCCCTGTCTACACTCTCCACTGTGAGCTCGGCCACACTTAGCACAATTCTTCTTAGGACGCTGCATCTCACCTCCATTGCCCTTCTTGGGCTCAGGTCTGCCTCCTCTAGGTGTAGCACTCCTCTGAGGATTAGAATTCCCAGAACTCTGTTGCCCTTTTTTGAACCTTGGCTGCTCACGGACGCCAAAGTTGTTCCTGTGGCCTCCATGACTGGGTCCTGCCTGATCTTGAGGCCTAGGCCTCCTAGCATCACGAATACCTCTCTTTCTTCGGCTGTCCTCTACCTGCTGGACATGCATCATCAACCTGGAAAGATCCATATTATCATGGAGCATAGCAGATTGACACTCCTCCTCCAGGTCTCCATTGATTCCTGTGAGGAACCTGCTCATCTCATCCCTGCTGTTAGAAACCAGGGAATTTCAACAAAGTCAGTATTATCCTCATTCTTGCTATCAAATACTAGGGAAAACAACATACCTTGACAGCTTAACAAACTTCAGGGAATACTCCCTGACTGTCATAGAGCCTTGTTTGAGGTTGATGAATTCCTCAACCTTGGCCTCCCTCACCTCCCTGGGAAAGAATCTCTCCAGAAATGCTGTCTTGAACAGCTCCCATATGACTGGCACTCCACCTAAGACACGGCTATCTTGCCACATCTTGCACCAAGCCTATGCAACATCCTTGAGCTGATAGGAAGCCAGCTCATCCTTCTCAATATCAGTGGCCCCCATAGCCACCAGGATCTTATGAATCTCATCCACAAACTCCTGGGGATCCTCTGATGCCCTAGACCCTGTGAAAATAGGAGGATTCATCCTCGTGAAATCCCTCAGCTTGTCAGCCATGCTGCGAACCGGTGGGTTCTCCCTCTGAACATCCTGCCGGTTGACCTGGGTAGTCATAGCCTGGGCCTGTATAGTAATGGCCTGTGCCATCTGGGCCAGAGATGACCTCACCTCAGCATCAATCATCCCAGCTGGATTAGCTGGCACAACCACTCCTTCAGCTAGAGCCTGGGGTGGAACTCGGTTACCCCCAGCTGCTGCTCCTCCTCTCCTCTGACCAATAGCTCTCCTAGTGTTCATTCTCCGCAAACAAAAAAAATTTGATGTTAGACACGCTCATAACACCAAGAACTCAGATATTTGGAAAAACACTATAAGATTAGAAGAAGGGAAATTTTCCTACGCATCATGCAGTCTCTAATTCAGGATAGTGGTGCACTTCACTACCATGACTTAGAAATTACTCAATGTGGTTGATGTGAACTCATTATTCTCAGAATTTAACCTAGTGCTCTGATACCAACTTTGTCACGACTGGAATCTAGACCCAGACGAGACCGGCGTCGTTGACCTATCAGAGGTCGCAGACAAACCTACTTACGTCATTCTTACTTTACATAGGTTAATTTTAGCGGAAAATTTGAAACTTTTTGTTTCTAAATATTGCTTACTAAAAAATTCTAGTACATTCGTAATTTGTTCACCATCAACCATCTAACATTAAGAGATAATCAAATGAAAGGAATAGTTCAATACTTATAAAGCGTATAATTGCCAAAATGGCACCAACACATAGTCTGAATAAAAACAGGAAAGAAACACTAGTGGAACATGCTCCACCAGCTCAACTCTAAATCTAAGCTAGAATATAAAATAGTAGCATCCTCGAAAGCATGAGGACCTACTAACTCCGGATGAATGTTGGACGTCCGGATAACTGCAACAATGATCCTGTAGCTCTATCGTCCACCTGTGCCTGCACCTAAAATAGTAGAGTTTGTATAGGGTTAGTACACACTTGTACTAAGTATGGGTATATGCAAGCACACACCAAGGACATGCATGAGAAACAATAGATCTTTCCTAACAACGTGATTTTTGGAAGTCAAGTCAGTAGACTTGCCAAATTTGGATTAGGAAAGTTTCCAAATTTGGATTAGGAAAGTAAATGATCTTTCCAAATTTGGATTAGGAAAGTCAGTGAGCTTTCCAAATTTGGAATAGGAAAGTTATGCCATGAGGATAACATACATCATCATACCTTTCACATTTGCACACGGCACATAACATTTACATATAGCACATATCATATAACATACAATACATTTTGCATGTAGCACATAACTTCTTTCATATCATTCATTCATATGCCATGAGACCTTGGAATCATGGACTTGACATTAAGACATCCCAGAAATGAGGGCTCAACAGATGCGACCTCAACTAGAGAGTCTTCATTAGCAAACACAGAGTCTGCTTCGTTCATTCATACGTACTCCATTTCATTTTGTTCATAGGCCAGTGTAAACACCAGCTATACCTAGGATGTAGTTTAAGACTTTCATTAGGTTCGTTGTGCAATGACCCAGAATGACCTAATGTCATTACTTGAATCTAACTCACCTTTTGATTATCCTATTCTAACACCTTTGGTATCATTCATTTCATTATGTGCTTCATTTGAGGCTGGCCTCATTCATTCATTTGGGAACTTTAACTTTAACCGACATAGATCATGTGAGCATCATGAAATCCAGTGTCTCCCCCACACCGAAAAGAGGTGGAATCACCGGCCAAAGTGACCCAAAAACATGCTAGCGTACATGGGAATTTAACCCCGCCAGATCCCTATATTGGCAGTATAGGTTCGAAGACTAGGAGATATAAGGAGACCCATACCCGGCATGCCGGGCAGTCTCATCTCATGAGAGTTACGTGAACCTCCGCCCTTCCCGAAAGAAGGCATCACCGCTCATAGCTAGTCTATCGGTGCTCAGTCTAAAGTTCCATTTCATTCAACTCATACGTCATGGAAGCTGACTTCTAGTATGAGGACATCATAGCTCATTAGATGATTTCTCATCTCATCATTAGTATCAAGTGTGTTAAGCTCAATACCTTCATTAGAGTGTTCATAGAGACTGATCTCTTCATTATCTTACACTCTCATAGGTGAGTACGTATTGGTAAAATTTATTTAGGCTCATTCGAGATTACTCTCATCATTTACATTAATCTTATATAATGTTGTCACCACATTCATTATCATTAACACCCTTGCTTTTCATAGTTACTCACCTCTTATTACGTGAACGTTCATTTCATCATATGCCAATGCACTTGGCCATTTAGTGTATCTTACACTCATACGTAACCCTTCTAGGGTTCATCATTTCATTACATACTTCTTAGATTCACTTACTTTAAATGTATGTTATACTTATGCGTCTATACATTCAAGTCATGACACTTCATTCATATTTCGTCTAACATTATGTGATACAAGACTTATGCATCTTGTATATGTGCCAAGATCTTGATTTCGATCTAAGTATGTGGCATTATTCTCGGATATTTTATTCACGTATGACTTATGTATCAATACGGAAGCTTGAGCAAGGAAACCCAAGTCTTGAATCAATTGGATATCATTTATATTTTTAATTGATTTTATTCTAATATTCATAACATTATGACTCTAAGTTAAATCACAATATTAACATTGAAGGATTAATTTTCTCCTTAGTAATAATCCTAATTTGGCTGAAGGGTTGTGGGTTCGAACCTTACAACCCCTTTTTAATTTTTATTAACTTCTCCTTGCCCAATTTCGCCTAAACCAAGAGGTTGTGGGATCAAACCCCCACACCCTCTTTTATTTTATTCTTTAATTCGCCTAAGTAGGGAGGTTGTGGGTTCGAACCCCCACAGCCTCCTTACTTTTAATTAAATTTCGCTAGGGGCTGTGAGGTGGTGGGTTCGAACCCCCACAGCCCCATATATACTTTTATTTTTATTTTCGCTAGGTTGAGGGCATTGGCAGTGAGGTCGTGGGATCAATCCCCCACAGCCTCACTTGCTTTATTAACTTATTTTCGCCTCCTCTAGTTCCAGCCTTGAGGTCGTGGGTTCGATTCCCATGCCTCACATCCTTTTTTTTCGTTATTGTCCTTCTTCCTTGCTTCCCACGAGTCATGTTTTCGATTCCCCCCATCCCCATTTTTTTATTAATTCATTTCGTGGGCAGCAGCTAAGGGGTTCGAATCCCCTTAGCCCCAACACATTTTTTTTAAAACAATTCCAGCCTCTTGGTCATGTGAGGTCTTGGGTTCGATTCCCCTTGACCTCACCTACTTTAATCCATTTTAAAACTCTTCCAAAATTCCCAGAACCTGCTCGAAACCAACATCACAAGCTGGAAATTTTGATTACCTTTTTGTAGCCTATTTTCTCCACTTTTTAACGTTAAAAGTTCATGCATTTGGAGTAGTGTTTAGTGAGTCCTTTAGGTGCATTTTCATGGACATATTTGGCCAAGAATTTATCATTAAATTCAGCCACATTACACTTAAATGAACATCATCATTTACATAAGTTTACACACTTAAAATGACAACCAAAACCATATCAAACTTGAAGCCATAAATCAAAACTTATTTACAGTAAGTTTACACTAAACTTTTTCACATACACACACATATTTTCGGCAACAAAGCTTGTCATTCATATGATTCCAAATACATGTTCATGAACATATTCATCACGAAAACACATTGCAACACCTAATTTCTACCAGCAAACATACCAACCTATGATTTGATGGGAGCTAAGGACAGGGATATGCAACGGGGAACAACTTAGTTTTCGGATTAAAATCGTCTGAGTCCTAGGGGTCTCTTGGGAAAGGGACCAAGAGTAAGAAGACCCATACCTTAATTTACTTGTTCAAACACGAATTTGCTGCCCAAAATCCTCTCCACAAATCAGTCCAAGCTTTCTCAATCGTCCACACTACTCGACAACCACTTCTCTTTGCTTTATCGTTTGGTTACTTTGTTTTTCTTAAAAATTTCGTGTGAGTTATTCAAGTGTGAAGAACTCTTGATATATTTTCAGTTCTTCACCTTCCTTTGGCAGAGAGAAACGTGAGAGTAAATTGTGAAACGTGAGAGAGAGATATCGTGAGAGAGAGAAGCTTTAAGATAGGAGTTTTGGTTTGGGAATTAGTCAAACTAGGACTCCTAGCTAATTATTAAATAAAATATGATTTTTCTTTTTCTTAAATCAGATGATATTTATTATTTAATTTAATTAATTTATCCAACTAATTAAAAGCAAGTTAAATCCTTGTTTCAAGTGGGGTTCGAACCCAAGTGACTCCCATTTGCGAAAATGGGTCACTCCGGGTTGCCCCACCCGAATTGTTTTAATTAATTAAATTAATTTATTAAATAATTAATTCCTCAGGGTAATTACAATATTACCCTTGGCTTGGAAAAGACCATTTTACCCTTGGACCCTCAAAACTTAAAATTTCTTCTTTTGAGTCCGGTAAAAACTCTTTCGATTAAATCTTAATTTTCGTGAGCCTCACATGGTTGGTTCCAACCTTTCCAAGCCTAATTAACTCCCCAAGTTAGTTGTCTTGGTCTTAGCAAGGGTTCTGAGGTCTGGTTCTATGCGTATCAGCCCGTGTGGACCTTGGTCTAATCGCAAGCATTCTTGAAAAACCTAAGTCTTGATCCTATTCATTTTTAGGGTTGTTACAATTTCTCATCTCATCATTAGTATTAAGTGTGAACTGTCCTTACATTTACATATAGAGTATGATTGAGACTTATTTACTCTTTTGATGACTTGTCATCCTTACTTTACATTGATGAAATGTGAATTGTCCTTATATATCATCCTTACTTTGCATTGATGAATGTGAATTGTCCTTACATATCATCCTTAATTTACATTGATGAATGTGAATTGTCCTTACATATCATCCTTAGTTGTTAATGAGACTAGTCTCACACATTCTAACACCTTCATTCGTGAGTATTCTTTTAACATAGTAGCTTAGGTGTAAGTAAGACTTGTCTCACTTTCTTTAACACCCCATTCTGGTCACTTACATAATTTAGACCCCTTTAATTATGTTATAACTCACGTTACTTCTTTACTTTAGTGTAGTAGATTCATTTCATCCTTTATGGACGATGAGCACTTCTTTCAATGAGTTACATATGTTCATAGTTCATTCTTGTAGAACATATTGGGAGTTGTCCCAATGAATGTCATGCCCTTGGTTATGGATTCATTGATATTACTTTAGAAGTTCTTAATATATATTTGATACTCTTGCTACACAAGAATTGACATATGATTAGTATTGGCTCAAGATTTGGGATGTTGGACTAACAAATTCATTCTTTTTGGCATAAGCCAATTTTTACGTATGTTCATATTTAAATTGCCATATGTATGAACCATTAGCCAATCTTTTAATCATTTACATAAGTTCCTAGCCATTAGCATATATTCATTTTGACCAAATAGAGTTAGCCAACTTTATTGGAACCAGATAGCCAATTTATTCAAGATATGATTTCATAGATGTCTTTGAGCCAATTCTTAGTTTATGGCTTTTAGTGTCACGTTTTAAGAACATATTGGACAGCATCATATTAACATTTGATGGCTTTAGCATCTTCATAACATCATAACAACAGCAAGTCAACATTCATCCAAAGGCACATAATTCACTTAACACATTACGGACTTATCTTAGTATATTATCGATCCTTAATTATCATGATAAGATTAACTTTACGCAATTACAAGTTAATAAGTCTATTCAATACTCATCATTCAAGAATAATACATGTTAAGAACAGCCAGCAACACATACAAACAACATGATCTCTAACCTATTCAACATTGAAATCGAAAAGGATACTAGGGAAGGGAAGTTCGATGAGAACGACGGGAACAACCCTAGTTTTCAAGATCTTGTGAATCATTAGAAGGAAAATACTCTTGGAGAAAGAATTCCAGGAGAGAAACCCATACCTTATGTAGAACTTAATCTACGAAGACCACCTTGAATGAAACCTTTAAGAAACCTTGAAATCGCCCTAGAGAAATTGATAAATTTTCTGTTTTTCTTTCGTTCGTTGCTTGCTGTTTTTGTGTCGCCTTTTCTATGAGTTTGAACGTGATTTTTATGTTTAAGAACTGATATTGGATTATAAAACTTAGGTTTAATAAGTTAATTTAATAAACTAATTAACCAATTACCAAAACGCCCCTCCTAAGTTGACTAAACATAGGAGAACATAACACCTAGTCAAATCTAGAAATTGGTATTGACTATGGTTTTGGTCAACATTTTGACTTTATATTAATTAATTAAATCCCTAATTTAATTAATTTAGGTACCTAGGGTAAGTACTAAAGTACCCATAAGTCATTGGAACCAAAATTAACCCTTTTGGACCATCCTAGGTTAAATACTAGGATGTTTCTTGAGTTGTACTAGGTTAGTGTAAGAATTTCGTTTTGATCATTTAAACTAATTAATTAAATTGCTAATTTAATTAATTAGGTGACCTAAGGTAATTACTAAAGTACCCCTAAGTCGGTAGGACCATAACCAATCCTTTGAACCATCCTAGGTTAGGTACTAGGTTGTCTTTTTCTTGTTTTAACCGAAATCTGGAAATTGCTTTGTGATTTCGGTTTTGCCCCTTTAAATTAATTAATTAAATTGCTAAATTAATTAATTAAGTACCCTAGGGTAATTAATAAAGTACCCTTAAGTCATTAGGATCTTAACTAACTCTTTGGACCATCCTAGGTTAGGTACTAGGTTGTCTCTTTAACTAGTACTAGGTTAGTGTCAACCCGGTTTTGGTCCTAGGTTGTCAGGTGCACTAATTAGTTTATTTCGTTTGGTCCTAGGTAATTAGTTATTTAGGTCAGTAGGTTAGAGTCTAGAATTGATTATAAAGTTAGGCCCCACATGGATTGGTCCCTTGTGCACGTTTTTCCCCCTAACTACCCTAACCGAATTCGGTTAGGGTGGTCCCCTCATTTGGCAGCTTCTTCACATGTCTTGCACATGTGTTGTTGTACTTTCCTAACTAACTATTATATATGATTCCTTTGGGAATGTTTACTTATTGTCCCAAGGATCCTCACTATGTCCTTGGGCACTGCTTAATTTACATGATCATTTTAAATGGTCATGTGGAATGATACTTAGGCTAGACACTTGGATGCCTCGTATCTAAAGTGCTAAGTTGTGAATAAATTCTTTTAGTTAGGGTATTTATTGCAGGTACATTTCTTAAACAAGCTCATTAATGTTAGAAAATTGGCTAACACCCCTTTAAGCCAATATTTCTAATATGCCCAATATTTTGCTTATTTGGGTATTATATAGAATTTGGCTAATACCCCTTAGACAATTTTCTATACTATGCCCAATATTTCTCAATATTGGGCATTGGGATGCCTACGTATCCCCAAATACGCATTATTAAAGACCTATTGGGCTCTTCACTAGACATGTAATTTTCCGGAATGTTACAAATTATTCTCAATACAATTTCCATGAATACTTATAGCACACCACATATTTAAGTGAAAGCTAGCCATAAGAAACATATTTCATGGAAAAAAAACTCAACCTAACCATGAATGTTCTAATACAATATGCACACATTAGAAAAACATGTTAAGTTCAACATTATTTACAATAATCATATAAGGAACTACTAACCTTAGCCTCGGCTATGACTTAGAGGAAAAGGGTGAGGATAGAGGGAGTTCATGTCGGCCTCGGCCTCCTATGTTGCTCCCTCAACTAGGTGGTTTCTCCATAATACTTTTACAGATGCCACCTCCTTGTTTCTCAATTTCTTAACTTGGCGATCTACGATATCCACCGTGACCTCTTCATAAGAAAGATCGTCATTTACCCCTAACCCTTCTAGGGAAAGAATGGAAATTGGGTCCCCTATACACTTCTTAAGCATTGAAACATAGAATACAGGGTGAACCATGGCCAACTCATTGGGCAATTTCAACTCATAGGACACACTCCCAACTCGCTTCAAAATTTCATCCGGCCCCAAATATCGGGGACTAAGTTTCACCTTTTTCCAAACTTCATCACCCCTTTCATGGGTGAAATTTTCAAATAGACCCATTATCCTACTTCAAATTCAAGGTCCCTCTTTCTATTGTCGGCATAAGATTTTTGCCGACTTTGAGCCATTTTTAGCCTATACCTTATAACCCGAACCTTCTCGAGTGATTCATAAACTTAATTGGGTCCAAGTAGATCAAAATCACCTACCTCATACCAACCAACTGGGGATCTACACCTCCTCCCATATAGAGCCTCGAAAGGTGCCATAGAGATACTCGAATGGTAGCTATTGTTGTAGGAAAATTATATCAAAGGTAGGTGTTCATCCCAATTACTTTTGAAGTCAATGACACATGCCCTCAACATATATTCTAGGGTTTGAATAGTGCATTCCTCTTCACCATCCGTCTTGGGACGAAAAGTGGTACTAAGTTTCACCTTTGTTCCAATCCCACTTTGGAAAGCCTTCCAAAAATGGGAGGTAAATTGAGTGCCTCTATCCAAAATGATGGATAAAGGGGCTCCATGTAACTTCACTATTTCTTTGAGGTACAATTTGGCATAGTCTTCCGCTAAGTGGTTTTGACGGGAAGGAAATGTGCCAACTTGGTTATTCTATCCACAATGACCCATATCGAGTCATGTTGCCTTCGAGTAAGACGCAACCCAACTATGAAGTCCATGTTAATATCCTCCCACTTCCATGTGGAAATATCTACATGTTGAGCTAAGACACCCGGCCTTTGCTGATCCGTTTTAACTTGTTGGCAATTTGGACACTTAGCAACAAAATCTGCTATGTCCTTTTTCATACCATTCCACCAATAAGTTTCCCATAAGTCATGGTACATCTTTGTGGCACCCGGATTAATGGAATATCGGGAGCCATGAGCCTCTTCCATGATCAATTCCCTTAAGCCATCCACAACCGGTACGCACAATCTTCCTTGGTGACTAAGCACCCCATCTTCTCCTTGACAGAAAGACTCATTAGATTTACTAAGGACCGTTTCTTCAACTCCATCAATAGAGGCTCAAGGTGTTGCTTGGATTTCACCCCAACCGCTAAAGACGTCTCGGAGTTGTGGCGAACCATTAAACCACCCTTTGGAAGGTCTTTTAGTCGAACACCCAATCGAGCCAACCAATGAACCTCTTTCACTAGCTCTTTCTTATCATCAACCACATGAGTCACCCTACCCATTGATATCGACTTAAGGCATCCACCACCACATTAGCTTTTCGGGATAGTAAAGGACACTCATGTCATAGTCCTTTAAAAGTTCTAACCATCTTCTTTGGCGTAGATTCAGTTCTTTTTAAGTAAATACATATGGAAGGCTCTTGTGATCCGTGAATACATCAACATGTACCCCATAGAAATAGTGCCTCCAAATTTTCAAGGCAAATACCACAACCGCAAGCTCAAGGTCATGAGTTGGGTAATTCTTCTCATGTGGCTTGAGTTTCCTAGAGACATACCCTATCACCTTGTCATGTTGCATAAGGACACATCCTAGACCCACCCAAGAGGCATCACAATAAACCACAAAACCTTTAGTACCCTCCGGTAAGGTCAACACCAGAGCAGAGGTTAGTCTATCTTTGAACAAGTGGAATCTCTCTTCACAAGATTCAGACCATTTGAACTTGGACTTCTTTTGGGTTAAGGTCGTTAATGGAGATGTGATAGATGAAAGTCCCTCAACAAACCTCATATAGTAACCAGTCAACCCTAGAAAACTTTGGATGTCGGTAGGATTCAAAGGTCTAGGACAACTTTTGACCACTTCCATCTTCCTCGGATCGACCTGAACCCCTTCACAAGAGATAATGTGCCCAAGAAAAGCAACCGACTTCAACCAAAATTCGCATTTACTGAATTTAGCGAAGAGTTGGTTATCCTTGAGAACTTGCAAAACTACTCTCAAAGGGCTCATATGATCATCCTTTCTCTTCGAGTATATAAAAATATCATCAATGAAGATAATCATGAACAAATCAAGATACTTTCTAAACACTCAATTCATAAGGTCCATGAAAGTCGTCGGGCATTGGTTAGACCAAATGACATAACTAGTAATTCAAAGTGACTATATCTTGTTCAAAATGCCATTTTCAGAATATCAACTTCCCTTACTCTAAGTTGATGATAACCCTATCACGAGTCAATCTTTGAAAAGTAACTCGCTCCTTGGAGTTGATCAAATAAATCATCAATCCTAGGGAGTTGGTACTTATTCTTTATGGTGACTTTGTTCAATTGACGATAGTGGAGTTGGTAGTTATTATTTATGGTGACTTTGTTCAATTGACGATAGTCGATACATATTCTCAAAGACCCATCCTTCTTCTTAACAAACAACACTGGAGCACCCCTTAGAGATATGCTTGGTTGAATAAAACCCTTATCTAGAAAATCCTTGAGTTGAGCCTTTAGTTCTTTCAACTCGGTCGGGGCCATCCGATAAGGAGGGACTGAAATAGGTTGTGTATCCACCAATAAGTCTATGCCTAAGTCAATTTCCCGTTCGGGAGGAATTCTGGGCAAGTCATCGGGAAAGACTTCTGGAAATTCCTTCACTATAGGTACCGACTCTAATGGAGGGAACTCGGATTCAAAATCCTTGACCCTCACTATATGATAGAGGCAATCCTTTGCAAATAACTTGCAAGCTTTTATACACGAAATGATCTTACCCCTAGGATTTGAGTCTCCTCCCTTCCACTAAAAAATGGGTTCATTTGGAAATTGAAATTACTACCCTTTCCCTACAATCAATAGAGGCAAACCAAGAATGCAACCAATCCATTCCCAATATGACAAAATAGGACAACCCTTATAGACTCTTTTAGCCACCACGGAATCACCCACCGGGGTATAAATCGAAAAGGATTCATTTAAGATATCGGGTAGTATATCAAATTTCGTGGCCACTAAAGGGGTTACAAAATACAATGTAGCACCGGGATCCAACAATGCATATCCATGAAAGGAAAATAATTGTAACATAACGGTGACCACATCTGGAGAGATCTCTTGATGACTTCGGCATTGGAGATCATAAAACCGATTCTTTTTTGGGGCATCTGGATTCGGGGTACTTGCTTGAGCTTGAGCATTTTTTCTTCCTTGAGCTTTCATCATAGGGCAATCTCTCTTCATGTGACCGCTCTTTCCAGAACCATAGCAATTACACATGCCAACTATGCACTTGCCATCATGTTTTCTACCACATTTTGCACAAAGAGGCTTCTCAACATAAGAACCACCACATTTCCCCTCTTGGGGAGTGGGAGTAGACGCCTTACTTTTGTTGACCCTTGAAGCATTAGGAGGGATTTTATTAGAAAACCTCTTCTTGAACTTTGGTTTGTCTTGCACCTCAAATCTACTCTTGGAAGAATTCCCATCTTCGGTTCTTGTCTTCTTCAACTCCCTACAAACTTGCTTAAGATTTTGCTCTTCAATTTTTTCAGCATGAACCATAAGAGGAGAGATGTCCATCCTAGGAATCAACACAGCCGACCTACATTCATTAACCACAAGGTCGGATATACCCATAACGAATTTATTCATTTTATCCCTAGAATCCGCAACCATAGTAGGGGCATGCTTTGGTAGTTGAGTGAACTTGAGGCTATACTCCTTTACGCTCATTCCCCCTTGACGAAGGTTGATGAATTCTTGAATTTTCCTCTCCCTTAATTCCAAGGGAAAGAACTTATCAATGAAATCCGTCTTGAAATCCTCCCAAGTAACCCGACCTTCTCTAACCAACCTCTTATCTCTCCATTGCTCACACCACATTTGAGACACATCTTTGAATTGGTAAGTGGCTAGTTCCGCCTTTTCTTGAGAAGACACCCCCATAGCACTAAGAACTTTGAACACTTCACCAATGAACCCTTATGGTCCTCCTCTACCTTGTTGACGTGGTTTAGTGAGACATCAATCCTAAGATTACTCAATCTCATGCTCTGATACCAAATTTGTTAAAACCCAAAGTACCCCCTAGGCGTAACCGTTGTCCTTGTCCTCGAAGAGGACTTAGAAAATTCTTTAGCATACATAATAGCACATCATAGGTCAAAAATTGCGAAAAAATTAATACTTTACATAGTGAAGTGTACATAGGCTTCTGGCATATCATATATGGAGTTTACATTGACTCCTCACATAGGAAGCTTACATAGGCTTCTCTTTTAGATAATATAACTAATACGCAGGATATAGTCTAATAACATCGTCTCACAATTAACCATCTACAAGAGTACAAACTTTGGACACAGCCAATACAAATTCAATACGCTATTATAGGCTTACTTCAATTGTCTTAATTATAGAAGAAAGAATAAATTTCTCGAAACATAAGCAACATCATAGGTAGAATAGAACATGGCTACATCCCCGGACTTGAGGACTCACCAATGACTTGGGGGAAAGATCCAAGTCTTCTCGCAAAGTGGTCTAGAAGCTCTTCAATGACAGGAACCTACAATGTTGGGAAAAAGGGAAGAAGTATGGGTCAGTACAAATCACATGTACTAAGTATGATTCCTATGCATAAAATCATTAATGCACGAGAAAAGGAACAATTTATTCAAAACCATGCTCATTGTCAATTAACTCAACATACACATATATGTAACATTATAAGTCAACCCAACATATAAACAACTCAAGAAACACTTGTGCAATGCCAAGAATAGAATCCCATAACCCTATCCAAAACTAAGTATCACATTAAGCAACCCACTTCATACTTACAACATATTCTCATAATTTTCATAACATGTTTCATAGATCAATACTACTCATAGATTATCAACATAATCATAATCATAATCATAATCATAATCATAAAAGAACACTACTAGAACCATCCTTAGGATCCCACATGTGTAATGTGTAAGAGAAGTCTCATACCCTTCCTCATACTATTTAGTAGCCTTTAAGACAACCCTAATAAGAGTTCACATACTTAACTTGTTGATTTATGTTTACATTAGGGAAAGAAGTGCAATGACCGACATGAGACCATGTGCGCTACATGAATCCGATGTACTACTCCCACACCGAAAAGAGAGGGTTAATACTTGTCCAAGGTGTAACCATTCGTACATATCTATCTAAGTGGATCCACTAAGCTAGAGTCATATGTGGGCATATAGTTAAGTGTCAAGGAGATTGTTACTATAAACTATGCCTTAATAGACGTGGCGGTTTCCATCTCATGAGACAATACATATTTTGGGAATCCGTACTTGCTAAACGTGAAGAAACCCATGTGGGAGGCCGGACTTACTAAACGTGAGACCTCCATCTAATTTACATGCCCTTTCGGTGGTAAGAAATTATTCTCTTTAGTAATCATCTTATTTCATCATACAAGTTCAATTAGACTCTTCTAGACCCCTATGTAAACATCTTATCACATTTGATTATAGGTCATCACAAGTGAGAACGATCCTTTCACTTTAGACACCACTTCACAAGTGAGTAAACCTTTCCCTTAACACTTTATTATAATCATGAGAAACTACTTTCAATTATATAATATTTGTATCATAACATACATACATAATTCATGTCTAATTCGATGTCTTAGGGTTAAGGATGAGGAATTCTTAGCATCAACATCATAACCACATATTAGACATAGAAACATTATTATCTAAGTAACTCATACTTCATAATTGAATCCATGAAGAACAAATCAACATACCTCCTTATCCTTTTCAAGAACCTTCATACTTCCATTACCAAGAATACATAACCAATTACATAAACAAGGTAAATTCAAGAAGCAAGTACATAATTAACAACAATGTAGTCAATCTACATGTTCATCCTCTTCACAACTCACCATATGAATTCAAAGTTTTCATGAAATTGGGGAAAGGACATGGGTCTAGGGAAAACTCATAGGAAATCGTCAATTAACGATCAATATATCCCTAAACAACATTAATTCATCACAATTGATTCATAATTTTGTTTTTCAAAGAAGAACCATGTGAAAAGAAAAACCCTAGTTTTGGGGGATTTAGAAATTATCTTGTGGAGGGACCTCTTGGTGAAAAGAATCCCAAGAGTGAAAGAAAACATACCTTAAAGATGAAATACCTCAAAATTTGGGTAGAGTCTTGGAGTATTTAGTCTTCTACTTCAACCTTCAAAGCTTATTCAATGGAGGGTGAATAGACAGAGAAAGTAGAGGAGGTGAGAGCATTTGGGTTTTGATTTGAGGATTTGGTTTATGTGAGAAATTATGGTGAATACTGATTTAAAATCAATATATAACCCTCCCCTAAAATATCCAAAATACCCCTCACTTAAGTTGACCCTTTAATGAAGTCAAACTCGAATTCAAATTTCAGATTTTTCATTAGGAAACAAATCCGCGTCGCGGAGCTATTCTCGCATACTTTCCAAAAGAAAATTTTGAACCAGAGAAGCCCGCGACGTGTCCTCTTCGCATAATAATGTTTTGTCCTTGGGTGTGCCAAGTCCGCGACGCGGACTGGCTCCCCCTATGTGTAATTGCTTGCTGCCCATTGGCAGCTTGCTTAGCCAAAAGTGGGGTCCCTTCGTGGACCACTCGGGCAATCCTTGGGGGGTCGGACCTGGACTTTTTGACCCTATATACATTATTTTACCTATTTAAAGTATTTTTACAAGTTTTAGACTTCATATAACACTCCAAATCCTTCACAAGACCTAAGGAAGTTCAATAGTTCAATTTCGCTAGTTTCCGAATGTCATTATCGTTTCTTAGCGTTTTTGTTCTAATACTTCTCAAAAAAATTACTCTTATTTAGGTCTAGAATTATCATTATTCATTTTGTGAGACTCTATCCTAGGTCATAGAATTTCCGGGGTGGGAGTATAGGGAGCACTAACCTTATGTATAATTCCATTTTATCACAAAAATCTTCTAGAGTTTTAGTACTATATTCACCGCCCCTATCAGATCTAACTCTCTTAATTTTCCTATCTAAATGATTTTCCATTTCTGCTTCGAATTTCTAAAACATACTGTCAGCCTCATCTGTAGACTTAAATAGATATACCTTAGTGTATCTAGAAAAGTCATCAATAAAAGTAATGTAATACTTTTTTCCACCTTTGCTAATAGTGTTCTTGAAATCTGCTAAATCTGAATGTATTAGTTCAAGTAATTAAGTCTTTCCACTAATAACATATTTGAAAGGTTTCTTGGCATGCTTTGCTTCTACACACACAAGACATTTAGAAAAATCATCAATTTTTATCATAGGGAAATTCCATTTTCCTAAGTCTTTTAATAGAAGTAATATTATCATGGCCTAGTCTACCATACCACAAATCAATAGACTCAACAATATAAGCAAAATTTAAAATACTCCCATTATTGACAATCTCTAGAACAATGTTAAATAAAAATAATCCTTCACTAAGATATTCCTTCCCAACAAATTCTCCTCCACGAGAAATAATTATTTTTATAAGCTTCAAAAACAAGTTTAACGCCTAGTTTGTTGAGAAGTGCTCCGGAAAATATACAAAACATTGTTCAAGGATAATGTCTTTTTAGAATTAATTTAAGTAAAACTTTTCCTTTACCCATTACTACAGCAGTAGTGGAGTTAACCATATATACACACTCTCATAGTGGACTCCTCAAAGTCATGGAATAACTCTTTATTGACACATAAATGCATTGAGGCGCCTGTGTCTAGCACCCAGTTAGTTTTGTTTGCCACCAGATTTGCCTGAATGACTACAACAGCAATCACTTCATTACCCTCAGCAATATTAGCTTGGACATCACCTTTTCCTTCCTGCTTTGAGTCTTCTCGTTTTCTTTGATAGCACATGGCAGCCCTGTGACTAACCTTTCCACAAACAAAACAAGGGCCCTTAAATTTTTGAATTTGACTCTCCAACTTGTTGAATTGATTTTTGTTCTTCTTCATATGTTCCTTTTTTGAATCTTTCCTTTGTTTGCCTTTTAACCTGTCTTCCACAATAGTACCAGAAGATTCAACAAGATTAGCTTTAGAAGAATTTAGAGAAAGTTCTTCCATCTTATCTTTGAGACGGTTTGCCTCTTCAATCCTCATATGACTAATAAGTTCTTGGAGAGTTAAATTCTTTTTTTTATATATGTTTTAATTGATTTTTAAATCACTCCAAGATGGTGGGAATTTTCCAAGCAAAACATTAGCCTGAAATATCTCACATATCTTCATGTCCTCGTTGAGAACATCAACAGTCAACTCCTCATATTCGTGAACTTGTTCCAGTATTGGTTTATTATCAACTATTTGGAATTTTATCCACCGACCAACAACATATTTTTCTTTCCTGTATCATCAACACCATATTTCTTTTCCAAACTATCCCATATTTCTTTGGCAGATTGATAGGTTAAAAGTAAATCAAATAAAGGATTATTCATATAATTTAGCAAATGTCCTCTCACAAGTTTGTTATCCTTTTCAAACTTTTTTTTAACATCATCAACAACCATAACATTTCTAGAATCAGTAGTGGTGTTAGAATCATTCTTAGAAGGTTCTTCAAATAAAACATAATCAACTTCTTATTGTTCAAAAAAAAATTAGAAGTCTTTGTAACCATCGTTAAAAATTATTTACATCCAAAGGCTCAAGTTTTGACAAATCATTAAAAGTTTTGTTCAAAGAAATATTCATTTATCAATATTGTATGTTAAGAAATCGCTTTCAAATTGTTGGAAAAATCCTACAATATTGATATTAGAATGGAATTATAAAGTAATAAATAACTTATCACAAACACTTTGTTGTCATAAGCCACTGTCTTGAAAGAGATTTCGTCTAGACTCCGGTGTAAATCGTTGTAGTCGATCGCTCCCCAAGATTCAACAGTAATTTTTAAACACTTGCACTCATGGATGAAAGTTTGAAGTTGCAGAAAAACAATTGCGTAGAAATCCACAATAGGAAGAAGAATTATTCAAGCCAATAAAAGAAATTGTTGAGGGAGATAGTAAATGAATGAAATACTTGATTTTTCTTCTCCGTGTTTAGCTCCCAAATGATACTACTTAAATAGGAAAATCATTTACGTTTAGTCCATCAAAAGAATGTAAGAAACTAATGTATAATCAATGTAATGAAACAGAACTCTCACTCTAATGACAAATTTGTCATAATACAAAAGTAATTTCAAGTCTTCTGAATATTTTCTTACGAAGTTAAGAAACTGACACTTGAGATAAATATGAACCATTAATGAGAAAGTAACTTTCCTATTTCACATATACTAACGACTTAACAATGTTCACATAGATTCATTACAGACATTTAAAAGATGTAACTTATCCTTTGCATTAAAAGAAAAGGAATATTATCCACAGATGATCGATAAAATAATTGGTAAGTGATAGAGATTGGCCTCTTCAGTGGCCAGATATATGTTCTACTATTATGTCTCTTAGGCGGTTAGGCCTAAAATTGATATCATTGTTGTATGGAAAAACTACAATACAATTGGGTAAAAGTCAATATTGATGACTGTTGCAACTCTGAAGGATTGATTGGTGTAGGTGGTATTATAAGGGATTCAATGGGCAATTTAATAGTAGCCTTCGCAAAACATATTGGATAGGTACAAGCAATATAGGAGAGGCCAAAGCAGCCTATTTTGGAGGCAACTTGTACGTGGAAAATGGCTATCCAGACTTTATTTTAGAAGGTGATTCCCTTGTTATAGCCAATATGATTAAGGATAAATCTCAAATGGCCTGGAAACTGCGGGATACTATTATGGAGACTAGAAGAATGAATTTGTAGGCTAATGTGATAGTTCGACATTACTTCAGACAGGCGAATCAAGTGGCAGACGTACTAGGTAAATATTATTTATATAGCAAGGACGTCTTGATTTTTTATCCTAAAGATTTTCCAAAAGATGCAGCTGGTATGTACACCATTGATGTCATTTGGATTCCCTCGCATCCAAATGACATGCAAAAAAAAAAGATTCTGAGTCACTATCTATGATCTGTCTTTCTTTAGTTTTTGTTGTACATGACCTGTTTTCAAGGTTGTATATTAATGCTTATTAACGGAGGTTTAGGCTATTGTCCCCCTCTGCTTGTTCTATGTATAGATCTTGGAAGAAATAAAATATTTGCACTACCGAGGGCGTAAAATTTTGTCTTAAAATGTCCACCTGATTCTCCATGAAATAACAGAATTTATATTTGTTGACTTTTATGAATCCGCCACGAGTTAAAAGATCATGTCCCTTGATTGTTTTAATAATTGCAAAAATGGTAAATGCTTAAAGTAAAGAACACAAATGCTTACGTAAAAACCTCCTTGCTTAAAAGAGAAAAAAGTCACACCCTACCACAGGAGATTTCTGAAAGTCCAATAACTTCAAAAAACTAATGAGTACAAGCTGTGATAATAACAACCTTGTAACATCTCATTAAAGACATGATGAGTGGTAGATTTACTTAAGATACAAAACAATATCAATTCCGACTCTTAGATAGGTATTTTTAATGATTACAAACAATGTCTCATATATTTAGTTTTAGAGAGTACATTTCAGTTTTACAAAAATGGCGTCGCTGCCGGATACTGGTGGTTGAGAATTTTATTTGAGAAATTAGGTTGTAAATTTACTTAGTTATAGTAAATTGTTGTTTTGGGTTGTTGTTGGTTGATTAGCAGGTCTAATACAATGAGTGAATGATAGTCACTACGGTCAAAATGACATGGGTGATTTGAATGATATGCACGTCAATATTGTTCAGACTACGGGAGTCATCCAGATACCTCGCATAACTGGGAGGACAATGTTTCATATAACTGGATTGTAGCTACAATTTCTCCAACTAAGTGGAATGTTTTGGAGGTTCAGCTCTTGAGGACCGCCATGAACACCTTTGAAATTTTGTGGAGGTGTGTAGACTATTTGTGTTTAAAAGCATCTCACATGTTTCCACGAGGTTGAGGTTATTCCCGTTCTCTTCGATGGGTGAAGATACAAAATGATTGGTGGAATTGCCAAATGACTCTATAACTTCTTGGTCCCATAACAAATAAAATTATACCTATAAGGTGCAATTAGGTAAACTGTAGCTATGAAAGATAATTACGTTTTTTCTCTTTGCCATATATAAAAATTTCCCTACTATGAATATCCATATTGTCCATGACTTGACTTCAAGAATAATCAAGTAACATCACAAACTAAAAGTCAAAATAACTTAACCCTCACTAAATTTCAAAAAGAAAAGAAAAGAAAATGAATATTGGTGTTATCCGTTTACGTATATAATAAACTAATTTTTGGGCACACACTATGCGCATATATCCATATCATTGAGTATATAAGTTTAAGAATTCATATGAATATTTTGAAGTTCTATATTTGAGTTAAGAAAATAATTAATGTTGATCCTATTCATATGGTTCAATAAAGAAAAGGTTCTTGTCCCATTGAAAACACTCAAATACCTTTTTTGTAATTTTGGTTTTTTGCCTTGGATGCCTTATGTGAATTTCTACCTTTGTCTCTAAGTACTAAAATAATTTCATTATGCTCTTAATTTCTTTTGGTACAATTAAAAAATAGTCAACGTATAAATTGTAAACAAACTTTAACAAAAATGAACAACCTAAATTTACACAAAATCGAACAACCTTTATTTACTAAATTTAATTGTTATTTGGCCATCAAGATAGTAACAAAAGTTTATAACTCATGGCAATTCACAAAAAAATCATTTAATTTTGTTAATAATTACATTATAATTTTACTTACAAATTTGATCAAATTAAATGTAAAAAAAATGTTAAGAGAGAGAAATCCTAATTCATAGTTTTAATAAATTTGAATATTTATGACCATGATTGGAATATTATCAATACAAACTGTGACGTTCATTCACTCAATCATAATCTTATTTTGCATTGACATATATTTATTACTAGTCCTGGGAACGTGCGTTGCACGTTTGACCCTTATCATTACATTAAAATTTTAAAGTCCCAACTCATGTTTCTAATATATTTATCTTATTGTGTCCCACCAAGTTGGTCCATTGAGTCCATGTAATGTAAGAATTTTGGAAAAATAAATTATATATATAGTTAAAAAAAATCTTTTTATAGTTCGTGGAAGTGTCATTACAGGTTTATTTTCAAAACATATAATAAATATCCTTTTTTTAAGATAAACTTTCTAATGTCATTATTGACTTAATTATAAAAGCTAGCACAACGTAAATTTTTTAATTAAAAAAATATTAAAAAAAATTGTAATTCAATTTTAAATTTAAAAGCTTCCACTTTTAACATAAAAAATATTTGTAACATCAACTCAATTAATGTGAAAAAGCAATATAATGAACATGTCATCATACTACTGAAAAAAGAACTATTCTAAGGTCCTATTACCCCCGAACTTATTTTTTTGTAATTTTGTGCAACATTTTAGCTTACGTGACATTCAAATATCTTTCACGCGCCTCAATTACGTAGAGTCACAAAGTGTGCCACGTAAGAGAAAAGGTGTATAAAATTACAAAAAAAATAAGTTCAGGGGGTAATAGGACCTTAGTTTAAGTAAGGTGTGTTTCTGAGATTTTGGTAATAGTCTAGGAGGGTACTTGTGCTTTTTTCCATAAAAATAATCTCTTTTTTATATTACAACTAATCAAATTACCCGTGCTTCGCGCAAAAATTTTATATCAGAGAACTTATAAAATAATAGTTTAAATCTATCAGTTATTAAAACTATAACACTATATTATCTCACATAAAATATTGCATGGTAACAATCATTAATAATGTAAAGAAAAATGAAATTTATTACATTTTTCATATATCCTTACTGACATAAGCATAATTTAATGACTAAATAAATTATACCAAGATCTGTAACATAAGCAATTGTCAGTAAGCCACTCAACAACAAAAACGTACATAAATATTTAGTTGTGAAGAAGAAGAAGAGGTTTAGAATTTCTGTTGTTTTAAAATGAGGGGAAATACCCCTATTTATAGACAACAAAGGGTAGTGTGCACAAATGTTTATTCTGCCTTATCAGAAATGTTACAACTATTTGGAAAAGTTACAACCCTTCGAAAAGGTCACAACCTTTTATAAAAATAACATCTTTTCATGAAAGTTGCAACTCTTCATAAAAGTTGCAACTTTTTATTAAAGTCGCAACTTTTCATCAAAGTCACAACTCTTTATAAAAGTTGTAAAAGTCACAATTTTTGATTAAAAAAACAACTTTTCATTGAAGTCACAACTTTTCATGAAAGGGAAATGCTAGTTTTGGAAATATATAAATTTAAAAGGGATTTCTTGTTTTTGGTGGTGCCACATAGGCGGGTCTAAGGTTTTATTTTATATATATAAATGATTAGCTAATGAAATGGTTTCCTATTCTAATTCATTTTTGAAAATAAAAGAACCGCAATGTAGACTAAATATATTAATTTCAATTATTTGACATAATATAAAATCATAAATTTCATTTATATAAAATAGAGGCTACGAAAAAGTAGATATTCACTAATTATAATTGATACATACTTCTTTTCATAATTAAATAAATAAATTAAAATAGTGTGTTGACATAACAAAAAATGATCAAAAAGAAAAGAAAAATATCTTTTCTTTTGCATTGAATACTTTGAATGATACTTATGTCAAAGTACGAACGTATTTGGTCCAACTCTTGTTCTTACTTTATTTTTATCAGATTATATTATAAATTTAATCAAAAAGTTACTTAAAATTTAACTAAAAAAGTTATTTATTTGCCTAAGAAACAATCATATCTCAATTCCTCATTCTAATCAACATCCCTAAATGGAAGAAATAAGAAAAAAAAGAGTTTGTTTTCAGTTCTTTGACCTATATAATTGATTTATAAATTTCAATTTGAACAATATAAATTGTATCAATATTTAAATTTTAATATCTAAATCTGCCAAGTATTTTTCTAACAACTGAGAGATCTATTCCTTACTAACAAATGTTACAAACATAAAATAAAATTTTACAATAATTATGCCAAAAAAAAAAGTTGTAATGATACATATAAATATATATATATATATATATATTGTATTTATTCACTTCTACATATGACATTATAAGTGCACAAGGTGTGACATTATTTTTCTTTCAAAATAGTAATTAAGATTATTTATATCTTATCAAGACAAAAATTGAAAAGAAAACTATTCTTTACATAAAAATATCAATTCAACTGAAACGCAAATTAAATCAATTTCATACGTGAAGCAGAAATACTTTATCAATAACAAATGGAATAAAAAAAAAAAGAATCTTTCTAGAAAGCCTGATAATCAATGGAAGAAGAACAATTTGTTATGAAAAATTACAAGAATCAATAAAGCAAACAAATTTTAATTTATTACAAATGAAACAATACCTGATACAACCCAATAGAAAAAAATAGCAGCTTTAGAATTAAAATTTACTAAAAGTGAAATGATTTTAGAAGGTAGAAGTATATGTAGTGATATATTGGATTGGGAGGCCAAAAGTTCGGAAGTTAGAAGAGCAAAAGCCTAAGAGTTGAAGAAAAATAATGAAGAGCCAAGATGCATTTCGTGATCAAGAAAATGCATGTGTTTTCCACAGTGGATGGCTTTGTAGAGGCAACCGAGTCGTTGATGGATGTGATAAAGTTCATTGCAAACGAGCCCTCAGCAGGACTTTTCTATGTTCAACAGCATACCCACACTGCAGTGCCCAACCTCATCAATCTCACCAGCAAAATTGAGGGAAAATCTCGTCAAGTGACTTTGCACACAGCAAAGTGAGAGGATTCTATCGTCATGGTCAGGTCAATGAAAGAGTGTGGATTCTCAATTGCTAACGAAATGATGAAACATCTCAGACATTCTCTAGCTGTTGTGTCTGAGAAGCAGCTCAAAAATGGATCTATAAGAAGACCAAGTTCATGTTTTCCTATTGGAAGAAATATCTCATGGAATCCTGCTACTTGGGTCGAAAAACAGGTCCAGAACAAGATGGTGAGGGGAATGCTGATTATATTTCAAATGTTTTCAGGTCAGCAAAAGAAAAATCTAGTTGCTTCAAATGGCCTCAGATGGATGCCATAGAATCTAAAACCAGCCAAGAATGATGAGCCATCTGTGACCTGTTCTAATGCAGATTACAGCTTTTGCACCAGAGGTCAACAACGACAAAACGTTGCTGTTCTCAAGCCAAACTGATGATGTTCTACAAGATGTCTGTGTGTAGGTAAATGAAACCATGTCCCATAATCGAATTTTGTCCTGAGAAGCAAGCTTGATACACCTTGGAACTTGAAACAATTCCTTTTGTTTGGACGCGATTTTACATGTACCACATTTTGATGGATCTTTGTTCTAGAACATGAAACATAGAAACGAGAGATTATCGTACGTGTTCAAAGGAGAAGGAAAGAGGAAGCTTCAATCTAACAATATAATAATTGTGTTGAACTTTTATTAGTTTAAGTGGGAGCCCTGATCCTCATATTACAGAGGAAAACAAAGACTGCAGCCTCAACAGTTAGTCACTCAATGAACAATATAATGAAAGCTACATTTCCAGAATACTATACATCTTTATAACAAAAACACAGTGTACGTTAACCTATGTAGAACAGCTACTAAAGGAACCTTACGCGACTAGACAACTCTCTTCACTTCCAGGGAGAACACTGTCTAGCCTCATCACAGGCTTATACTTGTGAGGTATCAGCCTACATATATACTTCAAAGCTGCCATGACCTCATCCTCTTGCAATTTTCTGGAGTCAAACAACTCACCATCGGTAGTGCCTTGACTAGCTGTTTGTTCCTGGATGCAGAGAATAGTGATGCTTCAGATTTCTAATTGAAAATATTGTACAAGGAAGTTGCTTCACTTGATAAACATAAATAAGTATCTGAATATTACTATTAAGTTAAGATGGAAGAGAGCACTGGAGTTCATTAGTTATACAAGACAAACCTGAGAAGTGAACCTCTGTTGAGTCCATTTATTCAAATCATCTAATTTCACATGGTTGACCCATTTGAGAGTCGGTGTACTCACAGATATTCCCTGTTGGACAAACATCTTAATTTCAGGACAAACAAAGGGAAATAAGGTCATGATTCCTTCTCCTTGTTGTTCCTCTTTTGTGATCACTTCTTCCATTGATTGAAAATCATCTATCTTTAGTATTCAGAGATTCAAAGAACCTCTGGCCACTGATGGAGACATCAATTTTCCACAATCTGATACTGTCAGTATTTGAAGTTCGCGAATGTAGCCAGTTGGTGAGAGCATAGAGCAGTTAGGCAGTTAGGCCCAATGATATATAGCCTTTTCAGGTTGGGACAAGAAACCTGCAAATGTTGAAAACCTTGTAGAGCACTTATGCAGTTTCTTCAAGTGACAAACAGAAATAACTATCTATAGATTACTATTGCTATTTACTAGCTAAAACATAAAGAGAGCAGTGATTAATTATACAACTAGAGGCTCAAGACAAACCTTAGAATTAAATATCGCTTCATTGAGATCATCTACTTTCACTTCATCATCACCTTCCCATGGAACCTCTTCAGTGCACTACTCAATGGGGTCCTTTTGGATCTTGAACATGCCACACATAATTAGGGGGGAAACACCTCATCCACTGTCAGATTGAATGCAAAGTTCTACATCTGCTGGAGTTCTGTCTCATGCTTAATGTGCGTGCCAGAAGAAAAATTTAAAAATCAAATGTATTAAAAAATAACTATTTGAGAAGAGATAATAAAAAAGTTTAATCCAACATAAAAGCAAAAGAATTACTATTGAAGAGACATGAACATATTTCTAGCCAAAAGTTAATGCAAATATGTGTTAATTCTGTTAAAGATGAACCTTGAAAATATGTATTATGAGAAGTTTCTGGTGCTTCAAAAATTTGATCGAGATTTAGTAGCATATTTCGTTTGATCTAATTCACACCATGTTTTTTAAGCTATATATCTTCTTCCTAATATTCATTATTTGTTAGTTGATATCTTTTTGTCTGTCACACAAAGTATGTAATTTCTCCTTTACATTTTCATTGTTGATGAGTATTCAAGCAACATTCTATGAACATATAATTCTCCTAAGATATATGTTGTGAACTCTTTCATACTGTTAATTGGAAATTCTAAGTTAGCATAACTAATGTATGAGTGAAAAGGTTATAAATACATTATAGAAATACACAATCTTTCGATTCAACCAACTCCCATATTTAACTTCAAGTATTTATGGTGGATGGCAATAAAATAACATGACATATGATTGAATACCTCCAATACTAAAAGATATAAAAGAATTTTAGTGTACTGTTATAGGGAATTTGAAATTATTTTATTATCTTTTCTCCCTAATATGTATATGTAATAAGCAACATATACTGTATTTTTTCAATGTTGTAATTATTATAAAGAAATTTCATTATGACCATGACTAATAAGTTCATCAATATAATTGTTGTAAAATTTTAAAACCTTTCTGAATATATAGGTCCCCTTTCATCTAATAAGAGAACCATCACGATATAAAAGGGATGGATTAAATAAAGTGAAAGTATGTGTCTTGTTTTCCCATAATAGCAAAAAACTATAAGCCTATCAGGAATAAATCTAGATCAATCAATAGCATATGTATAGTTTCTAAGCTCAGGGAAACCATGAGTTGGACATCATCCTGCAATAAAAATTAGATGTACTCAAAATATATTTATTTATGAAAAAACTAAATGAACTAAATGTTACCAAATCGTTAAAAATCATTTCTTTAATACTGTAGACCACAAATTATAAGACACCTGGGAGTCATTTGCTAATATGTAACAAGAAAATCTAGTACATGTATTTGTTATATAGAACATATGCAATATTATAGGGTGCATAACTAATATGTAGAAAATTATATTTCCTATCAAGTATTATCAAATACATAGAAAAATTATGCTATCAACAATGCAATGACGGTTAATTTATGGATAATCATGATTAAAAATAAAACCACCCTTAATAACCAAACCACCTATCTTTCTTAAGAAATATAATATCATACATAGGTCTCATGATGAAATTTTGAAAGTGTAACCGCAATCTTAAAAGAATTTCTTTCTTGATTCCTTTTAACATGAGACTGCTACTCGTATTTCCTTTACTACTCTTTCTCTTTGCTTAGTTGCATGTTGAGCCAATAAAGTTTTTCTGTGTCTTTCCTTGCTACTTTTAATCAATAAAGAAAAAGGATTGAGAAGTGTCTTGGAAAGTAAGATAATAATATATAAGAAAAATCTTAGGATAACTAATGTTAACATTAGTTATGCACTCAATCCAATACTATTCTTAAACACTCTACCAAAAGACCCTGGTACCTATACCTAAGGTTATTTTAACGTCTAAAGGTTGTAAAATACGCAATGTCAATTTTAAGATAATTAAACAAATATGATTCAAGGGTAATGCTTAAAAATCCACGGTCAAATGCTTTCTTTCGAACGTTTTAAAGAAAATTGAAAAGTAGAAACTTGTATACATTCCACAACATTGCAATATTGTAAAATACAATAACCAAGAAATTTATTTGACTCTAAAACTTAAGATGGATCTGAACATATATATATAATTTACACAGTGTAATTCTCCATTTTATTGTTGATATCAATCAATCTTATACGCAGACAACCCTCTCCTTTAACTTATGACTATACCAAATTATGTTATATCAACATAATTTATAGCAATGAACGGAACACAAAATAATTAGATTAAAAGAGAGCGATTTTATACACCTTATTTATGATACAGATCACACGCTATGTCTCTGTTGGCTCCACTTAAATAATCTGGAAGTAAAACACTTGAAACATCATATGCTAGTGCACATTAATCTTATTTACAAGATTTGTTTTCTAAAAAAGAGCTTTTAAATTACTAAAATTTAAAACATTCCACATACAAATGATTATTCCATTGTAATCTCACAGGTGAGGTATGATAAGGATAGTGTGGACACAGAGCCTACATCTATCTTGGAGGATAGGATGGTTGTTTTGGATAGACCATCATTTCAAATCAATAAAAGGAGTGAAGAAATCAAGACAAAATTCCACACTTTTCCATACAAATCAAATTAATTGCAGTCGAAGTGTAAGAAAAATGGAAAGTGCAGAACTATATGATTACTCACATGATTTCGGAATGCCAACAATCTTGATCCCTTCAGGATTTGCCTCACTTGCAATCAGTTTCGTAGCTTTGCATGTACTTAAGTTAAAATATATAGAAGTTCAAATGTAAAAATTTAAAGGTCTACTGAATAAAAATTACCACCTATGTAAAACTTAAAAGGTAGGAGAGGAAAGTCCCGTATTTATAGACAACAAAGGGTAGTGTGAACAAATGATTATTGTGTCTTACCAGAAAGGTTACAACTCTTTCGTAAAAATGCAACCCTTCGAAAAGGTCAAAACCTTTCATCAAAGTCACAATTGTTCATAAAAGTGACAACTCTTCATAAAACTCATAACTTTTCATAAAAGTCACAATTTTTTAGAAAGGTTATAACTCTTTGAAAAAGTTACCTTCGGAAATGTTACAACCTTTAATAAAAGGAAAAACTTTTCATAAAAGTGACAACTCTTCATAGAAGTCACAATTTTTCATAAAAGTCACAACTTTTCATGAAAAAGGAAATCATTGTTTGTGGTGGTGCCACGTAGGCGGGCTTAGGGTTCTCTTATATATATATATATATATATATAATTATCTTGAGTCAAGGGTCTATCAAAAACAATATCTCTATTTTATTATTTTAAGGTAGGTGGAACTAGACTGAATTTGACAACAATAATGACGCTCCATGTAGGAATTAAATTACCAATAAGAGTTTGGTCCTATATATCTCAGGTATGCAGGAGAGTTGCAACATGCAATTCGAATTGAGGACGGATTTTGAGAGTTAGATTTTTTTGTTGTTATAGTATAACAATGTCGGGTGGAAAAAGTAAACCGTGAATCTAATTGGGTATTAGTATAAAGCCCATTTGAAAGGCCAACATATGAAAAGGCCCATATTCAACTTGGACTATATTTCCATCAAGGGTGTGTTTGGTACGAAGGATAATGTTTTTCTTTTCGGTGTTTTTCACACCTATAAACGGGAGCATGGGGCTGAATTGCGGCATCTTAATGTGGAACCAGTTCAAACTGATTGCACAAAAGTAGTCTATATAGTCCGAGCCCAGCTTGACTTGATGAAGTTCATTTGCTCACACATCCATAATGATATTTCTGAAGGGATTCAAAGGGAGTATTTTGTTTATTTTGACCCTCGTCGTGCAATTGTATGTGATAAGGTTAGCCTTTTTGTTAACATCAAAGATAAACTTCTTATGGATTTAGTTTGGCATGCATTTCTCATTAACAATGTATGCAATCCTGACAGACACTCGAGGAAGAAAAAATTCATCGTTTTGGAAGAAAGTTTTGGAAAATGTATTGAGTTGATTTGGAAAACAATTTCCAAAACATGCAATTTCTTCTGTTATAAGGTATCCGCTCATATACACAGCAGGTCTTTTCTCCTTTTTAAACAAAGAGGGTAAGATGTTTTATTTCTCTGTTATGAACTTTTTAATTCTTTGCCTTTGTAGTGAATAATTGTTCAAAGAGATTGTCATAAAAAAAAAAAAATTGTTCAAAGCGATACGGGATCAGAACTTTGAAGTTGTCGTCCAGGTTGATTTATTTTCTCACCAATTTTTTTAACAACAAAGTCTAGGTGACTTCAGTATCGACCTTTTATGTCCTATCAAAAGATTCAGTCGCTCATCTTCTTTCCTTGGTCTTCTGTTTCTTTAATTGCCATTTGCAGTGTGATTGCAGGTTCCCCGTCAAAAAGAAACTTCCATGAAGCAATATTACACAGAAATGCAGACCATGGTTAGTCAATAATTGTACATGTGCATGTCTTAGTTTTGCTAGTTCAATAATTGACTTCTGTGTAACATTTCTATTATATGCAGAACCAAACAGTCTCTAAATTGAAGGATTTTGTCAAAAAGCTTAACTCATTGCCGGAAATGACAATAAGAGTTATTTCTAATGTTTGATTCTACAACGATCATAATGGTTTTAACAATGTTATAACATTATTGTCTTTCTGTTCTAGAGACACAGAAATCTTGGTCAGCATTTAACTACGTTTACATCCAAACCTTCATTCATTGCCCGACTTGATCTGGAGAAAACTCTTGTCGAGGCTGAAAGCTATGATATGCGAATAAAATGAAACTTTTCATTCTAATTATTGATGACTTTGGTAGTTTTTGACTATATCCACCTTTCAGCTCACTCTTAAATATTCAACGGTACTCAGAAGTCTCTGTTGCACCAAGTGCTTGGCCTCAAATGTTGGAGAATTGTAAATGCAAGGGTGTGCTCCATTACTCCTTTCTCCAATTTTTTCTTTCTATTATGTGGTAAAGAAACATGATTATTATTCAATCAGTAGGCAACCAAGCATATACATCTGCAGATCACTCTTGGCCAGTCCACATCAAACCAACCTAGAGAGAAAATGATGAATTTTTCTCAACAAATGCTACTCTCAGTGCAGAAAATAACCATGTAGAGAAAAATGCCTGCAATACCATCAACTCATGTCTTGCACTGTCATCTACAGTTGTCTTGCCATCTGCAGAATTCATGAGAAATATATTGTTACTATTGAATTCCTTGAAATTTTGATTTTATCATCTCCTTGCTTTTCATGTAATATGATCAGAAAAAAGTGATATATATGAGCTGGAAGTGCAAGAGAGGGGAAGGGGTCTGGCTTTACCCTTTTCCTTTTCTTCCGAGGTGAATGTTTTCCTGTTCTATTTGCTTACTCTTTCCTCACAGGGTAAATGCAGATGCTTTGAGTACATTGAGGAGATGATCCATAAGCAGGAACCACTTATTAATGTTTTACGTCTTTTCATCTTGTTCTCAATAACAAATTCAGGGTTTCCCAAGAAGAACTTTGACTATTTTGAGGCAAGTATAGCTGTTTTATCTATGCTTTGACATGACTTCCATGCTTTTAGTATCACCAAATGAACCACAAATGACATTGAACTTATGCACTTTTTCTTAGACGAGAACTGCTTCACGGCTATGGTTTTGAGCATATAGCAACGTTGAATAATTTGGAGAAGTCTGGATTACTTAAAAAACAGGTTCATTCATTTTGCAATATTAAATGATGTTGGAAAAAATACTACAATATTGATATTAGAAGTTTGATTAGTTTGTTATCTAAATTACGTTTGGTTCTTTTGAGCAATTTAAGAGAACACGGTGTGCTAATTTATTCTCTCTTTTCCACCAGTACTTTTGTTAGTTTTTTTTCGTTTTTGGTAATCGCACCTGGTCTCGTGACTAATTATGAATTGCATTGGAAAGGCTAACATTAGACGGCAATGTGCTCTAGCAAAGGCGATTTTGTAACCATGGGACTTCAATCTGAGGTTGTGCTGGATTTGTATGTGAAGTGAAACTAGTGGTATACAACCACAAATCAAATATTCCTTTTACGTTACCAATTCTCATTTACATTGTGATTTTAGTTTCCGTAGTGTATAAGTGAAGATTTTAATGTTATTATGAGTGCCGAAGAAAAGAAAGGTGGAATTCCTCATGGAATGCAGAAAAGTTGGGACTTCATAGATTATATGGATGATTGTGGCACGGTAGATTCCGGTTTTACTGGTCTTAGATTTACCTGGTGTAATGCTAGGGAAAAATGGAATAGAATCTGGAAGAGACATGACAGAGTTTTCATTAATCATTAGAGGGCTGCCAACTTTTCGAGAAATAGTGTAGAACACCTATGCTAGTCAAATGTTCTAAAGTTGAATTCACAAGTATTAAATACTTTAGATTCTTAAATGTTTTGATTGAACATCCTGACTTCAAATATGTGGTTCAAGACGCTCTGAATGTTGATATCCAGGGTAAATAGTACGTGGAAACTTAAACTGCTTAGAAAAACTCTCAGTCAGTGGTCTAAAACTACTATTGTTCATGTGCATAACGAGGTGAAAGAATGGGAAGAAAAACTACAACATCTTTAGAATGAATATATTGATAATGACAGGGATGATGCTAGATCTAAAATTCACCATGTGCATGCTCAATATCTAGGAAATATAGAAGGAGATACTATCTTTAGAGAATGCTCAAATTTTATATAGGCTACTTAAGGCCACTTAAGATAATTATAATCATCAACTATATCTCTATTTATACTAGTAATAAATTAAATCAAAGGTGTTGCACAAATAATTACTAAATACATGTATCACAATTTACTAGATACATGTATGACGGAATTCTAAAAAGACTTCTTGAAAAACTAAGAGACAATATTGAAATACTAAACATCAAGGTGTGAAGTGAATGCATTAATTCCAACACAATATACCATGTGGTTGAAATATGAGCAATCCAAGACAAAAATCTGACATTAGATGGATTGGAGAAGGGGACTCTAATAGCAAATATTTTCATGCCACTATCAATGACAAGAGAAGGAGATTGACAATACATAGAATAAAAAATCAAGATAGTCACCGGTGACCAACAAATATCTGATGAGGCTGTACATCAGTTTGAGAATAATCTTACTAAATCAGATGGACAAACCAGCCCCCTAGGTATGGAATTCATTGAGCAACTTATTACCCAAAATGAGAATGATGATCTCACAAAAACTCCTGATGAAAAGGAAATTCATAATACAGTTGTTGGGATGGAGTTAGGGGAATTTTCTTTTTAACGTTTTAATGAGTGAGATATTTTCACTCATTTGGGGTAATTTGAGTGTTATAACCAGTTGGAGCATTATTCACTAGGAGTGTTATCACCAGTTGGATCATTACAAAAGTGCTCTTTTCGTTAGGAGAGCTGAAATTCTTTTTAAAATGCTAAACCATTTGAATACTAATCAACTTTTTAAAGGTTTTATAATGATAAGACAAGGCCCTCAAGTTAATCATTTATCTTATGCTGAAGATATTCTCCTTCTTTTCTTCAGGTAATCAAAATTCCTTGAAACTAATCAAGAACCAACTTTGAATTTATGAAGCAGGTTGTGGACCGAAGATTAATGAGGAAAAAAGTTGTTTCATGATTGTTTCAAGGAATATTATGGATGAGATAGATAGAATAAAAGGGATTATTGGCTATACACATAAGCAATTTCTTATAACACATTTGGGTTGCCCCTTGTACATTGGAAAAACTTTGATTTCTAGTTTCAGTGATATGATATCTAAAATTAATAAAGGAACTACAAATGGACAAAAAAGCTCTTCTCCATTGGGGGACGAGCTATATCGATAAAGCATGTCTTACAATATCAGTCCTTAACCAGGTTGAAAGACCACTGAGTAGATTCTATTGGAGAACTAGTGATGGGGAACAAAGATACCACTGGTGTTCATGGAAATATTTATGATTTCCGATTGATGAAGGTGGTGCTGGGTTCGGGCTATAATGAATATCATTAATGCTTAACTATGAAAGAACTATTGCAAAAATATTCACCCGGTTAACAAGAAATGGATGTGGGGGCACTCTCCGTGTTGGAAGAAAATTAACCAAGTCAAAGAATGCACCGAAGACCTAAGTTTCGCGGACTCTTCACTCTCGAGCCGCACCCGTGTTGGATTCTATAAAAATACACTATTTTTGGAGAATTCGACACACACCCATTGACTTTTTTGAAGACTTCGAGCAACATAGCCGAAGACAACATGTTATGGAAGGTTAACTATGGAAATGAAAGCTTATTGTGGGTCAATTGGACCGGTATGGGGGCTATTGCATATATTATTACTATTGATGACAGTTCTCAACTCCAACCAGTCAAAGATATTATTATGAATGGTCAACTTGGATAAATTTGGAAGACTTCTCCTCTACATGTCATTGTTGTCAAATCCCCGTGGATGAGACAAGCTATCATTCCTTTTGTACCAGTGAATTAGCTACTAGCATATGGAATTTTTTGGTGATCCTTTCTGCTTTCCTTGTGGTCTTGGATTTATTATATGTTTCTTTTGTCGGTGGTGGTCTATGAAACCTCTTCATTCATTGCATCAACAAATTCTCAAAATTTCACCTATCCTTATTTGTTGGGAACTATGTGTGTGGTGAAGTATGGTTCTAAGATAATTTCCGATGCTAGGTCGTCGGTCGAGGCATCAAATTATTTCCCATATTAGATGATGTTGGAAAAAATACTACAATATTGATATTAGATTGGAATTATAAAGCAATAATAACTTATCACAAACACTGTGTCGTGGTAAGCCACTGTCTTGAAAGCGATTTCGGCTCGACTCCGGTGCAAATCGTTGTAGTCGGTCGCTCCCCAGGATTCCACAGTTACTTTCAAACACGTGCACTCGTGGCTGAAAGTTTAAAGTTGCACAAAAACAATGCCTAGAAATCCACAATAGGAAGAAGGAATATTCAAGACAATAAAAGAAATTGTTGAGGGAGATATTAAATGAAAGAAAGGACTTGATTTTTCTTCTCTGTGTTTAGCTCCCAAATGATACTACTTATATAGGAAAATCATTTACGTTTCATCCATCAAAAGAATGTAAGAAACTACCGTATAATCAATGTAATGAAACATAACTCATACTTTAATGACAAATTTGTCATAATACAAAAGTAACTTCTCTAAATATTTTCTTACGAAGTTAAGAAAATGACACTTGAGATAAATGTGAACCATTAATGAGGAACTAACTTTCCTATTTCACATATACTAACGACTTGGCAATGTTCACATAGATTAATTACGGAAATTTAAAAGATGTATCCTTTGCATTAAAAGAAAAGGAATATTATCCACAATCCCCCACTAATGCAAATATAAAGAATAAGAATAATTCCTGGGCAAAAGTAAGGAACATGTACTTAAGAATGTACTTAAGTGTAAATATCTTTCAATTTGAACTGACACATAGTGAAATGAGGCAACACCACATATCCACAAAGTGAAGTACTCTTGAACTAAATGGACATAAGTGGAGACCCCCACAACACATACCATATCTTTGATTTTTTATGCAAACTCCGCGATACAACAATGTGCTTTTATGGTCATGCACACACACCTTGGGTCATATGAGCATAACCAATAAAGACACTAGCAGAAGTCTTAGAACCAACATTTACGCGTTTAAAATCAGGTAGACCAACCTTAGTCAAACACCCCCACACTTTCAAAATTTTCAAGTTAGGAGCAAACCCTTTCCACAACTCATATGAGGTCTTGTCTAACTTCTTATGCGAGACTCAATTAAGAATATAACATACAGACAAGACTGCTTCTCCCCACATATTGTCAAATAGACCAGAGCACAAAAACATAAAATCCATCATTTCTTTAAGGGTTCTATTTTTCCGTTCGGCTACACCATTTTGTTGGGGAGTATAGGGAGCACTAACCTCATGTATAATACCATTTTTCTCACAAAAATCTTCTAGAGTTTTAGTACTATATTCACCGCCCCTATCAGATCTAAATCTCTTAATTTTCATGTCTAATTGATTTTCCACTTTTGCATTGAATTTTTAAAATATGATTTCAGCCTCATCTTTAGACTTAATAAGATATACCTTAGTCTATCTAGAAAAGTCATCAATAATGTAATACATTTTTCCACCTTTCCTAGCAGTCTTTCTACTAATAACATTTTTGAAAGGTTTCTTGGCATGCTTTGCTTCTACGCACAAAAGATATTTTGAAAAATCATCAGATTTTATCATAGAATTAATTCTGTTTTCGTAAGTCTTTTAATAGAAGTAATATTAACATGGCCTAGTCTACCATGTCAAAAATCAATAGACTCAACAATATAAGCAGAATTTGAAATACTTTCATTATTGAAAATCTCTTGAACAATGTTAAATACAAATAATCCTTCTCTAAGATATCCCATCCAAACAAAGTCTACTCCATGATAAATAATTATTTATCAGCTTCAAAAACAAGTTTAAGGCCTACTTTGTTGAGAAGTGCTCCCGAAACTAAGTTTCTACGGAGGGAGGGAATATACAAAACATTGTTCAAGGATAATTTCTTTCCAAAAGTTAATTTAAGTAAAACTTTTCCTTTAACCATTACTACAACGGTAGTGGAGTTACCCATATATACACACTCTCAATCAGTGGACTCCTCAAAGTCATGGAATAACTCTTTATTGGCAGAGAAATACATTGAGGCGTCTATGTCCAGCACCCAGTTTATTTTCTTTGCCACCAGATTTGCCTGAACGTCTACAGTAACGATCACTTAATTACCCTCAGCAAGATTATCTAGGACATCACTTTTTCCTTCCTGCTTTGAGTCTTACCATTTTCTTTGATAGCACTTGACATCCCTGTGACCAACTTTTCCACAAACAAAATAAGGGCCCTTAAATTTTTGAATTTGACTCTCCAGCTTGTTGAATTGATTTTTGTTCTTTTTCATACGTTCCTTTTTTTGAAACTTTGTATTGTTTGCCTTTTAACCTGTCTTAAACTTTTGAAGACTTAGTTCATAACATTCATTTGTGGGGGTTATCTTTAACCGACGTAGACCATGAAAGCTAGACATGAAACACTGGTATTAACCCCTACCTTATGAGGGATCCCTACTTGCCTAAGGTAGGGTCATTCTTGAGCGTTTGCATGGGTTTCCAATAACTACTCCTATAGGGGCGCATAGTTAAGGGATAAGGAGATTGATTCTAAGTGACTCATTCATCTTCTAGCGAGGAGCACTCATCTCAAGAGGTACATTGGATACATCATCTCCACTCACGAAGTGTACCCACCCCTTCTTCAAATCCTCTCGGTGCTAAGCATAACTTCCCTACGGAGTCTTAAACATTCATTTACTACAGGTTAAGGGATAACTATTTATCACCACATCTCATCTCACGATGGGTACTTCTCCCTAGAGGTTACTTTTGAACACCACATTTAAACTCACGTAGGGTATTCAACCTCCAACCTATTTTAGAAAGCTCTCGGGAATAATGAGATTTTTACTAAACACTTCATTTAAACTCACGAAGAGTGTCTACCCTACAAATCCCCACTTACATTCATTAACTTCATTCTTTCATTCATTGTGTGTGTACATGTGAGCACACCTTTTACATAATCACCATACTCATAACTTGACTTCTAAACATGCTCATACCCACATTCATCATACTTCACACACTATCATGCCTCACATAAACATATATTTCATTTAGACCTAACATCTTCAAGATACACATTTTCAACTTCCTAAAGCACATCATGCATAAACATAACAATCATCATCTCACTTCACATGCTATGACTTCAAGGCCATAAATCAAAATAAACATATATATTCACATACTTCAAGTAAACACTGCCACCGAAGGTGGACCATACCACTCAAGATTTCATAACAACTAAGCAAGATTAGAACAACTCACCCTTCATCCATACCTTTTCCATCTCTTCTGAATATCACCAACAATTTATCATAATAAAGCATTTTAATGTAGTAGGTAATCAAAGTATAACATAAAGAAAATCATAGTTCTAATATTATCTAATCGTGAACATTAAACCAATTTCACAAGCCAAAAGTTGAGAAATTTAATGAGCATGGGTTTATTGAGTTTTTAACCTTTAAATCATCAAATAACATTGAATAATACCATATTACACTCATTAAAACGTTTTCATGCAAGACCTATGCTTAGAGTCAAAAATAGAAGAGTTTGGAGTTTGAAAATCTTTTTGAAAAGTATTTGAATGGGCTCCTTGAATGGAAGTTGAGTCAAGGATGAACTACCATACCTTAATATGAAGAAACCCATGAGATTTGGTGAAAAAAACGTCCAAAACCTTGAACCCTAGCTCAACCTTGGGTTCTCGCTCCAATGGAGTTTGAGAGAGCTTTTGCGAGAGAAGAACTTTTGAGGGTTTTTAAAATTTGATTTCTAATTGAGGGTTTGGGGTTTTTGATGGGGGAATGAGTGTATAATGACCTAAAATTAGTATATAAAACACCCCAAAATACCAAAAACACCCCTACATTAAAAGGACCTTTTTAGATGAGTAAAACTTAACTTTCATTTTCGGAATTATCGTCGGAGAACAAGTCCGCATCGCGGAGCTATTCCCACAAGTTTTTGGAAATTAATTTTTGGACAGTGGGGTGTGCGATGTGTCCATGATGCTGACCAAAACATTTTTCCTAAGCTGGACAAGGTCCGCGACGCGCACATGTTTCACCTATATGCAAAACTTTACTGCCTTGGGCATCTTGCCGTGGTAATGTTTGGGTCCTCCTTAGGGACCTTTATTGTGGTACCCGGGGAGTTGTACCTGTACTGTTTGACCCTAAGTATGTCCCTCTAGGTCCTCGAGTCATCCCCACTGATTTTAGACTCCATACAACACACATAAACATATACAACATACAAGGGCACACTATCACACAAACAAGGCTTGTTTCCGAACGTCTTGGTCGTCCTTTGACGTTTGACTTACAAACTTCACAAACTGACTTCTAATGCTAAAATACACTATTTCAACAATCATGAAACACATGTGGAGCTCTAGTTTGACCTATTTCATTTTGAGGGTCGTTACAGACATAATCCAAGAATAGCTTTTAAAATAATACTTAGCCAAAACGGCAACTTCAAGTCTTTACAAATGAAATTAAATACCAATTGTAGTTAATTAAGGAGGAAATCCAGAAAAGAACAAAGGAGAACTTAAGAATTATGAAAGATTAGAACTATAAAGCAATGAAGAACAAGAAAGAAGAGATAACTTTTTTGATTATTCAGTTTTTTTTTTCACTGCCTAAGACTTGCACATATAATAAAGAACTAACTTCCATGTCCTAAAAATTAGCAACACATCTGCTGAAGATAAACAAACTCCTAGAGACTAGGTAAAGATGTTATTTGAGGAAAACTAAAGCTAATTTACTGCAGTAAAATAAATAAAAGGCTGCAGTCCTAAAATTCACAAGTGGTTATGTGTTCATACTTGGTGGAGGAGAAGTCTCCTGGAAATCGTCCAAACAGACATGTATTGCTTGATCCACAATTGAATCTGAATTCAGTGCTTTGGTTAAGGCTGGTGAAGAAGCTGAATGGCTCCGGAATTTCTTAAAAGATATTCCATTCTGTCCCAGACCTATTGGACCTATTTGCATACATTACGATAGTCAAGCAGCAATAGGTAGGGCAGGGAGCGTCATGTACAATGGGAAGTCTCGTCATATACAACATAGACATAACACCGTAAGACAACTGCTCTCTAGTGGTATTATCACAATTGACTATGTAAAGTCAAGCGATAATCTGTCAGATCCACTAACGAAAGGCCTAGTAAGAAAGGCAGTTGAAAGATCATATAAGGGAATGGGATTACAGCTTAGGACAAGTCAATATGATGGTAACTCTATCTAGAAGACTGGAGATCCCAAGAGCTAGAATCAGGGAGAAAAACAAAGTTGTAGCTGACGGTTCGACATTGTCAATTAACTCAAACCATTCTCATGATGAAGACAATGTTCAGGAACAAGGTTAAGACTTTAAGGCTTGTTAATAAGGTAATAAAAGCTTAAAGTTTTTAATGATTTGCTAAGTTTGGTATATTTGACCAAATAGTGTATCTACGAGATGACACGGTTAGAAATCACCTATGTGAGTGTGAAGTGGAAGCCGATTCAAAGAGAATTTTATGTCAAAAGCCTATTCTCTATAAACTCATGAAACCAGGAGGTGTTCATGGCTGAAACGAACACAACCGTAAGAACCATAAACAGTAAAAGGGTTAATTGTGTGACATATGGTTGTCTAGGTATACATTAAAGATCGAAGGTTCAAAGATATCACATCTACCGATTGACCGAATATATCCGACATATGTTCAGTACGAAAAGTCCAAGGGGAAACCTACTTATCCAGATGCAATTAATCTTTGCCTGTAAAGTACACACTTGTTTGCGCATTCCTATGTTATAACCATTCCCCATCAATGTGGGGGATTGTTGGGTATTTAGCAAGAATTGATGGGAAATAGAGGGAAAGAGAGGAATTTGAAAAGTTGAGAACTTGAAGAGTTGGGAATTTGAAAAGTCCTCTTATGCTTTAATGAAAAGGCATTTGTGCCTCATCGGTGATGGAAAGAAAAATAGGAGAGTTTAAATATAGAAACACTCCTATTAATTGATAAAAGGGTTGGAAAGAGGGACCCCCCTTGCGCCGTCGTCGTCGCTCGCTCGGCTCGGCTTCGACTTTGGCAAATGATCGATCGAGAGATTATTTTTGGACAAAGTTTGTTTTAATTATATAATTAATTATTTATTTAATTAATTAATTAAATTAAATGGCTAATATATTTTCAATTAATTAGTTGAAAACGTTTTCTGTTATTTAGTTGAAATTAACCTAAATGTTTCAATTTTTTAGTTGATTAACCCGACCCGAATCGGATCCGCGCATGACCCGTTTGAATTTAAAAACTTTCCCATTTTATTTAAAATTCCCGCCATGACTGTTCTAAAAGGTTGCAACTTTCAGGAACAGTCATTACCATTTGAAAGGTTGCAAACTTTCATTAATGGTTGTGAGGATTCTGAAAGGGTTGCAACCTTTCGGAACTTGTTCCTCTTGCTTATAAATGACTTTCACTATTCAGAATTTTTCCTTATGAATTTTCTGATCTCTTCTACTTCTTCTTCTGCACAACAAATTACTTCGTGTATTTTACTACTGTTGATTGGTTCGCTGACACTAGAGTTTTTGGTATCTATACTCTGGTGATTGAGATCATTTTACCCTGGGAGGTGATATTCCAAATCAAACCTCGGATACTAGAGGGGAATAATTTCCTTAAGGGGACACGTTGAGTTCAGTGGACTTGATCTTTTTCCTATTAAAAATTTCCAGATTTTGGTACGTGTTTTTTACAGATTTTAATTTTTATTTAATTTTTCCTATTAAAAATTTCCAATTCTAACTTTCTTTGTCTCACTGTTCCACAATTCTTTGAACAACATCTTATCATATGTCATGTGGTTAGAGCAACCACTATCAATTAACCAACTTTCACTTAAATCTAAACTTGTGAAACAAGTTGCAACAAAAAGATGATCTTCTTCTCGATCAGCAACTTGAGCTTCAACTTCAGGCTGCTAAATTTTGGCTTTACAAATTACAACTTCATGACCCTGTTGATTGCACTTGCTGCATTTTGCATCAGGTCTCCTCCAACATTTGAAAGGAGGGTGACCTTTTTTTTTCACAATGCCGACAAGGAGGATAGCTAGCCTTCTTGCTTTCAGCAAAATTCTCACTATTTTGTCCTTGTATCTTTTTGTTCTGCTTCTTCTTGTTTCTTCCATCATCTTGATGTTTAACTAATAGATTTCCTTTAACAACTCATTCGTGTCTCATTACACGTCATTGCTCTTGTGCTTGAAAAGCACTTAAGAGCTCCGCTAGTGTAATTTTGGACAAGTCCTTAGTATTTTCTAAGGTTGTAACAGTAGCCTCAAATCTTTCAGGTACTGTTACAAGGATTCTCTCAACAATCCTTGAATCGTTAAAAGTGGAATCCAACAATCTAACTCGATTTGCTATATTAAGAAGTTGGTCAGAATATTCCTTTATGGTTTCACTTTCCTTCATCCTTTGCAGCTCAAACTCACGTACTAAATTTAGCAGTTGCATCCCTCGAATTCTTTCAACCCTTCATACTCAGTCTTGAGATAATCCCATACCTTTTTTGCTGACTTCAAGGACATAATACGACTAAAGATGGTGGATGAAACTGTTGTATACAAGCATGCCTTTGACTATGATTTCATGGTTTTTCATTCCTTGTGATTTTTAATCTGTGCGATTGTGGGATTGTTTGGTAAGGGAACAATCTCGTAATCATCTTCCACAGCTTCCCAGAGATCCAAAGCTTCTAGACATGTCTGCATTTTGACTGCCCAGATCTGCTAACTTTCTCCATTAAAAGCTGGTGGTGCCATTGAAGAAAAACTTGTTTCTCCGTCCATGGAATTCACTAAAATAGATTAATGAATACACACAAGTCCCCTAAGAATAAAAAGCTCTGATACCAATTGTAGTTAATTAAGGAGGAAATCCAGAAAAGAATAAAGGAGAACTTAAGAATTATGAAAGATTAGAACTATAAAGCAATGAAGAACAAGAAAGAAGAGATAACTTTTTTTGATTATTCAGTTTTTTTTTCACTGTCTAAGACTTGCACTTATAATAAAGAACTAACTTCCACTAAAAATTAGCAACACATCTGCTGAAGATAAACAAACTCCTAGAGACTAGGTAAAGAAGTTATTTGAGGAAAACTAAAGCTAATTTACTGCAGTAAAATAAATAAAAGGCTGCAGTCCTAAAACATAGTAACTAACACCAATGAACACTAATACTGTCTATATATGAAACCTCTAAAGTAAAAGATGGATGTTGGGACAGGACCCCAATCATCCTAACAACTTAAATTCTGAGTATAATAAGTTCGCATCAACCACATTGAGTAGTTTCTAAGTCATGGTAGTGAAGTGCACCACTATGCTGAATTAGGGACTGCATGATGCGTAGGAAAAATTCCCTTCTTCTGATCTTATCGTGCCTTTTCTAATGTCTGATTTCTTGGTGTTATGAGCGTGTCTAACATCAATTCTTATTTTTTTGAGAAAATGAACACAAGAAGGAACGCTGGTCGGGGAAGAGGAGGAGCAGGTACTAGGGGCAACCAAATTCCACCCCAGGCTCCAGCTGAAGGAGTGGCCATGCCAGTTAACCCAGCTGGGTTGACTGATGCGGAGGTGCGGACAGCTTTGGCTCAGATGGCTCAAGCTATCACTATGCAGGCCCAGTTTATATGACGGCCCAAGCCAACAGACAGGAGGTTCAGCGGGAGAACCCATCAGCACGTAGCATGGCAAACAGACTTCGGGACTTTACGAGGATGAATCCTCCGATTTTCACAGGGTCCAAGACTTCAGAGGATCCCAGGAATTTATTGATGAGGTGCATAAGATTTTAGTGGCTATGGGGGCCACCGATACTGAAAAGGCTGAGCTGGCTTCCTACCAGTTCAAGGATGTGGCACAGTCTTGGTGCAAGATGTGGCAGGATAGCCGATCTTTGGGCGGAGGTTCGGTCATGTGGGAGCTGTTTAGGACAGCCTTCCTGGAGAGATTCTTTCCCAGGGAGAAGAAGAAGGCCAAGGTTGAGTAGTTTATCAACCTTAAACAGAGATCGATGACAGTCAGAGAGTATTCCCTGAAGTTTGTTAAATTGTACAGGTATGCCACTTCCCTTGTATCTAACAGCAGGGATGAGATGAGTAGGTTCCTCACAGGAATCTCAGAGGAATTGGAGGATGAGTGTCGGGCTGCGATGCTTCATGATAGCATGGACTTGTCCAGGCTGATGGTGCATGTCCAGCAGGTTGATGACAGCAGGAAGAAGAGGAGAGTCCGTGAGGTTAGGAGACCAAACCCTTCTGACCAGACAGGTTCCAGCAGAGAGGGTGGCAGAAGCACTTTTGGAGTTCGTGATCAGCCCAGATTTAAGAAAGGGCATCAGATTTCAGGGAACTCTAACTCTCAGAGGAGTGCAGCACCCAGAGGAGGCAGACCCGAGCCAAAGAAGGGCAATGGAGGTGATGTGCAACGTCCCAGAAAGGAATGTGGCAAGTGTGGCCCAATTCACAGTGGAGAGTGCAGACTAGGCACAAATCCTGCTTCGGTTGTGGAAAGAGTGAACACATGGTTAGGGACTGTCCACAGAATAGGGGTCAGGCTGGAGGTAATGCTCAGCCTAGGACTAATCCCCAGAATGCTACTGCAGCCGAGCCTCCTAAGAGGAACAGATTATACGCCTTGAAGGGCAGGGAGGAGCAGGAGAAGTCTGCTGATGTGGTCACATATATGCTGCAAGTTTTCTCAACCTCTGTTTATGCTTTAGTTGATCCAGGGTCTACGCTTTCCTTTGTAACTCTTTTACTTGCTCTCATTTTTGAGATATTGCCTGAAGTTTTGCATGATCCTATTGTGGTTAGTACACCTTTAGGAGAAAATGTAAGAACTGATAGAGTATACAAGGATTGTCCAATAGTTGTATGTGGTAGTACTATGTGTGCAGACTTGGTTGAGTTACCTATGAACGATTTTGACATTATTCTTGGCATGGACTGGCTTCATAGTTGGTATGCTTGTATGGATTGTCGTAGTAGGTTTGTGAGATTTTGCTTCCCTAATGTGGTAGAGCTGTTCTGGGAGGGGTACAACTCGAGTCGTCCTAATCCCTTGATTTCAAACCTTAAAGCCAATAAAATGATGTCCAAGGGATTACTATGTCATCTTGTGAGTTTCAATGATTTAGATCATGACATTCCTTCTATAGACTTAGTGCCTGTAGTGAATGAGTTTCCAGATGTGTTTCCTGATGATTTGCCTGGAGTTCCTCCCCCTTGAGAGATTGACTTTGGTATAGACTTAGAACCCGATACTAAACCAATTTCGATTCCTCCTTACAAAATGTCTCCAGCTGAACTCAAAGAGTTGAAGCTGCAGTTAAAAGATCGCACTCATAAGGGTTTCATTCAGCCGAGCATATCGCTCCAGTGTTGTTTGTAAAAAAGAAGTATGGAACCCTTAGAATATGTATCGATTATCGGCAGCTCAACAAAGTAACTATAAAGAATAAGTATCCACTTCCCAGAATAAAAGACTTGTTCGATCAGCTCCAATGGTATAGTTTCTTCTCGAAGATTGATCTTCATTCAGGGTATCATCAGCTTAGGGTTAGGGATGTAGATATCCCAAAGACAGCCTTTCGTACCAGTTATGGTCATTATGAGTTCTTAGTCATGTCATTTTGTCTCACTAATGCACCAGATGCATTTATGGACCTCTTGAATCGAGTCTTCCGTGAATACCTTGATTCTTTCGTCATAGTATTCATAGATGACATCCTCATCTACTCTAAGACCAAGGAAGAGAATGAACAACATTTGATACTAACCTTGCAGGTACTTAGACAACATCAGATGTATGCCAAATTCAACAAGTGTGAATTCTGGCTTAGATCAGTGACCTTTCTGGGTCATGTTGTGTCCGATCAGGGTGTGGAGGTGGATCTCAGGAAGACTGAGGTTGTTAAGAACTGGCCAAAACCGCTTACTCCCACCGATATCCGTAGCTTTCTGGGATTGGCTGGTTACTACGCAGGTTCGTGGAGTGTTTTTCTTCCATTGCTGCCCCACTGACAGCTTTGACTAAGAAGAAGGCCAAGTTCGAATGGACGGAGAATTGTGAGAAGAGTTTCCAGGAGCTCAAGGACAGACTCACTTCAGCCCCAGTGCTTACTTTGCCTAAGTTAGGTGAGAATTACACTGTTTATTGTGATGCATCTAGGGTTGGTTTGGGTTGTGTTCTTATGCAGGGTGGTAAGGTGATAGCCTATGCGTCCAGACAGCTCAAGGTTCATGAGAAGAATTATCCCACTCATAACCTGGAGTTGGCAGCTGTGGTCTTTGCATTGAAGCTGTGGAGGCATTACTTGTACGGAGTGCACGTCGATGTGTTCACAAACCACAAGAGTCTCCAGTACGTGTTCACACAGAGAGAGTTGAATCTACGGCAGCGGAGATGGTTGGAGCTGTTGAAGGACGATGATATGAGTGTCCACTAACATCCAGGTAAAGTAAATATTGTAGCTCATGCTTTGAGCAGGTTGAGCATGGGGAGTACAACCCACGTTGATGATGAGAAGAAGGAGTTGGTGAAGGATATACATAGACTGGCCAGACTGGGTGTGCGGTTGATGGCTTCTACTAGCAGGGGTGTTTTAGTTCATCCTAGCTCTGAATCATCCTTGGTAGTTGAAGTCAAGAAGGGTCAGCATCTTGATCCTGTTTTGATGGAGTTAAAGGACTCAGTGCTGATAAAGACGAATGAGTCCTTTGCTTTGAGAGGTGACGGCATACTTAGGTACCAGGACAGGCTGTGTGTACCAGATGTGGATGATTTGCGAACCAAGATTGTTGCAGAGGCCCATGGTTCCAGTTATTCGATACATCCAGGTTCCACCAAGATGTATCATGACCTCAAGAAGATCTATTGGTGGGATGGCATTAAGAAGGACATTGCTGAGTATGTGGCCAAATGTCTTAATTGTCAGCTGGTTAAGGCGGAGCACCTTAAGCCTGGTGGTCTTACTCAGATGATCGAGGTTCCGACTTGGAAGTGGAGGCCATTAATATGTACTTTGTGGTTGGTCTTCCGAAGACTAGGAGACAACATGACTCCATATGGGTTATTGTGGACAGGATGACTAAGTCTGTCCACTTTATCCCTGTGAAGTCTACTTACAGAGCCGAGGATTATGCGAGACTTTACATTGATGAGATTGTGAGATGGCATGGGATTCCTTTGTCTATCATTTCAGATAGAGGAGCTCAGTTCACTTCATATTTCAGGAGATCCTTCCAGAAGAGATTAGGCACGCAGGTAAAGCTTAGTACTGTCGTTCATCCTCAGACTGATGGGATGGTAGAGCGCACCATTCAGACATTGGAGGACATGTTGAGAGCGTGTGTGATTCACATCATAGGTAGTTGGGACGACCATCTGCCTTTGATTGAGTTCTCGTATAATAACAGCTATCACTCCAGCATTGGGATGGCACCGTTTGAGGCACTATATGGTAGGAGGTGTAGGTCTCCAGTTGGGTGGTTTGAGGTTGGAGAGTCATCCATTTTGGGTCTAGAGATCATTCATGAGGCCTTAGAGAAGGTCAGGGTGATTAGGGACAGGTTGGCTACTGCTTACAGTCGGCAGAAGTCTTATGCAGATAACAAAAAACGGCCCTTAGAGTTTGATGTTGGTGACCAGGTCTATTTGAAGATATCACCTATGAAGGGGGTGATGAGGTTTGGCAGGAAGGGGAAGATGAGTCCGAGGTATGTTGGGACATATGAGATCCTACAACGTGTGGGTGAGGTGGCCTATGAGTTGGCATTGCCTGCGGAGCTAGCTTCTGTTCATCTAGTCTTTCATGTCTCCATGTTAAAGAAGTGCCTAGGTGATCAAGCATCGATTCTACCTGTTGAAGGTTTGAGGGTTGATGAAGACCTGTCCTATGAGAAGGAACCTGTTGAGATTTCATACAGACAGATCAAGCGGCTGAGGAACAAGGAGATTGACACAGTGAAGGTATTGTGGAGGAATCATCTTGTTGAGGGTTCTATGTGGGAGGCCGAGGCCGATATGAGATCCCGCTAGCCTCATCTTTTCAGATCTTGAGGTTAGACTTCCTACTCTTAAGTCTAAGTTTCCTTATATCCTCTGTTCTTGGTTGTTATTGCTTGATTGTGTATAATACCTATGTTATGATATGACTGGCGTTGTGCTAGATTATAAGAAGCGTCATTCGGGGACGAATGTTCCTAAAGGGGGGATAATGTAACAACCCTAAAAATGGCTATGCTAAGTAATGCTTAATGTGTCTAGAATGCCTGCGATTAGACTGGGTTCACACGGATTGATGCGCGTAGAACCAGACCTCTAAACCCTTGCAACAACTAAGCCAACCAACTTGGTGAGTTAGTTGAGCTAGGAAAAGTTGGGTCCAGCCATGTAGGGTACCCGAATATGAAGATCTACATGGATGAGTCTTAACCAGACTTAAAAAGGGGTAATCTTAAGTTTGGAGGGTCTAGGGGTAAAATGGTATTTTTCCAGGCTAAGGGTAGCATCGTAATTACCCTAAATATTTAATTAATAATTTAATTAATATGGTGGAGGGTCAATTTGGATAGAAAGGGCCGAAATTGGCCTTTGAGCGAAATCTTGCTCCACCCGGGTTCGAACCTAGGTGGGAGCAATGATTTAATTTTATTATTTAATTTGGTGAATTAAGTTAATTAATTAATATTTAAATGCTGATATAAGAAAAAGGAAAATCAGATTTTTTATTATTAACTATTATTTATTAACTATTATTTAATCTAATTTGACTAAGTCTTGCCTAAAAGTCCTAGTTCTAAGGGAACACTACCTCACATATCTCTTTTTCACGTTTATCTCCCTCTCTTCAAAAACTCTCACGATTTCACTCTCTTTCTGGTTACAAAAAAGAAAACAAAAAAAAAACAAAAGTTCTTCACACTTGAAGAACTTACAAAAATATACAAACGACAAGATAATTTGAAAACTAGGGTTGTTCCCCATTAGTGTTCCCTGTCACTAGCTCCCAATGATCATAGGTTGGTATGTCTGTCGGTAGATTAGGCGTATAATGTGATGTTTGTGATGAATATGTTCATGAAACTGTGTTCAGAATTGTATGACTGATAATTTATGTCTTCCAAAATTATGTGAAAAATTATGTGTGTGCAATGTGTAAGCCGTGACATATACTTTCGGTTTAAAGTTCGAAAATGACATGTTTTATGGTTGTAATTAACGTGCACAAACTTCTATAAATCGTGATGTTCATATGAGGTATAATGTGGCTGATTTGAGTGGAAAACTCTTAGCTAAATGTAACTATGAAATTACACCTAAAAAAATGTACTAAATGATTCACGAAATGCCCTAAGAACTAACGTATAATTGATGAAAAAAATGAGCTGAAAAACGTGACCCAATTTCCAGCACCTTGTTGGTTGGTTTCGGCCAAGAAAAGTTGTACAATTTGCAAAAAATGCATGTAAAATAAGTGAGGTCACTAAGGATTTAACCCGAGACCTCACCATGTTAAAATCACTAAAAAAATGTAAGTAAGGAGATGGGGTTAAGGGGAATCGAAAGTTAATGCATACTTAATACTACGGATGAGATGAGAAATCATCTAATGAGCTATGATGTCCTCATGCTAGAAGCCAGCTTCCATGATGTATGAGATGAATGTAATGGAACTTTATACTGAGCACCGATAGGCTAGCTATGAGTTGTGATTCCTTCTTTCGGGAAGGCAGAGGTTCGTATGATTCTCAGGAGATGAGACTGTCCGTCCTGACGGGTATGGGTCTCCTTATATCTCCTAGTCTTTGAACCTCTACTGCCAATATAGGGTTCTAGCAGGGTTCGAGTCCCTATATATGTTAGCATGTTTTGGTTCACTTTGGCCGGTGATTCCACCTCTTTTCGGTGTGGGGTTAAACACAGGATTTCATGATGCTCACATGATCTATGTCGGTTAAGGTTAAAGTTCCCAAAGAAAGAATGAGGCCAGCCTCAAGTAATGCACATAAAGAAATGAACGATACAAAAGCTGTTAGGATAGGATAATCAGGAGGTGAACTAGACTTAAGTAATGACACTAGGTCATTCTCGGTCATTGCACAGTGAACCCGATGAAAGTATTAAACTACATCCTAGGTATGACTGGTGTTTACAATAGTCTATGAATGAATGAAAATGAAGTACGTATGAATGAATGAAGCAGACTCTGTGTTTGCTAAAGGAGGCTCCCTAGTTGAGGTCCCATATGTTGAGCCCTCATTTTGGGAAGTCTTAATGTAAATTCCATGATTCCAAGGTCTCATGGCATATAAACGAATGATATGAACTATGTTATATGATATATACAATATGCTATATGTTGTTTGCAAAATGAAATGTATGATGATGCATGTTACTCTCATAGTATGACTTTCCTAAACTGATTTGGCAAGTCCACTAACTTGACTTCTCATAATTCATATCGTTAGGAAAAGAGCTCTTCCTAATCATGCATGTCCTTGGTGTGTGCTTGCAAATACCCATACTTAGTACAAGTGTGTACTTATGCCATACAACTCTCTACTTTTAGGTGCAGGTGCAGCTGGACGCTACAGCTTACGAGTTGACGTTGGAGTTATCCGGACGTGGAGCTTTCATCCGGATTTGGTAGGCCCTCTTGCTTCGAGGATGCTTAATATTTTATTCTAGCATTAGACGTAGACATTAGCTAGTGGAGTATGTTCCACTAGTGTTTCTTTCCCATATTATTTCAGACCTTTTATTGGTGCCGTTTTGGCAAGTTTACGTTTAATGGAGTATTGAACTATTTCTTTTATTTGATGATCTTAATATTAGATGGTTGATTGTGAACGCCTATGATGTTAAGTAGAATATGTTTCATATGAAATAAGTAAATAAAAAGTTCAAATTCTCCGCTAAAATTAACCTAGATGAAGTAACGATGACGTAGGTAGGCATGTCTGCAACCTCTGAGAGCTCAACGACGCCGGTCTCATCTGGGTCTAGACTCCGGTCATGACAATCAAAGACATGGACAAGAGAAAGACAGAAAAGGGGACCTAGTCCTCGATAAGAAAGCAAAAAAAGTTGCATCTGGGTACATCATGAAGAAAGATTTTGATGTGTGGGGAGACTCCTCAAGTGAGTCAGATGAATCAGAATGTCCTGTAGATGCATCCGTGCTAGCTGTTAAAGACGATGAGAATGTGTTTGATGACGTGTTCACATTCATCGATAAATTCGATGACTAGGAAGATGAAGAAAAGGTAACTCTCCTTGATCATAAACAAAATTTGAGTGTCTTAAAGGTTAAAGGTTGAGGAATCTAGCCGCTGTGTTGATTGACTCTATCATTGAGTTAAAAACTAAAAATTATTTGATGAACAACAAACTAGATATCCTCCATGAAGAAAAGGTAGCCGTGGTGAATCAAATGTCTGTTGTGGAAGAACAATTGATAGTTCTAGAAGCTGAAAATCTAGAACTAAATGAAAAGATAAAAAGGGTGACTACTACAACTTCTAATGGAAAGAACGAGGCGAGCAACTTGCAGCTGGAGCTTGAAAATAAGTTACACAACGCTGAACTGAAGATGAACTTGGCTCTAAAAAGAAATCTTGTGCTGGAGAGGGACCTGGTCCGTGTAAAAGAGGAATTGAACAAATCCCTCAAATGGACCACTTCCTCTAAAATGCTTACAAATGTAACCAGTAAGGGTAACAACAATAGAACAGGGTTTGGTTGTAAGAAGACAGATTACCCATACAATCCTTACACCAAAAATGTTGTTGTTGTTGATAGTCTAATATGTTTGCATTGCGGACGAGATGGTCAATTGAAGAAAGAGTGTCCCGCCTGGAAGAGATCTCAAGTAAGTTTCTCAAACTATTCTCAACAGAAAAACCTGCAGAAGAAGGGACCTGGTCATGCATCTGGTCCTAAGTTGAAGAAAATCAGTCTTCCTCAATGGACAAAAAACTCCCTTATCACTCCATTATCTGGTTACTGGGAACTCCGACCAAAGTTGGTTCCTAAGGCTAACAAGTGATTAGGTATGCAGGTGAGAGGAAGTAGCAGCAGTCCGTGTTGGTTCATGAATAGTGTATACTCAAAACACTTGACTGGGAAAACTGAAAACTTCCTCTCTCAAGGCACTTCAAGGTGGAGGTGTCTTATTTAGCGATGGAAAGAAATGGTATATTCTTGGTGCATGCGTGGTCGGAAAAAAATGTGGAACATACCATTGAGGATGTGTACTATGTACATGGTTGACAATCAATCTTTCAAGTGTTTCATAGATTTGTTATGAACTAAATTAAGTTAAGTTCTTATAAGATAAATGGGTGGTCACAACTTGCTTTCTCGGATGATTATGCTTATGAAGGCGATGCAAGAGCATGCATTGCTGATCTAAACACTGCTTGTTACAACAGTCTCACTTCTGTTGATGCTCAAGGTGAGAATATGACTTTATGAGGCATGAGACTTTGTGAGTTGAACTCTTCTCTCCAAACAAACTTTTGTCAATGGGACCTGGTCCACGGTCTGCTCAAAATGAAAATTGCAGATGACAAAGTTTGTGATACTTGTGCTAAAGAGAAACATATTAGGTCATCCTTCAGGTTGAATAAGCAGATATGTAATCTTCCAAAGAATTCTCCGCTGAAGTTGTGAATACCGCATTTTATGTGACCTAAAGGGTGATATTGAGATGTTTGATCTCAATGGTTATGAAGGAATGGTTGTGAGAGATTTTTCATGTAACAAGGCTTATCAGGTGCATGAAAACAAAAATAGTCTTTTGAAAAAGGTGTTCATATGATTTTTTTGATGAGCCAGGATAAATTAAGCAGCTGCAAAACAAAGAAGTTTCTGAGATATAAGAGTTGCTTTAGATTCAGAGAGATGGGATAAATAGTGAGCTTGTTGAAGAACATCCTCTTCATGAATCCAGCGAGCTCAAGGAAGCTGATGTAGATTATGAACCTGATAAGGGACCTGGTCACTAGTCAATGTTGAACAGATGATGCATTTCAATTCATAATGCAAATTCTGAAGGTGGGAAGAAAGAGACTGATCAAGGTTAGAAGATGACAAGGAATACAAAGGTGCATCAGTTTGAAAGAAGAAAAACATGACACCTATTTCCCCTACAAGTTGACAGGTTATCCAAGTTCATCTTCAAAAATGGTTTCAAAAGAGGTAAAATTGACAAAGTTCTCTTTTTGAACCAACTTGCTGAGCATTCAAGTATACATCAATGATATCACATTTGAAGCAATTTTTGAGGTGTTAGGTGAAAAGATTTTTGCACTCATGAGTAGTTAGTTGTGAAGTGAGCATGATGGAAGAATTGAATTTCTTCTTGAAGCTGTTAATTAAGTAAACCTCTAAAGCTTTGAAAAATGGAATATCAAGTTGCTTACATCTTTACCAAAGTCCTAAGCAAGGACCATTGTTTAAAAATGGGGATCTGGTTCCAGCTCAACTACTAAAGAAGTTTCACATTATGGAAGCCAAGTCAAATAATACTCCCATGGGCACCAACTCGATGCTGGGTGATAATAGATATGTTCCAGATTAACGATGCAAATGTTAGGATTTATGAAAGATTCCATGGTTGTCCAATGGAATTACATTTGAAAGCTGCTTAGAGAATCCTAACACATTGAAAGAAGACAGGGACCTGGTTCTATTTTGTCCATCAGCATACTTTTTGATTCAAAGTACATGGTGATGCTGATTATGCTGGGTATCAGGCTAATGAAGAAGTACCTCAAGAGTAGTTGATGTTACAGCAAGTGAGGCTTGCTGCACTCAACTTTTGCGTACCAACCAGCAGCCTAAAGCTCTTAACAATCTGGCTGAAATAATCAACTTGATGATGGAAATGCTAAAACTCTCTTGAATGGATCCTGCCTGAAGTAATAAACTCTTTCATGACTATGCAAAGGGAGCATGTATCCTTGTTTTTGAGTTATATATGTTTTAGCATGTTCAGTTTCATACCGTTTGTAGGTATACACACATGGCAAAAGGGCTTAAGGAAAGGAGAGGTCAGGAGAGATCTAGCCAATCACATTCAAACTACATAGAAGGACCTTGTCCTTTCTCGAATGTTAGCACTCTTAACATTGCAGTTTGAATTATGCATGAGAACCATTGCATTAGCCACATGTCTGTCATTTAGGAATCTGATCGTTGTCTCATCGTTTTAGTGCCAAAATGATACTTTATTTCTCTTTTTTTATATTTCATATTTCTTTCTATTTCACCAGAAAAATCAATTTACCTTCCAAATATCAAGGTGTTTCGAAATTCTCTTCTCTTCTCTCAAAACAGACATCAAATTGTTAACCCTTTATTCTTACTGGAGAATTTTATGATGAAGATGTTTTGAAGTGTGAAGAGGGACCTAGTCCTCCAAAATTGAATAAGTGGAAAAGATGATGTACAAAAATGGCGAAGTTGATATTTCGAGAACTCAATTCTGAAGAGGAAGGTGGTGTCTGATTTTTTTTAAAAAAATCTTCTTGGTTCCTCATTTGTTGATCTATTCATCTCGGAGGCCTTGAGTTGTTTGTGTTACCAAACTTCTGTTATGAGAAACTCAGGCTGGTGTTGGCGTGTTAACTGGAATACTGAAATGGGTTGTCTAAAAGTCCAGCTTCTGGAACAACACTATTAGAGGGACCAGGTGCCAAAACAAAAAGGAAAATTGACAGCCCTTAAGGTTCAATATACAGGTTGGCTGCACATCATGCTCAATGTTAAGAGAAGATTCTGAAAATCTTATGCTAAGGGATATGCTCTATTAATTCTATTCTTTCAATACCTTGCCTCTAAGTCATCCCTTCTCTTCCTATCTCTCTATGTCAGTCCTCGTTACTCTTTTTGGGCATTGTTCTAGTTTCATTTGTAATCATATTTGCAATGCTTTGATGGCTGATCTTTTGTTTATGGATGAAAAATGTATTGCTTCTACTGACTTGTCTCATTACTTTATGCCTTTTTACTCATGTTCAGTGTTGCCCAAGTGTCCATGAATTTGCTGGAACTATATTTCTGTCAACTTGGTTTACTTCTTTAACCCTTTTTTATGATGTCAAAAGGGGGAAAGTTGTTAAGGTAAGGTATGAGATCAATGGTGTTATAACTGCTTGAAGAAGAAATGGTCACATCGATAGGGGAATCAATGGTAGCTACTTGAAGAGATATGGTCATGCTGATAGGGAGAATAAATGCTTGCTACCTGACGAGGACCTGAACCTGTTGATAGGGGGAAGAAGATGTTTGTCATCATCAAAAAGGGGGAAAATGCTATGTTGATGTTTTGATGATTTGACGAACTTCGGGAATGATTAAACTCCAGTTACCCTAAGAATTCTTGTCGATAGGGGGAACTGGTGAATATGTTTGTCAACATCACAAAGAGGGAAAAAGGTATATTGATGTTTTGACATTTTGATGATTTGACAAACTTTGGGGATGATTCAACTCCAGTTACCCCAAGAGTTCTTATTGATAGGGGTTACTGGTGAATAAGTATGTTATCATCAAAAAAGGGGAAAATGTTAGTTCGAAGCTGAGTTGAGATATTCGCTCGAACTTGATATGGAGTTTTGATGATTTAACAAACTTATCGATCTAACAAGGAACCAGATCCTTGTTAGTGGAACTGCTGACAGTGAGATGAATGATAAACTCAATGTGAGGTATATTTGTGTGCTATCATCAAAAAGGGGGGAAATGTTATATTCTAGGTGTTTTGATGATCCTCACAAATGCGGGGACCTGGTCTTTGGCAGAGTGCTCTCGTCTAGATACAAATGTGGTACAGTTGTAAAAGTTGTCATGTCAGGGGGTAGGTCAAAAGTGCAGCGTCCTACACCAATAAAAAGAGCGGACGAAATTATATGTTTCAGTATCTCACAAATGCAGGGACCTGGTCCCATGCTGAGTTTCATTCATCAGATACATAATTGGTTACAGCTGTAAAGCTGTCACGTCAGAGGTTGGTGAGACGTCAGCGTACTACACCAGTCAGAATGGAGGAGGGTGTTTCTCCAACGGATAATAAATCTTTATGTTTGATATTTTTAGCATGACAAACACCATATTAAATTCATTCATCAAAAGAATGAGGTCAGCCAGCAAGCCTTTTCAAGAACTCACAAAGAAGTTTGTAAGGGACCTGATCCCCGCAAGACTGCGACGTGAAAATGTGAAAAGACAGCTGTCAGAAAAGCTGCCAACTCTGATGGGGTTGGTTCACAACTTTTCATGACAGCAGGCTCTCATCCAATAGCCTCGTCCCAAGGGTTTGTGTCCATTTGAATATAGTCTCTTCTCCAACAACCAAAACAAAGTTTTGGCAAACAAAGTTTTGGATTTCAGAAAATCCAAAATCTCAAAAAGCAAAGGTCATCTTCAAGAAGTGTCATGCTAAGAGCAACAGGGACCGGATAGAGTTGCAAGTTATATACTTATCTTAGAATTATATCTTCCGTGCTTACAATGTAAATTTATTCCTAATCTATAAAGGATTCAGATATTTGTTTCGAGTTTGTAAAAGTCTAAATCAGTTAAGGTTAACTGATTTAGTAGGCAACATTGTTTTGTTGCTTAGTCAAATTCTAAGTCATCTAGAGTTAGGTGGTTTAGTGGGCGGTGTGGTATCCGCTTAGCAATGTCTAACTTATCTAGGGGTGATAGCTTAGTGGGCGGTGTTCTATCCGCTTAGGCTCTTCAAGAAATAGGTAGATTACTTGATCGTGAGATTAATAACTTTTTCTCACATTGGTTGTAACCGGGTTTCACTATTGCTTGAGAAGATTAGTGAAGACGGTTGAAAATCCTGTGTGACAGGTCATGGTTTTACTCCCTTGAGCAAGGAGGTTTCCACGTAAACTGCTTGTGCTATTTTCTGTGTTTTCCTACTTTCTATTCTTATATCGAGTGTGTCGAGGGACCTAGTCCATTGACTGGTAGTGGACGCACCCGTTCTAACACTTAGAATTAAATATCGCTTCATTGAGATCATCTACTTTCACTTCATCATCACCTTCCCATGCAACCTCTTTAGTGCACTCCTCAATGGGGTCCTTTTGGATCTTGAGCATGCCACACATAATTAGGGGGGAAACACCTCATCCACTGTCAGATTGAATGCAAGCTTCTACATCTGCTGGAGTTCTGTCTCATGCTTAATGTGCGTGCCAGAAGGATCATGTATATGGTATGACTCGATAAGAATTAGCACATCATCAATCGATCCCTTCTTCCAGGAGTGGAAGTTTGTGCGACTATTGTTGGTATCAATCCTGAATCTCATGACCATTTTGAGCAATATGGATTTTTGAGCACTCACTGCAGGCAAAAATCAGTAACATAGTTGACCAAGAAATGACACTGGAAATCGACGCTACTTAGATATAGTTGGTAACACAAACAATTATTGATGTTTTCACATACATCCAACTTCTACTTTCAAAACATGTACAAACAAATACAATTAAATACTGTAACTGCACCATTTCAGTTAGCATTAACAATAATCTCGCTGCATTTTATAGAAACACAGCGCTAATAGTTATACAACTACTGGTACAAGACAAACCTTAGAATTCTATATCGCTTTACTGAGATCATCTACTTTCACTTAATCATCACCTTCCCGTGGTCCTTTTGGATTTTAAACATGCAACACATAATTAGGGGGAAACAGCTCATCCACTGTCATCTTGGATGCAAAGTTCTAAACTGCTGGAATTCTGTTTCATGCTTAATGCGCGTGCCAAAAGGATCATATATATGAAATGACTTGATAGGAATTACCGCATCATCAATCGATCCCTTTTTCGAGGAGTGGAAGCTTCTGTGACTATTGTTTGTTGCAACCCTGAATCTCATGACCATTTTGAGCAATACAAATTTGTGAGCATTCAGTGCAGGCAAATAATAGTAACTTAGTTGACAAAGAAATGTCACTGCAAAATGGACACTACTTAGGTACAGTTTCCACATACATCCAACTTCTGCTTTCAAAACACATACATACACATACAGTTAATCCAGCTTCAGCGATGAAAACACAAACATATATGTACAATTGATCACTCATACAAACACAAACACAAACAGTGAGACTTATATACTGTATCTGAATCTGTGTCATTTCAGATAGCATTAACAATAATCTCACTGTATTTTACAAAACACGGGCGCTAATAGCACTAAGTTAACATCAATATATTCATCTATGCGAATTTTGACCTTAAAACTATTGAACAGATTGAAGGAACTTGACAAGCTGGTTCTCTGATAGTGTAATGCTTTCAGATAGACTAAAGATCCCAGCAACATAAATGTTTGTTCAACCGATCATTCTGATTAAAACTTCAAGTTCACTTACACAATGAGGATAAAGATCCTTTGAAGATATTAGCAAAGATAGACGTTATGCAGAGGCAGAAAGTTCTCCGTCATCTTGAGCAGTTGAGCAAAATGTTCAAACCTGATATGGAAGCAATCAAACAGAGGACTGAGAAATGCTTGAAAATCTTAACATGCACACCTACTTGGCCTAACGCAACTGCTCGAGTACATATGAGACAAAAAGATCTCTAATAAGTTAGTAGTGTAAATAATGAGGTGTTACAACACATTCATTCAATGGAGAAAAGATCAAGAGAATCAAAATTTTCAAATTGCATACTTATGTAAAAGATGCTTTTTCAACTGTTACTCTGCTAGCAATAGTGAAATCTTTCTCATGACAGTACATGCACAATATCACACAATAGTACAGTAAATAATTCTTTCCTCTTAAGGTAACAAAAGAGGCGCTCAAATACATTTTGTATAGTGCCTGCACACAATAAGCAAAAGAGTTGATAGACAGCTATAACGGATTCCAATCACCTGCAAGATACAACATCAAGGTCCATAATCAGATCTATGTTAAATGTAATCACACTGTCATAAATATAGGTGGTTTTAAGACGGGCTATTAAAACACAATCATACAAAAGATATTATATAGAAGATTAAAAGCTGTAAGATTTAATTGAGGAAAGCGAAAAATGGCATAAATATAATTCCCATAGAAGAGCTAATAAATATAAAGTTAGTTTCTGCTCCCACAATAACGTATTTTACCAACCACCATGATTTGAGCCAGAAGACAAAGCGCATGTACCCGTGCTATCTTCAAAAGTATTTGAAGCATGGATAGTGCTGCCATTAGCCAATATTATTCCTCCAACATTAGGATTCAGATGGGTAGAAGTAGAGATAGTGACACCAACCCCAAACTTATCACGAATGCTGGAATTTGGATCAACAAAATTCCTCGCCAATTCCCAATTCATTTGCCTAACTTAAACCCAAAAATTTCATTTCAAATTTCAGTTCAGTTCCAAATTCTAACCCTACCCCTAAATCCGGTTTGATCCTAAATCATTTCCATCTCCTGCCATGAATAGAAGAGGAGGTAGATCACAAAGTAAACAATTTTTAAATCAGGTATCCAGTGATTTTCTTGATAATACTACCAAGGAGCAATATGCATAGGTGTATTCATCTTCGTCAGGCATAATTAGCAAAACTCGAGTGAAAAGTTCTAATTTTTCTAATAGAAATGTTGATTCTAAAGTGGTTAAAAGTAGGAATTCGAGAAAGAAACTTATTTCAGATGAGATTATTTGTATAAACAAAGAGTCAAATTTTGATGCTTTAGTTGCGTTAACGGCTGAATTTCCGTCCGACTCGTTAAAGGATGAAGAAACTGAAGTTGGGTTTGTTAGTGTAGTTGGCAGGATAAATCAGTATAACTATATTTTGATTAGATATGACATTATTACTAAATGCCGTGAAAATGTGTCGATTTGGCTGATAAAGGATATGTTTGTTGATGTTATACCTGAACGATGTACTGAGTTATTAAATTCTGCATGTAACTACTTGTTATCGTTCGGATATGTTAATTTTGGGGTGGCATTGGCAATTAAGGACAAGATTCCAACTAGGCCAAGTAAGGGAAGAGTGATTCTTATCGGGGAAGGTCTTGTTGGCGTGGCAGTTGCAAGGCAACTAATGATATTTGGGTTTGAGGTAATTGTTTTGGAGGGATGAAAGTGTGCAGGTTGAAGGGTGTATACGAAAAAGATGGAAGGAGGGAATAAAGTAGCAGTTGTTGACTTAGGAGGGAGTGTTTTGACAGATACATTAGGGAATCCACTTGGTCTAATCACTCGACAATTGTCGTATACACTTCATACGTCGATAGACCAATGTCCACTCTATCGTGTTGACGGAAAGTTCGTAGACGAGTATTTGGATAAAAAAAGTGGAGGCTGGTTATAATGAACTTTTGAACAAGGCAAGCAATGTTAGTCAAGAATTATCTCTGATTATTTCTCCTGAAGAGGCATTGGAGACTTTGCGAAAGTATTTTAGTGTTGCGATGAATGATGAGGAGATGAGCTTGTTTAATTGACATCTGGCAAATTTGGAATATGCAAATGCAGGTTTGCTTTCAATCTTTCTTTAGCTACCTGCATTTGCATATTCCAGATTTGCCAAATGCCAATTAAACAAGCTCATCTTCTCATCATTCATCGAAACACTAAAATCCTTTTGCAAAGTCTCCAATGCCTCTACAAGAGAAATAATCGGATATAAATTTTTCCTAACCTTGCTTGCCTTGTCCAACGGTTCATTATAAGCCGTCTCCACTTTTTTATCCAAATACTCGTCTACGGGCTTTCCGTTAGCACTATAGAGTGGACATTGGTCTCTCATCGTATAAAGTGTATACGACAATTGTCAAGCCAACAGACCAAGTGGATTCCCTAATGTACCATACCTGTCAAAACACTCCTCCTAAGTCAACAATTGCTATTTTATTCTCTCCTTCCATCTTATTTGTATACACCCTTCCACCTGCACGCTTTCGTCCCTCCAAAACAATCATCTCAAATCCAAATAACATCAGTTGCCTTGCATCCGCAAAACCAGGAAGACCTGCCCCGATAACAATCACTCTTCCCTTACTTGGCTTAGTTGGAATCTTTTCTTTATTGCCAATACCATCCCAAAATTAACATACTCGTACGATAATAAGTAGTTATATGCAGAGTCTAATAACCCACTATATCAATTAGGTATAATATCAACAAACATATCCTTTGTCAGCCAAATCGATACATTTACACGCCATATTCGTGATAATGTGATTCCTAATCAAAATATAGTTATACTCTTATATTCCGACAACTACACTAACAACTCCAACTTCAATTTCTTCATCCTTTAACGAGTCAGGAGGATCCAGCCGTTAACGCAGCTAAAGCCTCAGAATTTTACTCTTTATTTATACAAATAATTTCATCTGAAACAAGTTTCTTTCTCGAATTCCTACTTTTCACCACTTTAGACTCAACATTTCTATGAGCAAAATTTGAACTTTTCACTCGAGTTTTGCTAATTTTACCTGACGAAGATGTAGACACCAATGCAGATTGTTTCTCGTTAGTATTACCGAGAAAATCACTGGATACATGATTTGAACATTATTTACTTTCTGATCTACCTCCTCTTCTATTCATGGCAGGATATGGAAATGATTCAGAATCAAACCGGATTTAGGGGTAGGGTTAGAATTTGGAAATGAACTGAAAATGGAAGTGAAATCAAGATTTTTAGTTTGATAAATGAATTGAGAGCTGAACAGGGATTTTGTTGACGGGTTTTTCTGCTTTCTGTAATAGATTTAGCAATAGAGAAGACAGTGACAGCACCGGAGAAGATGAAAATGGATGGTCGGAGAAGATGGATTTGGGTTTTATGAATTGTTTCAAACTTTTTTCTTGGTTCTAAAGAAATGAAGATGAAAGGAGAAAGATGACGATTTTGTTCTTGAAAATGGAGGAGAAAACGAGGTGAACTGTGAAGAACAAAGTGATAAATATATATGCATGGCATTTAATGTATTTTTTACTTTAGTTAAATTCATCCAAATTATTTTAGTTTAGTTTTTATTACATCCTTGTAATTTTTATTTAATAAAAAATACCTTTTAAATTTATAAAATATGACCAAAAAAATCCTTTTATTTATTTTTTTGTCCTTCTCAAACGTTCTAGTAAATTCAATTTTAGATTTGATATATTTAAAGTTTCAAATTTCACATTAGAGACTATTTCCCCTTTTCAATCATAAAAAATAAAAAGTTAAATTCTTAAATTTGAGACCACCAAATTGCTAAACTTAGTTACTTTAATTAACCTAAATATACATCCACTGAATCATTTACATTAAAAATAGCCAATATATATATACACACACACTAGGTAATCTATCCGCGCTTCGTGCGGGCTTAACTTAGGTTTTAAACTTTTGTTAATACCCATGATAATAAGAAAAAATATAAATTTAGTTTTATAATGCTGACATTCAGAGGAAAAATTGAAAAGTCAAATGTTTTAAAAAATAACTATTTGGGAAGAGATAATAAAAAAGTTTAATCCAACATAAAAGCAAAAGAATTAATATTGAAGAGACATGAACATATTTCTAACCAAAAATTAATGCAAATATGTGTTAATTCTGTTAAAGATGAACCTTTAAAATATGTATTATGAGAAGTTTCTGGTGCTTCAAAAATATGATCAAGATTTAGTAGCATATTTCGTTTGATCTAATTCACACCATGTTTTTTTTAAGCTATATATCTTCTTCCTAATATTCATAATTTGTTAGTTGATATCTTTTTGTCACACAAAGTATGTAATTTCTCGTTTACATTTTCATTGTTGATGAGTATTCAAGCAACATTCTATGAATATATAATTCTCCTAAGATATATGTTGTGAACTCTTTCATACGGTTAATAGGAAATTCTAAGTTAGCATAACTAATGTATGAGTGAAAAGGTTATAAATACATTATAGAAATACACAATCTTTCGATTCAACCAACTATCATATTTAACTTCAAGTATTGATGGTGGATGGCAATAAAATAACATAACATATGATTGATACCCCCAATACTAAAAGATATAAAAGAATTTTAGTGTACTCTTATGGGGAATTTGAAAATATTTTATTATCTTTTCTCCCTAATATGTATATGTAATAAGCAACATGTACTGTATTTTTCCAATGTTGTAATGCTTATAAAGAAATTTCATTATGACCATGACTAATAAGTTCATTAATATTTTTAAAACCTTTCTGAATTTATAGGTCTCCTTCCATCTAATAAGAGAACCATCACGATATAAAAGGGATGGATTAAATAAAGCGAAAGTATGTGTCTTGTTTTCCCATAATATTAAAAGCAAAAAACTATAAGCCTATCAGGAATAAATCTAAATCAATCAATAGCATACGTATAGTTTCTAAGATCAGGACAACCATGAGTTGGACATCATCCTACAATAAAAATTAGATGTACTCGAAATATCTTTCTTTATAAAAAAATTAAATGAACTTAATGTTACCAAATCGTTAAAAATCATTTCTTTAATACTGTAGACCACAAATTAGAAGACACCTGGGAGTCATTTGCTAAGATATAATAATAAAATCTAGTACATGTATTTGTTATATAGAACATATGCAATATTATAAGGTGCATAACTAATATGTAGAAAATTATATTTCCTATCAAGTATTATCAAATATATAGAAAAACTATGCTATCAATAATGCAATGACGATTAATAAATGGATAAGCATGATTAAAATAAAACCACCCTTAATAACCAAACCATCGATCTTTCTTAAGAAATATAATGTCATACATAGGTCTCATGATGAAATTTTGAAAGTGTAACCGCAATCTTAAAAGAATTTCTTCCTTGATTCCTTTTGACATGAGACTGCTACTCGTTACTCGTATTTCCTTTACTACTCTTTCTCTTTGCTTAGTTGCATGTTGAGCCAATAAAGTTTTTCATGTCTTTCCTTTCTACTTTTAATCAATCAAGAAAAAGAGGATTGAGGAGTGGCTTGGAAAATAAGATAACAATATAGATAAGAAAAATCTTAGGATAACTAATGTTAACATTAGTTATACACTCAATCCAATACTATTCTTAAACACTCTACCAAAAGACCCTGGTACATATACCTAAGGTTATTTTAACGTCTGAAGGACGTAAAATATGCAATCAATTTTAAGATAATTAAACAAATATGATTCAAGGGTAATGCTTAAAAATCCACGGTCAAATGTTTTCTTTTGAATGTTTTAAAGAAAATTGAAAAGTAGAAACTTGTATACATTCCACAACATTGCAATTTTGTAAAATACAATAACCAAGACATTTATTTGACTCTAAATCTTAGGGCGGATCTGAACATATATAGTTTACACGGTTTATTTATCCATTTTATCGTTGATATCAATCAATCTTCTACGCAAACAACCCTCTTCTTTAACTTATGACTATACCAAATTATGTTATATCAACATAATTTATAGCAATGAATGGAACACAAAATAATTAGCTTAAAACAGAGCGATTTTATACACCTTATTTATGATACAGATCACACGCTATGTCTCTGTTGGCTCCACTAAAATAATCTAGAAGTAAAACACTTGAAACATCATATGCTAGTGCACATTAATCTTATTCACAAGATTTGTTTTCTAAAAAAGTGCTTTTAAATTACTAAACTTAAAAACGTTCCACATAGAAATGATTATTCCATTGTAATCTCACAGGTGAGATATGATAAGGATAGTGTGGACACAGAGCCTACACCTATCTTGGAGGATAGGAAGGTTATTTTCGATACACCATCATTTCAAATCAATAAAAGGAGTGAAGAAATCAACACAAAATACTACACTTGTCCAAACAAATCAAATTAATTGCAGTCGAAGTGTAAGAAAAATGGAAAGTGCAGAACTATATGATTACTCACATGATTTCGGAATGCCAACAATCTTGATCCTTTCAGGATTTGCCTCACTTGCAATCAGTTTTGTCGCTTTGCATGTACTTAATCTTTATCATGTTCTGCATTCAAAGAATCTGCAATTATGATTAAGTTTCACAATTCTCATATCATAAGTTACTATCGAACCAAATTTGCAGCGTACAAATGACCATGAAAAAATTAAAGTTAAAATATATAGAAGTTCAAATGTAAAAATTTAAAGGTCTACTGAATAAAAATTACCACGTATGTAAAACTTAAAAGGTAGGAGAGGAAAATCCCGTATTTATAGACAATAAAGGGTGGTGTGAACAAATAATTATTGCATCTTACCAAAAAGGTTACAACTCTTTGGTAAAAATGCAACCCTTCGAAAAGGTCAAAACCTTTCATCAAAGTCACAAATGTTCATAAAAGTGACAACTCTTCATAAAACTCATAACTTTTCCTAAAAGTCACAATTTTTCAGAAAGGTTATAACTCTTTGGAAAAGTTACCTTCGGAAATGTTACAACCTTTAATAAAAGGCAAAACTTTTCATAAAAGTGACAACTCTTCATAGAAGTCACAATTTTTCATAAAAGTCACAACTTTTCATGAAAGGAGAAGGCTAGTTTTGGAAATAAAATATATTGAAAGAGAATCATGGTTTATGGTGGCACCACGTAGGCGGGCTTAGGGTTCTCTTTTTTTATATATATATATATATATATATATATATATATATGAATATGATATGATGATATATGGTATGATATGATATGATATATAATTATCTTGAGTCAAGGATCTACCAAAAACAATAACTCTATTTTATTATTTTAAGGTAGGTGGAACTAGACTGAATTAACAACAATAATGATGCTCCATGTAGGAATTCAATTACCAATAAGAGTTTGGTCCTATATATCTCAGGTATGCAGGAGAGTTGCAACATGCAATTCGAATTGAGGACGGGCTTTGAGAGTTAGCTTTTTTTGTTGTTATAGTATAACAATGTTGGGTAGAAAAAGTAAACCGTGAATCTAATTGGGTATTAGTATAAAGCCCATTTGAAAGGACAACATATGAAAAGAAACATATTCAACTTGGATTATATTTCCATCAAGGGTATGTTTGGTACGAAGGATAATGTTTTTCTTTTCGGTGCTTTTCACACCTATAAACAGGAGCATGGGGCTGAATTACGGCATCTTAATGTGGAACCAGTTCAAACTGATTGCACAAAAGTAGTCTATCTAGTCCGAGCCCAGCTTGACTTGATGAAGTTCATTTGCTCACACATCCATAATGATATTTTTGAAGGGATTCAAAGGGAGTATTTTGTTTATTTTGACCCTCGTCGTGCAATTGTATGTGAGAAGGTTAACCTTTTTGTTAACATCAAAGATAAACTTCTTATGGATTTAGTTTGGCATGCATGCATTTCTCATTAACAATGTATGCAATCCTGACAGATACTCTAGGAAGAAAAAATTCATCAAGTTTTGGAAGAGAGTTTTGAAAAATGTATTGAGTTGATTTGGGAAACAATTTCCAAAACATGCAGTTTCTTCTGTTATAAGGTATCCTCTCATATACACAGCAGGTCTTTTCTCTTTTTTTAAACAAAGAGAGTGTTATTATTTTAACCTTCTCCTCGCATCTAAGATGTTTTATTTCTCTGTTCTGAAATTTTTAATTCTTTGCCTTTGTAGTGAATAATTCTTCAAAGAGATTGTCATCAAAAAAAAAATTGTTCAAAGCGATACGGTATCAGAATATTGAAGTTGTCGTCCAGGTTGATTTATTTTCTCTCCAATTTTTTTTCGCAACAAAGTCTAGGTGACTTCAGTATCGATCTTTCATGTCCTATCAAAAGATTCAATTGCTCATCTTCTTTCCTTAGTCTTCTGTTTCTTTAATTGTCATTTGCAGTGTGATTGCAGGTTCTACGTCAAAAAGCAACTTCCATGAAGCAATATTACACAGAAATGCAGACCATGGTTAGTCAATAATTGTACATGTGCATGTCTTAGCTTTGCTAGTTTAATAATTGACTTTTGTGTTACATTTTTTATTATATGCAGAACCAAACAGTCTCTGAATTGAAGGATTTTGTCAAAAAGCTTAACTCATTGCCGGAAATGACAATATGAGTTATTTCTAATGTTTGATTCTACAACGAACATAATGGTTTTAATAATGTTATAACATTATTGTCTTTCTTTTCCAGAGACCCATAAATCTTGGTCAGCATTTAACTACATTTACATCCAAACATTCATTCCTTGCCCGACTTGATCTGGAGAAAACTCTTGTCGAGGCTGAAAGCTATCATATGTGAATAAAATGAAACTTTTGATTCTAATGATTGCTGACTTTGGTAGTTTTAGACCATATCCACCTTTCAGCTCTCTCTTAAATATTCAATGGTACTCAGAAGTCTCTGTTGCACCAAGTGCTTGGCCTCAAATGTTGGAGAATTGTAAATGCAAGGGTGTGCTCCATTACTCCTTTCTCCATTTTTTTCTTTTTATTATGTGGTAAAGAAACATGATTATTAATTAATCAGTAGGCAAACAAGCATATACAGCTGCAGATCACTCTTGGCCAGTCCACATCAAACCAAACTAGAGAGAAAATGATGAATTTTTTTCAACAAATGCTACTCTCAATGCAGAAAATAACCCCATAGAGAAAAATTCTTGCAATACCATCAACTCATGTCTTGAACTGTAATCTACAGTTGTCTTGCCATCTGCAGAATTCATGAGAAATATATTGTTAGTATTGAATTCCTTGAAGTTTTGATTTTATCGTTGCCTTGCTTTTCATGTAATATGATCAGAAAAAAGTGATATATATGAGCTGGAAGTGCAAGAGAGGGGAAGGGGTCTTGCTTTACCCTGTTCCTTTTCTTCCGAGGTGAATGTTTTCCTGTTCTATTTGCTTACTCTTTCCTCACAGGGTAAATGCAGATGCTTTGAGTACATTGAGGAGATGATCCATAAGCAGGAACCACTTATTAATGTTTTACGTCTTCTCATCTTGTTCTCAATAACAAATTCAGGGTTTCCAAAGAAGAATTTTGACTATTTTGAGGCAAGTATAGCTGTTTTATCTATGCTTTGACATGGCTTCCATGCATTTAGTATCACCACATGAACCTCAAATGACATTGAACTTGTGCACTTTCTCTTAGATGAGAATTGCTTCACGGCTATGGTTTTGAGCATATAGCAACCTTGACTAATTTGGAGAAGTCTGGATTACTTAAAAAACAGGTTCATTCATTTTGCAATATTAAATGATGTTGGAAAAAATACTACGATATTGATATTAGAAGTTTGATTAGTTTGTTATCTAAATTACGTTTGGTTCTTTTGAGCTATTTAAGAGAACATGGTGTGCTAATTTATTCTCTCTTTTCAACCTATACTTTGTTAGTTTTTTTTCCGTTGTTGGTAATCCCACCTAGACTCGTGACTAATTATGAATTGGCATTGGAAAGGCTAACATTAGATGGCAAAGTGTTCTAGCAAAGGCGATTTTGTAACCATGGGACTTCAATCTGAGGTTGTGTTAGATTTGTATGTGAAGTGAAACTAGTGGTATACAACCACAAATCAAATATTCTTTTTACGTTACCAATTCTCATTTACATCGTGATTTTAGCTTCCTTAGTGTATTAGTGGAGATTTTAATGTTATTATGAGTGCCGGAGAAAAGAAAGGTGGAATTCCTCATAGAATGCAGAAAAGTTGGGACTTCATAGATTATATGGATGATTGTGGCACGGTAGATGCCGGTTTTACTGGTCCTAGATTTACCTGGTGTAATGCTAGGGAAAAATGGAATAGAATCTAGAAGAGACTTGATGAAGTTTTCATTAATCATTAGTGGGCTGCCAACTTTTCGAGAAACAATGTAGAACACCTATGCTAGTCAAATGTTCTAAAGTTGAATTCACAAGTATTAAATACTTTAGATTCTTAAATGTTTTGATTGAACATCCTGGCTTCAAATATGTGGTTCAGGACGCTCTGAATGTTGATATCCAGGGTAATAGTACGTGGAAACTTAAACTGCTTAGCAAAACTCTCAGTCAGTGGTCTAAAACTACTATTGTTTATGTGCATGACGAGGTGAAAGAATGGGAAGAAAAACTACAACATCTTTAGAATGAATATATTGATAATTATAGGGATGATGCTAGATCTGAAATTCACCATGTGCATGCTCAATATGTAGGAAATATAGAAGGAGAACAATCTTTAGAGAATGCTCAAATTTTATATAGGCTACTTAAGGTCACTTGAGATACTTATAATTATAAACTACATCTCTATTTATACTAGTAATAAAGTAAATCAAAGGTCTTGCACAAATAATTACTAAATACATGTATCACAATTTACTAGATACATGTATGACGGAATTCTAAAAAGACTTCTTGAAAAACTAAGAAACAATATTGAAATACTAAACATCAAGGTATGAAGTCAATGCATTAATTCCAACACAATATACCATGTGGTTGAAATATGAGCAATCCATACTTAGACAAAAATCTAACATTAGATGGATTGGAGAAGGGGACTCTAATAGCAAATATTTTCATGCCACTATCAATGACAAGAGAAGGAGATTGACAATACATATAATAAAAAATCAAGATAGTCACCGGTGACCAACAAATATCTGATGAGGCTATACATCACTTTGAGAATAATCTTACTAAATCAGATGGACAAACCGAACCCCTAGGTATGGAATTCATTGAGCAACCTATTACCCAAAATGAGAATGATGATCTCACAAAAACTCCTGATGAAGAGGAAATTCATAATATAGTTTTTGGGATGCATTTAGGGGAATTTTCTTTTTAACGTGTTAATGAGTGAGATATTTTCACTCATTTGGGGTAATTTGAGTGTTATAACCAGTTGGAGCATTATTCACTAGGAGTGTTATCACCAGTTGGATCATTACCAAAAGTGCTCTTTTCGTTAAGAGAGCTGAAATTCTTTTTAAAATGCTAAAACATTTGAATACTAATCAACTTTTTAAAGGTTTTATAATGATAAGACAAGTCCCTCAAGTTAATCATTTATCTTATGCTGACGATATTCTCCTTCTTTTCTTCAGGTAATCAAAATTCCTTGAAACTAATAAAGAACCAACTTTGAATTTATGAAGCAGGTTGTGGACCGAAGATTAATGAGGAAAAAAGTTGTTTCATGATTTTTTCAAGGAATATTACAGATGAGATAGATAGAATAAAAGGTATTATTGGCTATACACATAAGCAATTTCTTATAACATATTTTGGTTGTCCCTTGTACATCGGAAAACTTTGATTTCTAGTTTCAGTGATATGATATCTAAAATTAATAAAATAACTACAAAATGGACAAAAGATCTCCTCTCCATTGGGGGACGAGCTATATCGATTAAGCATGACTTACAATATCAATCCTTAACCAGGTTGAAAGACCACTGAGTAGATTCTATTGGAGAACTAGTGATGGGGAACAAAGATACCACTGGTGTTCATGGAAATATTTATGCTTTGCGATTGATGAAGGTGGTGCTGGGTTCAGGGCTATGATGGATATCATTAATTCTATACTATGAAAGCTAACTATTGCAAAAATATTCACCCAGTTAACAGGAAATGGATGTGGGGGAACTCTCCGTGTTGGAAGAAAATTAACCAATTCAAAGAATGCACCGAAGACCTAAATTGCGTGGACTCTTCACTTTCGAGCCGCACCCGTGTCGGATTCTACAAAAATACGCTATTTTTGGAGAATCCGACACACACCCATTGACTTTTTTGAAGACTCTGAGCAACATAGCCAAAGACAACATGTTATGGAAGGTTAACTCTGGAAATGAAAGCTTATGGTGGGACAATTGGACCGGTATGGGGGCTATTGCATATATTATTACTATTGATGACAGTCCTCAACTCCAACCAGTCAAAGATATTATTATGATTGGTCATCTTGGACAAATTTAGAAGACTTCTCCTCTACATGCCATTGTTGTCAAATCACGGTGGATTAGACAAGCCATCATTCCTTTTATACCAGTGAATTAGCTACGGGCATATGGAATTGTTTGGTGATCCTTTCTGCATCCCTTGTGGTCCTGGGTTTATTGTATGTTTATTTTCTCGGTGGTGGTCTATGAAACCTCTTCATTTATTGCATCAACAAATTCTTAAAATTTCACCTATCCTTATTTGTTGGGAACTATGTGTGTGGTGAAGTATGGCTCTAAGATAATTTCCTATGCTAGGTCGTCGGTCGAGGCATCAAATTATTTCCCATATTAGATGATGTTGGAAAAAATACTACAATATTGATATTAGATTGGAATTATAAAGTAATAAATAACTTATCACAAACACTGTGTCGTGGTAAGCCACTGTCTTGAAAACGATTTCGGCTTGACTCTGGTGCAAATCGTAGTAGGCGGTCGCTCCCCAGGGTTCCACAGATACTTTCAAACACGTGCACTCTGGCTGAAAGTTTCAAGTTGCACAAAAACAATTGCCTAGAAATCCACAACAGGAAGAAGGATTATTCAAGACAATAAAAGAAATTGTTGAGGGAGATATTAAATGAAAGAAAGGACTTGATTTTTCTTCTCTGAGTTTAACTCCCAAATGATACTCCTTAAATAGGAAAATCATTTACGTTTCATCCATAAAAAGAATGTAAGAAACTACCGTATAATCAATGTAATGAAACATAACTCTTACTTTAATGACAAATTTGTCATAATACAAAAGTAACTTAAAGTCTTCTGAATATTTTCTTACGAAGTTAAGAAAATGACACTAGATATAATTGTGAACCATTAATGAGGAACTAACTTCCCTATTTCACATATACTAACGAAAAGTAATATTATCCACAATCCCCCACTAATGCAAAGATAAAGAATAAGAATAATTTCTGGGCAAAGAAAGGAACATGTACTTAAGAATGTACTTAAGTGTCAATATCTTTCGATTTGAACTGACACATAGTAAAATAAGGCAACACCACATATCCACAAAGTGAAGTACTCTTGAACTAAGTGGACATAAGTGGACACCCCCACAACACATACCATATCTTTCGATTTGAACTGCTTTTATGGTCATGCACACACACCTTGGGTCTTATGAGCATAACCAATAAATACACTATCAAAAGTCTTATAACCAACATTTACGCGTTTAAAATCAGGTTGACCAACCTTAGTCAAACACCCCCACACTTTCAAAAATTTCAAGTTAGGAGCAAACCCTTTCCACAACTCATATGAGGTCTTGTCTAAATTCTTATGCGAGACTCTTTTAAGAATATAACATGCAGACAAGACTGCTTGTCCCCACATATTGTCAAATAGACCAGAGCAAAAAACATAAAATCCATCATTTCTTTAAGGGTTCTATTTTTCCGTTCGGCTACACCATTTTGTTGGGGAGTATAGGGAGAACTAACCTCAAGTATAATACCATTTTTCTCAAAAAAATCTTCTAGAGTTTTAGTACTATATTCACCGCCCCTATCAGATCAAAATCTCTTAATTTTTCTGTCTAATTTATTTTCCACTTCTGCTTTGAATTTCTAAAACATACTTTCAGCCTCATCTTTAGACTTAAAAAGATATACCGTAGTCTATCTAGAAAAGTCATCAACAAAAGTAATGTAATACATTTTTTCACCTTTGCTAACAGTGTTCTTGAAATCTGCTAAATTTGAATGTATTAGTTCAAGTAATTCAGTCTTTCTACTAATAACATATTTGAAAGGTTTCTTGGCATGCTTTGCTTCTACACACAAAAGACATTTAGAAAAATCATCAGTTTTTATCATAGGAATTAATTCCGTTTTTCTAAGTCTTTTAATAGAAGTAATATTAACATGGCCTAGTCTACCATGTCACAAATCAATAGACTCAACAATATAAGCAAAATTTGAAATACTTCCATTATTGACAATCTCTTGAACAATGTTAAAAACAAATAATCCTTATCTAAGATATCCCTTCCAAACAAAGTCTACTCCACGATAAATAATTATTTTATCAGCTTCAAAAACAAGTTTAAGGCCTACTTTGTTGAGAAGTGCTCCCGAAACTAAGTTTCTACAGAGGGAGGGAATATACAAAACATTGTTCAAGGATAATGTCTTTCCAGAAGTTAATTTAAGTAAAACTTTTCCTTTACCCATTACTACAACGGTAGTGGAGTTACCCATGCATACACACTCTCAATCAGTGGACTCCTCAAAGTCATGGAATAACTCTTTATGGCACAGAAATGTATTAAGGCGCCTGTGTCTAGCACCCAATTTGTTTTGTTAGCCACCAGATTTGCCTGAACGACTATAGCAACAATCACTTCATTACCCTCAGCAAGATTAGCTTGGACATCACTTTTTCCTTCCTGCTTTAAGTCTTTCCATTTTCTTTGATTGCACCTAGTATCCATGTGACCAACTTTTCCACAAACAAAACAAGGGCCCTTAAATTTTTGAATTTGGCTCTCCAACTTGTTGAATTGATTTTTGTTCTTCTTCATATGTTCCTTTTTTTGAAACTTTACTTTGTTTGCCTTTTAACCTGTCTTCCACAATAGTACCAAAAGATTCAAAAAGTTTAGCTTTAGAAGAATTTGGAGAAAGTTCTTCCATCTTATCTTTGAGACGGTTTGCCTCTTCAATCCTCATATGACTAATAAGTTCTTGAAGGGTTAAATTCTTTTTTTATATGTTTTAATTGATTTCTATAATCACTCCAAGATGGTGGGAATTTCCACGCAGAACATTATCAATACTAAAGACACTAGAGGAACATACATATACATAGGAACTTCACATGAAATCATCCTCCAAGACAACCCCCAAGTTACACTTAGTGCAATGTGAAAGTAGCATCCCATACTACTACTTCCACTTAGTGCTCCTTAGGAATAACCCTAGACTAGGCACATATCCATAACTTCATTCACATAACTTTCATCAACATTAGACATAAGACTCTCATGCTTCATGAACGTAACATAGACATAGAATCAACATACTTCATGAACATTAAACATAAAGTCACATTATTTCATTAAAATTAAACATATATGCATCATGCTTCTTTTCATCATATAATGAACCATTCATACATTTCATAAAAGGGCATACCAAGACTCCCTCCAAATGCCTACTTGTGCAATGGATAGATTGCGTCTCGTTCCACCACCTACCCTTAGTAGTACACTCTTAAGAAGACTTAGTTCATAACATTCATTTGTGGGGGTTAGCTTTAACCAACATAGACCATGAAAGCTAGACATGGATTCCTGGTATTAACCCTACCGGATGAGGGATCCCTACTTGCCCAAGGTAGGGTCATTCTTGAGCCTTTACATGGGTTTCCAATAGCTACTCCTATGGGGGCGCATAGTTAAGGATAAGGAGATTGCTTTTAAGTGACTCATTCATCTTCTAGCGAGGAGCACTCATCTCAAGAGGTACATTAGATACATCATCTCTACTCACGAAGTGTACCCACCCCTTTTTCAAATCCTCTCGGTGCTAAGCATAACTCCCCCACGGAGTCTTAAACATTAATTTACTATAGGTTAAGGGATAACTATTTAGCACCACATCTCAACTCACAATGGGTACTTATCCCTAGATGTTACTTTTGAATACCACATTTAAACTCACGAAGGGTATTCAACCTCCAACCTATATTAGAAAACTCTCGGGAATAATGAGGTTGTTACTAAATACTTCATCTCAACTCACGAAGAGTGTCTACCCTACAAATCCCCACTTACATTCATTAACTTCATTCTTTCATTCATAGTGTGTGTACATGTGAGCAAACCTTTTACATAATCACCATATTCATAACTTGACTTCTAAACATGCTCATACCCACATTCATCATACTTCACACACTATCATGCCTCACATAAAAATATACTTCATTTAAACCTAACATCTTCAAGATACACATTTTCAACTTCCTAAAGCACATCATGCATAAGCATAACAATCATCACATAACTTCACATGCTATGCCTTCAAGGCCATAAATCAAAATAAACATATATATTCACATACTTCAAGTAAACACCGCCACCGAAGGTGGACCATACCATTAAAGATCATTTCATAACAACAACTAAGCAAGATTAGAGCAACTCACCCTTCATCCAAACCTTTACCACCTCTTCTCAATATCACCAACAATTTATCACAATAAAGCATTTTAAGGCAGTAGGTAATCAAAGTATAACATAAAGAAAATCATAGTTCTAATATTATCTAATAATGAACATTAAACCAACTTCACAAGTCAAAAGTTGAGAAATTTAATGAGCATGGGTTTATTGAGTTTTTCACCTTAAAATAATCAAATAACATTGAATAATATCATATTACACTCATTAAAAAGTTTTCATGCAAGACCCATGCTTAGAGTAAAAAATAGAAGAGTTTGGAGTTTGAAAATCCTTTTTGAAAAGTCTTTGAATGGGCTCCTTGAATGGAAGGAGAGTCAAGGATGAACTACCATACCTTAATATGAAGAAACCCACGAAATTTGGTGAATAAAACGCCCAAAACCTTGAACCCAAGATCAACCTTGAGTTCTAGCTCCAATGGAGCTTGAGAGAGTTTTTGGGAGAGAAGAACTTTTGAGGGTTTTGAAAATTTGATTTCTAATTGAGGGTTTGGGGTTTTGATGGTAGAATGAGTGTATAATGACGTAAAATTAGTATATAAAACACCCCAAAATACCCACAACACCCCTACAATAAAAGGACCTTTTTAGACGAGTCAAACTTAACTTTCATTTTCGAAATTATCGTCGGGGAACAAGTCCGCGTCGCAGAGCTATTCCCACAAGTTCTTGGAAAATTAATTTTTGGCCAGTGGGGTGCGCGATGTGTCTGCGATGTGGACCAAAAGTTTTGTCCTAAGTTGTACCAGGTCCGCGACGCGCACATGTTTCACCTATGTGCAAAACATTGCTGCCTTTGGCATCTTGCTTGGGCAATGTTTGGGTCCTCCTTAGGGACCCTTATGGTGGTCCCCGGGGAGTCGTACCCAGAATATTTGACCCTAAATATGTCCCTATAGGTCCTCGGGTCATCCCCACTTATTTTAGACTCCATACAACACACATAAACACATACAACATACAAGGGCACACTAGCACACACACAATGCTAGTTTCTGAACGTCTTGGTCGTCCTTTGACGTTTGACTTCCAAACTTCACAAACGGACTTCTAATGCTAAAATACACTATTTCAACACATTATTAAATCATGAAACACATGTGGATCTCTAGTTTGACCTATTTCATTTTGAGGGTCGTTACAGATATAATCCAAGAATAGCTTTTAAAATAATACGAAAGCCAAAACGACAACTTCAAGTCTTTACAAATGAAATTAAATACCAATGAACACTAATAGTGTCTATCTATGAAGCCTCTAAAGTAAAAGATGGACATTGGGACAGGACCCCCAATCATCCTAACAACTTAATATTAAAGCAATTAACTAAAAGCTAAAGATGTCCTCCGAAATGAAGGGAGGCTCACTAACTTCCTCTCTAAGCTGCTCACTGGATCAATGGTGCAGCGAATGAAGATCCTAGTTAACTGCGTCTGCATCATGATACGATGGAGGACAACTGGCATCAGTATATTGAATGTACGAGTATGCGAGTTGGAATGCTAAAACAACACTTAAGCTCGAAAAGGAGTGTAACACCTCGTATCCAAGACAGACCAAAAACCATTTTTTGGGAAAAACCTACAGGTGCAATCAACGCGGCCATCGACGGACCGTAGCCTGTCCCACGGTCCATCCTGCATGGGGTCAGAAACCCCCAAACTCTCAGCCGAGGAAAATTTGGTTAAGTCCTGATCGACGGACGGACCTACAGTCCGTAGGTCATACTACGGTCCGTAGTCTGTGACCGTCGATCGACACTCCATTCACCAACTCTTTTACAAGAACCACAATTGACCAGCACGGTCAGTAGGTGGGAATTAGCAGACAGTTATGAGGGAAATGCAGTTAGGTCAACTTCAAATATTCATAAATCTTAGCAAAAAATGAATTAGGTGTCACATGATATACCAAACGATAGATAATTGAATAAGATTTCCATTGCCACCAGCCTTGCTAAAATAAGAGATCCGAGTAAAATGTTATGCCCGTTTTAGTAAAGGCCTGTCAAAATGACCCAACCTATGGACCAAACGACGGACCGTCGATTGAACGACGGACTGTCTGTCCAGTTCGTCGTTTGGTCCGACAGAAACTAACACAGGGGTCTTTTGGTCTTTTCCCACTTTGTTTAAACTCTAAGATACGTCATTTTGATCCTAAATAATTAGATTTTAGTCAGTTTAAGCCTAGAAACATAACTAAAACTTACCTAAGTCAAATCATTAATCAAACTTAGAAAAATTAGAAGCAAGAAAGGAGAAAAAGGTCAAGAACCCTAGGTCAAGAACGCAGCAAGGTTCCTGCAGTTTCAACCCCGAAACCTAAGTGTTTTTCCGTGAATTTCATCACCAGGTATGTGGGATTTCACTAGTGGTATCCTTTCACCCATTAGATCCCTAGTTTTTAGTCAGATTCTTGATTCTCATATCATGATTAAACCTAGGGTTCTTAGAACTTCAACAGAACTTCATGAATTAATTAGTTATATGTTCCAAATCAGATTTCCAAGTTATTACTCAGATTTATTGCATGCATTTCATAACCCTTGCTATGTATTTCTTTAGTTCTTGAATTACACATGCTAGGTCAGATATTGCAGTTACTTCAGATATACATGCCTCAGTTATTAATGCATCATTATTAGATGAAATATAGCATTCGCAGTTTATATGTTCAGTTTTGAGCTATCCAGTATTTTACAGAAGACATAATCATTTAACTACATAAATCAATGGAAGTAGCATAATACCGAGTTGGACTAGGGTTTAGCGTACCCAATTAGTCCCAGAACTACTAGCCAAGTAGGTTGTGAGTCCCCTCTGTGGGCAATAAGTTTAGTGATCACGCCAGCATGCCTTTATACCTCTGGCAGGGTACATTGGGTCCTCTTGATGGGGCGTATACATCAGACTCCACACTTAGCTCATGTGGTTTTATTACCGGTTATTAGTAGCTCCCACAGTTTAGTTAGACTCTTTTGCATTGACCATTTATTAGTATATTCAATATTCAGTTTGAGCATGTAATAAATTGGTTATTGCATTCATTTATCTAAACATTCAATATATCATGTTCAGATTTCCATACTTGCTTTTGTTCTTATTCAGTTATGTTTTATTTCAGCTTTATTCTATCCTACATGCTCAGCACCATTCAAGTACTGACACATACGTGCACTACATCTTCTCGTGATGTAGGTTCAGGTTCTCAGCATCCAGATCACGCATAGATTGTTTTACAATCTCCAGTTCAGCAGGTTCAGTGGTGAGTCCTCATTCTCCGAGGATAACATTCATGAGTTTCATTTCAATCTTTTAGTCATTTAGTTTCAGTTTTTGCTACATTTAGCTGGGGCTTGTCCCAGTATTTCTAGTCCAGTTTAGAGGCTATTTTCAAACATATTTAGTTTCAGCTTAGTATTTAGTTAATATTTCCTATGTATTAGACTCATTGTTTTTAAGTATCTCAGTTATAGAATATGGGTACTCCCCATCTTTTCAGATATAAAGTAAGATTTAGTTTCCGCATCAGTTTATATTCTTTAGTATGCTCATGATCACGCCAGCAGGGTTAGCTTGGGATCACTTGTGGTCCTAGGTTCCATGTCCGCATCTTGGGGGTAGCTCGGGGCATGACAAACTTGGTATCAGAGCACTACGTTTAAGTGTTATACGATGTACGAAAAGCCGCACTAAGTAGAGTCCTTTTCATGGGTGTGAAGTGCACCACATCTAATGAGAGAGAAGCTATGAAGTGATTTAGGAAAGCTTCACTTTATTGTTACTCTTATCGTGCGTAAGGTATGATCTAATTTCATTCTAACTTGACGGTCTACGTTTCAGATCATTTCTCCTCGTAGAGCTAATGCTAGGAATGTGAATGCCAGGAATGCAAACGCAGCTCCTCCAGTCCCAGATCAAGAAGTCTCCAATGTTGAGTTTAGGAATGTCATACAGATGTTGGTTCAGAGTATGACAAACCAAAACAAACGGGTTCATGCTCATGTGAATGAAAATGGTGGATCAGTAGCAGCAAGGGTCCGTGACTTTGTTAGGATGAATCCGCCTGAGTTCTTTGGATCAGAAACCAATGAGGATCCTTAGAATTTCTTGAACGAGATCAAGAAGATATTTAAGGTGATGCAGGTTACTGGGAATGATCGGGTTGAGTTGGCATCATACCAGCTGAAAGATGTGGCTCATATCTGGTACACTCAGTGTATGGAAAATAGGGGTACAGATGCAACTCCTATTATTTGGGATTGCTTTAGTGAGACCTTTCTGGACAGGTTTTTTCCAACAGAGATGAGAGAAGCAAAAGCCCAGGAATTTATGAACTTAAGGCAGAGTAGCATGACACTCCAAGAGTATGGACTCAAGTTTAACTAACTCTCTAGGTATGCCCTCACATGGTTGATGACTCCAGGGCTTAGATGAATAAGTTTTTGTATGGAGTGTCAGATTTGGTGAACTGAGTGCAGAAATGCTATTTTACTAAGAGATATGAACATCTCTAGGCTTATGACTCATGCTCAACAGGTTGAGGGTGATAATCTTAGGGAACAGGCTAAGGAGAATAAGAAAGCTAGGACTGGGAACTATGACTATTCTCAGCAGAAATCGGGTTGTGGAAATCGCTCGCAGAGTCAGCAAAAGTTTTCAGCTCCAGCCCCTTCATCAGCTAGTGTTCCATCCTCCAAGAACAGGTATGACCAGAAGGGTAGAGCATCAGGCTCTATGTCTCAGGGAAGTGTTTCAGTCACCAAGACTTACCCCACTTGCCCTAAGTGTGGTAAGAACCATCCGGGCGAGTGTCTCGCAGGAAAAGAAGGATGTTTTGGGTGCGGTTAGTCTAGTCACAGGTTGAGGGATTGTCTTTCTAGATAGGGTCAAGGAGGTAGTAATGATAGAGTTCAGTCTACAACTTCATCAGCACCAGCAAGTCGCCCGACTCAGCAGGGTAAATCATCTGGTACAGGTGGCGGTCAGCGCCAGAACAGGTTGTATGCTCTTCAGGCTTGCCAGGATTAAGAAGGTTCTCCTGATGTAGTCATTGGTACGTTATGAGTCTTTGACCTTGATGTTTATGCATTGTTAGATCCAGGGACTACTCTTTCTTTTGTAACTACTTACATAGCAGTGCAATTCAGTGTTAGTCTAGAAACTCTCTCAGAACCTTTCTCAGTCTCTACTCCAGTCGCTGACCCAGTTATAGCTAGACGGGTATACACAAATTTCACTGTCACAGTATCTCAGAAAGTCACCTCGGCTAATCTTGTAGAGTTGGAGATGGTAGACTTCAATGTCATTCTAGGCATGTATTGGCTACATTCATGTCATGCCTCAATCAATTGTAGAACTAGGATTGTTCGTTTTCAATTTCCAGATGAACTAATCTTAGAATGGAAGGGTAGTATCTTAGCGCCTATGGATCGACTTATTTCTTACCTTAAGGCCAGAAAGATTATCTCTAAGGATTATCTCTATCATCTAGTTTAGGTTAAGGACTCTATCTTTGAAACCCTAACTCTTGAGTCAGTTCCAATATTCAGTGAGTTTCCAGAAGTATTTCCAGAATATCTTCCCGAAGTTCCTCCCGAAAGGGAATCGACTTTGGAATTGATCTCCTTCCAGATGCCCAGCCTATTTCTATTCCTTCTTATAGAATGGATCGACCAGATCTTAAGGAATTGAAAGAGCAGTTGAAGGACCTGTTAGATAAGGGTTTCATCAGACCTAGTATTTCTCCATGGGGTGCACCAGTGTTGTTCGTAAAGAAAAAATATGGTTCTCTCAGAATGTGCATTGATTATAGACAGTTGAACAAGGTCACAATCAAGAATAAGTATCCCATCCCCTGGATTAATGACTTGTTTGACCAACGTTAGTGTGCTAGCTATTTCTCAAAGATAGACTCAGATCGGGTTATCATCAACTCAGAGTCAGAGATAGTGATATTCTGAAAACAACCTTCAGAACTCGGTATGGTCATTATTAATTTATAGTTATGTCATATGGACTAACCCATGCTCCTGCAGCTTTCATGGATTTGATGAACAGAGTGTTCAAACAGTACTTGGACTTGTTCGTTATCGTCTTTATTGATGATATCCTCATTTACTCTAAGAATGAGGAAGAACATGCAAGTCATTTGAGAGTTGTTCTGTAGACTCTCAAAGATCTCAAAGATCGCCAGTTATTTGCTAATTTTAGAAAATGTGAGTTCTGGTTGCAATCCGTTGCTTTCCTTGGTCACATTGTGTCTAGTGAAGGGATCCGAGTGGATTTAGAGAAGATAGAAGCAGCGAAACAATGGCCCAGACCTACCTCTGCTATAAATATAAGAAGTTTCTTAGGTCTAGACGGTTATTACAGAAGGTTCATGGAAGGATTTTCATCCATAGTCTCACCATTAACTAGGTTGACTCGGAAGATGGTCAAGTTTCAATGGTCAAATGATTGTGAGAAAAGCTTTGTAGAATTGAAAACTAGATTGACTACAGATCCTGTTTTGACTCTACCAGAGGGTTTAGATGGTTATGTGATCTATTGTTATGCATCCATAGTAGGCCTACGTTGTGTGTTAATGCAGCGAGATAATGTTATAGCTTATGCTTCTAGACAACTTAAGGTGCATGAGAAGAACTATCCAACTCATGACCTGGAGCTTGCAACAATAGTGTTTGCACTCAAGATTTGGAGGCACTACTTATATGGTGTTCATGTAGATGTGTTCACTTACCACAAGAGCCTCCAGTATGTGTTCACATAAAAAGAGTTGAATCTTTGCCAGAGGAGATGACTTGAGTTCCTGAAGGATTATATGAGTGTGCATTATCATCCTAGTAAGGCGAATGTAGTAGCAGACGCTCTTAGTAGACTATATATGGGTAGTGTAGCCCATATTGAGGAAGAAAGGAAGGAGCTAGTGAAGGATGCTCACAAGCTTGCTCGCTTAGGAGTTCGTGTTATGAGCATATCAAACAGCGGTGTAACAGTTCAGAATGGGGCAGAATCTTCTCTAGTTGTGGAGATTAAGGAAAAGCAAGACAGTGACCCAATCTTGCTTGAACTTAAGAGTGCAGTCTATAATCAGAGAGTGGAGGTTTTCTCCCAAGGGGGAGATGGTGTACTTCGCTACCAAGGTAGATTATGTGGGCGAGTTCAGAAACCATATTCCTGCAGAAGCCCATAACTCCAGATATTCTATTCAACCAGGTGTCACTAAGATGTACCGCGATCTGCAGGAAGTCTATTGGTAGAATGGCATGAAGAGGTATATAGCAGAGTTTATGAGTAAGTGCCCCAATTTCCAGCAAGTCAAGGTAGAACATCAGAAACCAGGGGGGATGACTCAAGAGATCGACATTCCTACTTGGAAGTTGGAAGTTATCAATAGGGATTTCATCATATTTATTTCATCATAGGGTTACCTCGTACTCGCAGACAGCATGACCCCATTTGGGTGATAGTTGATAGGATGACTAAGTTTTCTCGCTTTTTGGCGTTCAAGACTACAAATTCGGCAGAGGACTATGCCAAGATTTCCATTAATGAAATTGTGAGGTTGCATGGGGTTCCTTTGTCTATCATCTCAGATAGAGGTCCTCAGTTTACCTCTCATTTCAGAAAGGTCTTGGTACTCAAGTTAACCTTAGCATAGCATTTCATCCACAGACGGATGGACAGGCAGAGTGTACCATTCATACCCTAGAAGATATGCTGAGAGCTTGTGTTATCGATTTCAAGGGTAGTTGGGATGATCACCTTTCTCTGATTGAGTTCACCTACAACAATAGCTACCATTCCAGCATTTAGATGGCCCCTTATGAAGCACTGTATGGGCGTAGATGTAGATCTCATGTTGGTTGGTTTGAAGTAGGTGAAGCAACTTTAATAGGGCCAGATTTAGTTCTTGATGCTATGGAGAAAGTGCAACTCATTAGAGATAGACTTAAGATAGCCCAAAGTCGTCAGAAATCTCATGCAGATATAAGGAGGAGGGAACTAGAGTTCCAAGTTGATGATTGGGTTTTCCTGAAAGTGTCACCTATGAAAGGGGTGATGAGATTTGGAAAAAAGGGGAAGCTCAGTCCTAAATATATAGGCCCTTACAAGATCTTGAGAGGGATTGGCAAGGTGGCATATGAGTTAGAGTTACCAGCAGACTTAGCAGCAGTGCATCCAGTCTTCCACATCTCACTCTTGAAGAAGTGTGTGGGTGATCCAGCCTCTGTAGTGCCATTAGAGAGTACGGCGGTGAAGGATATTATTTCTTATGAGGATGTACCAGTTGAGATTCTTGACCGTCAGGTTAGAAGGTTGAGAAATAAAGAAGTCGCTTCAGTCAAGGTTTTGTGGAGAAGTCAGTCTGTAGAGGGAGCTACTTGGGAAGCAGAAGCAGACATGAAAGCCAAGTATCCTCACCTCTTTCCTTCCAATTCCACTCCATCTTGAGGTAATAGTTCCTCTTCAGGTTTTCAGTCATTCATGCGTGAATTCAGTCTACGCATTATGTTCCCTCAGATTGTACTTGCATTTTCAGCGTATTTGCATGTTCTCGGAACTCAATTCATACAGAAACTCAGTTCTTAGTGTTTAGTAGTAGGGTTTGCAGCTCTCTCCCTCTATTTCAGCTAGTTTAGTCTTCAATCTAGGACGAATGTTCCCAAGGGGGAGATAATGTAACACCCCGTATCCAAAATAGACCAAAAACCAATTTTTTGGAAAAACCTGCAGGTGCAACCAACGTGGCCATCGACGGACCGTAGCTTGACCACATGGTCCGTCCTGCATATCCGTCAATTGGGTCAGAAACCCCCAAAATCTCAGCCCAAGAAAATTTGGTTAAGTTCTTATCGACGGACGGACCTACGGTCCGTAGGTCAGACTACGGTCCATAGTCTGTGACCGTCGATTGACACCCCATTCACCCACTCTCTGACAAGAACTATGATTGACCAGCACGGTCCGTAGGTGGGAATTAACAGACAGTTAGGGGGGAAATATAGTTGGGTCAACTTCAAATAATCATAAATCTTAGCAAAAATGAATTAGGTGTCACATGACATACCAAAAGATAGACAATTGAATAAGCTTTTCATTGCCACCGACCTTACTAAAATAAGAGCTCCGAGTAAAAGGTTATGCCCGTTTTAGTAAAGGTCTATCGAACACACCCAACCTACGGACCAAATGACAGACCGTTGATTGAACGACGGACTGTCTGTCCAGGTCGTTGTTTGGTCCGACAACAACTAATCCAGGGGTCTTTTGGTCTTTTCCCACTTCGTGTAAACTCTAAGATACATCGTTTTGACCCTAAATTATCAGATTTTAGTCAGTTTAAACCTAGAACATAACTAAAACTTACCTAAGTCAAATCAGTAATCAACCTTAGAAAAATTAGAAGCAAGATATGAGAAAAAGGTCAAGAACCCTAAGTCAAGAACGCAACAAGGTTCCAGCAGTTCCAACCCCGAAACCTAAGTGTTTTTCCGTGAATTTCATCACCAGGTATGTGGGATTTCACTAGTGGGTTCCTTTCACCCATTAGATCCCTAGTTTTCAGTCATATTCTTGATTCTCATATCATGATTAAACCTAGGGTTTTTAGAACTTCAACAAAACTTCATGAATTAATTAGTTATATGTTCCAAATTAGATTTCCATGTTATTACTCAGATTATTAAATGAATTTCAGAACCCTATCTATGTATTTCTTTAGTTCTTGAATTACATATGCTAGGTCAGATATTTCAGTAACTTTAGATACAAGCCTCAGTTATTAATGCATCATTATCAGATTAAATGTTGCATTGTCAGTTTGCATGTTCAGTTTTGAGCTATCCAGTATTTTACAGAAGACATATTCAGTTAACTACATAAATCAATGGGAGTAGCATAATACCGAGTTGTACTAGGGTTTAGCGTACCCAATTAGTCCCAGAACTACTAGCCAAGTAGGTTGTAAGTCCCCTCTATGGGAAAACAGCTTAGTGATCACGCCAGCATGCCTTTATACCTCTGGCAGGGTATATTGGGTCCTCTCGATGGGGCGTATATATCGGACTCCACATTTAGCTCATGTGGTTTTATTATCGGTTATTAGTAGCTCCCACAGTTCAGTTAGACTCTCTTACATTGACCATTTATCAGTATATTTAGTATTCAGTTTCAGCATGTTATAAATTGGTTATTGCATTCAGTTATCTCAGCGTTCAATATATCATGTTCAGATTTCTATACTTGCTTTTGTGCTTGTTCAGTTATGTTTTATTTCAGCTTTATTCTATCCTACATGCTCAGAACCCTTCAAGTACTGACGCATACGTGCGCTACATCTTTTCGTGATGTAGGTTCAGGTTCTCAGCATCCAGATCACGCATAGATCGATTTCCGATCTCCAGTTCAGCAGATTTAGTAGTGAGTCCTCATTCTCCGAGGACAACATTCATGAGTTTCATTTCAGTCTTTTAGTCATTTAGTTTTAGTTTTTGCTAGATTTAGTTGTGGCTTGTCCCAGTATTTCTAGTCCAATTTAGAGGCTATTTTTAGACATTGTTAGTTTCAGCTTAGTATTGTGTTAATATTTCCTATGTATTAGACTCATTGTTTTTAAATATCTCAGTTATAAAATATGGGTACTCCCCATCCTTTTCAGATATAAAGTATGATTTAGCTTCCGCATCAGTTTATATTCTTTAGTATGCTCATGATCATGCCAGCAGGGTTAGCTTGGGATCACTTGTGATCCTAGGTTCCGTGTCCGCGTCTCGGGGGTAGCTCCAGGCGTGACAAGGAGTAAAAAGCTTACCTTGGCTATGTTCAACTCATGCATAACTACTCATTTCAATATAATGCAATTTAAAGTAATGTACAATATAAATAAAACTAACTGAAAACATGTTGAAAACTTTGAATGTGTACAAGGATACAAATAATCTCTGAGATGTGTGTAAAAAATAGATATATCTTATATGAAAATACAATAATTTCTGTAGGAGATTCTCTAACCGACAATCATCACTTAAGAGCTATAGTGATGATACAACGTTACTCAGTCCACGCTATCCGGCCATCCTAACCTTGACAGTGTATAGAACATGAACTGCCTAATGGATCCACTAGTATATTGTGAAAAGGGTTCATCTGAAAAGTATGAACCTTTTCTACCCATGATAGCTACATGGTTTTCATAGACACTTGAATTAATATGAACTCACATCTCCACATCGGTGCTCAATACTACTCCCACAAATATACTGCCTCTTATGTTTTTAAAATATACTGATTCTGTGGTTTGAGATTAGTGCTCAAAACTTAGCTTTAATAGCTCTCTTGGAAATCATAGTTTCCATGCCTGCTTCATTTTATAAAGCTATTACTTCTATCTGAAAACTAGCCCAAAGGTTCTTTACTTGTTTAAATGTGAAAACATTTGTAACTCTTCGGGATTACTTAGTCCCCTTATAACTTTTGAGAATGAACTTAACTCTTTACTCTTTATTAACTTGTAACTTGAGCTTTAAAAAAAGTTTAAAATGTTTGTTAAAGACTCTTGGAAACTTTAGGAACTCACTTTGACTTGCTTTTTCACTTTTAGACTTGACTCTTAACTTCTTTGACTTTGATCTTAACTTTCCTGAAAATGGATTATGGATTCAAGGATCATGATCTCATGTTTATGGATGATTTCATGATGTTTAGATGTACTTTAGAGTGTTGGAATCAACCAAGAAATAAGGGTACATCACTTAGGAACTAGTACGAAAAGATAGGGCGAAAAAATGGTGTCTCCAAGTGACCTTGGCGCTCTAAGAGGCGCGGAGCACCAAAGGCTGACGGATAGACTCTGGTTTGAGGTGCTCTGGTTGGCACAGCACGCCAGGGCCTGTCAAACAGAGCATGCCCTTAGGGGCTCTGGCAGGTGCGGCGCCACAGGGTCTGTCAGACGGGATTTGTGACTTTTGTTCTATGATTTTCAACTCTAAACCTTCTAAACTTCCATAGATATTTCCCCAAACACTAAGGATCACTAAAATTCTTAATACCCAATAGTTTAGACTCGTAAAACAGCTCGAAAACACGAATCAAATCAACTAAAGGCATACTACAATTCAACCAACAAGAATTCAAGAATTTTTCATCAAGAACTTCAACATTCATCATTCAATTTATTCAAAACTCTCTGAATTAAACATGTTGGTGTGTCGGTGAATGAACCTAACACAGAAAGATCTCACATACCTTGATAGAAATTACCCCCGACGAATTCCACTCGCGAAACCTTATTGTTCTTGATGGATTCTTGACCTTTTTGTCCTTTCTCCTTCTTCTCTTTTCTTTTCTCCCAATCCCTAAGAGTACTTGAATTTTCTAAACTGACTTAAGGCTTAGTTTTACCCTTAATAAACCCTTAAAATAAATTAGGAAATAGTAGGGTGAAAAGACCACTTTACCATTACTAAAATTCGTATTGGACTTTCCTCAATCCAATAGCCCAACTTCTGATAGAAATATCTCCCTCACACAATATCAAAAACGCGCAAACTCGGCGCCATTCAAAAGATTTCTTCAAGGGCTTTTCAACCATATAAAGAACTGGTCCTAACTCATCCTGAGCTAGAAGTTATGGCTATTTGAAAATGACCAAAACTTACTTTTACAATTAGGAAATTTTCCATATTTTTTTCCTATTCTTTCAAAAAAATATTTGTTCTTAGTTTCTTGTTATAATCCTAGCTATTTCGATTTACGAGATGTTACAAAAGTAGGAGGTTCTGTAGTAGTATGAATTCTTTATATATATCAATAAAATATTTTTTATCAATAATGTTATTGTGTACTAAAATATTTTTAAAAAACTAATGAAATAATTAAACTTAGAGAAAATTGAGTTGAGTTGGGTCTTGACTCATTATCTATTCCGTTTTGGGTCAATTCATATTGATCCAATTAAATTCATCTTGGATTGGATCTTGATCTGCTTGTTGTCTTGACCTATTATGATTGACCTAAAATTGATCCAATTCGCTCAATTACTATCCCTAACAATGCCTGAGATTAAAATAGAAGAAAAAACAATAAAACAAATGCACTTATACAAGAAAAACTAATAAAAAAACTACCAAATAGTCATCCTCTTTTTGATGAGTCGCCATTAAATAGAACAAATGACGATTAGCCTAGAAATGTCAAATGTTACAACTAGAGGTCGCAAATAGACGGGTTGGTCAAATGTGGGCGGGTTAAAAATGGGTAAACATAAAATGGGTAATCATTCAATCCTCTCATATTTGATATGGGTAAATATGGATTGGATAATAAATGGGTCGGGTAAAATACTAGTTTACCTATATTTTCATGAATAAATAGTATTTTATTTAAGAATTCAATATGGAGAAGATGTTTTAGTCTTTTTTTAAGATGAAAATGTTAAGCATGCTTTATTTAGCTTTATTGCGTCATAAAAAAATCCTATAACTTTTCAATATAAAATAAATTTATGTAATAACAGGATGAAAATATTTTTAATCTCAAAGTAAATGAATATTTGCTTTTTAGGACTAAAACATGCTTAATGCACTTTAAGCAATGCCAATATAAAATTAAATATATAAATAAAATGTAATTAAAATAAACAAAAGAAATGTACATTTAAATTATATTTTTGGATGGTCAAAGACTTTTATCTTTTTAATTAGAGAGAAGAATAGTTAGTTCTATAGAATAACATAAAAATGAAGAGAAGTTACATTATTTTTAGTGATATCAGGAATTTTGAGTGAATAAAAGTTAGAAGTTGAACTCATTTGGCTAATTCATACTTTACCCATATTTTACTCATATTCTTATGGGTCAAATATGGGTATCAATCCATATTTACCCATGTGAAAAATCACTCACCCAACCCATTAAAATATGGGTGGTTTGGGCGAGTCAACAAAATATGGGCTCATTTTGCCAACACTATAGTTACAATTGTAGATAGTCGTGTGTATTTACTATTTTTCTATGATATAAAAAGATTAACTATAAATAATAATTATTTTAAGCATTCACTACTAATATTACTGATATGATGATTACATATCATAAATTAGTTGTACCATATAATTTTTATTTTATTTTAATAATTAAATAAATTTCATCATTTCATTAGATTATTTGATGGGCAACAAAAACAACAACATTTTCCGTGGAATCCTATAAACTGATCCTTTTATGTTCATTAGGCTTAATACCTCCACTCGATTCAGTCACAAAAGTTACAGTAGCGTAAGATAGGGCAAAGGAAAACTTGATTTCGTTTTCTGCATCAAATACGCTCGTTTAAAATGCCGGTATGTATAAATGTTAATTTATTTATTAGAATAAATGTTTATGTTTTTACATTTTGTATCAGAGCATGAAGCTAGAGCTAATGATTTTTACATAACTCTATCTTGTTATGAGAGGCGGACCCACATTCATATGTGTGGGTGCATATACACATATCTCTCACAAAAAAAAAGATATAATTAACTACTCACTCTTAATGAGAGTAGAGTTATCCTTGTGCTGCTGATAGAAGCTAGCGAGGAATCACCACATAAATAGGGTTTGAATCTATCTAAAGCCCTTATTTCTTTTTAAGTTTATTGGTTCACCTGAAGTCTTCAATTCTTAGGTTCGTTTTTGCTTGTAATAGACACAAATTTTTATGTTCTATTATGACATAGGATTTTAGCCAACCACCATTAAGATTGAAGAAAGAAAAAATTGTTAAAATGGGCATTTAATAAACTACAACAATATATTTTTTGATAGATTTAATACATCATGTTAGGAATCTAACTAAAAGAAAGAATGATTCTTATTTAGTCCTAGAACACACGAATTCCAAAAGGGAAAAGTTATGGAAAAACATTGTCAAGTTTTTAAATATTAATTTTATTTTATTTTTTTTGAAAAAAGGCATAAACTCTCTACAACTATGGTTGAAATTTTAAGGACACATATTTTCTTTACATGTCCTAATACCTCCTAGAACTATTTTGAAATGTAATAAATAAACCTTTTTTGATGTTGAGATTGCTTAACATATGTCCTTTAATAATTGAACATTTTACCATTATTTAGTACACATAATTAAAAAAAAAAACTCAGTGGCTCAATCTAATTAGTGGTCTAATGCCAAAAATAAGTTGGAGGCCAAAATCTTAATTACTTTTTTTTAACGTGAGATTCAAGTTGTAATTAAATTTATCTATTATCAAAACTAGCCTTTCCCTTTCGTGAAAAGTTGCGACTCCTATGAAAAGTTGTAACTTTTATGAAAAGTTGTGACTTTATGAAAAGTTGCGACCTTTAGGAAAAGTTACGACTTTTATGAAGAGTTGTGACTTTTATAAAGAGTCGCGACTTTTATGTAAGGTTGTGACCTTTCCGAAGGATTGTAACTTTTTCAAAGAGTTGTGACCTACACTTTGTTTAATATAAATAGAAGGATTTTCTGCCACTATTATTTGTATATTTTTTTTAACGGGTAGTCGAATTCAAATACATTAATTATGTTTCTTATGAAGTTTGTTTAATTACGTAATGTTTTCTTCCTCCCACTTCATGGAAATTAATTTTTACTATAAGTCATAGTTATTCATGTAATTATGACAATTTCTTTTTACTATTTTTGTGACCTTTTAAAAACTATGTTAAAAATTGCAGCAAGGATGATTGAATTTCGATCTTCTCTTTCTTCCTTTCCTACAGGTTTCTTCATATAAACAAAGAAAAATGGTTTTAATCGCAATGTGTCATTACTACTCTTGCACCTCTCAATCGACAACTCATAAAGCTGATGAAATGGTTCAATTCGTTATATTTGATTCTTTAATAACAAAACTTTTATTTCTGCCACTATTATTTTTAGATTTTTTTTCGCTATAGGGGAGTCGAATTTAAGTACATTAATTAGGCTTCTTATGAAGTGTGTTTCATCCTTCAGAGTTTTCTTCCTCCTATCTAATGAAGCTTAATCTTTTACTGTGAGTCATAATAATTCATGTATCGATTGCAATTTCTTTTTTATATTTTTGTGACCTTTTTTGGAACTCAATTACAATTCCAATGAGGATGATTGAAAATTTATCTTCTATTTTTTGTCTTTCTATAATTTTATTTGTATACTTTTTGAGAAAATTTCTTGTGGGTTGTGTTATATTTGATAGCACAAAATAATAAATATGTAATAATTAATACGCAACCAATGTTGAAGTTTGTTAAAAGAACCAAACCGATTGTTCTCTTCTTTTCCACAATTAGTATATTATTTTGATTGCTCATTCTTAGGTACAAACATTTTATGTGCCATTACACACTTCCTAAAATATTATATAGAGACAATTAGTTCACTTATTTTATCGCAAGTTAACTAATTTATCATATTTCTTCATCACTTCTTCTTAGGCATAATAACAGATCAAGTTTTCGTGAAACTAACAAATGTCCAAAACACACTACAACAAAAATATTTTTTATTGGTAAACAATGTGCACATTAACGAAGACTGCTAGATCCTTTACCTACATTAATTAATTGTCATTAAATTCAATGTTGCTATGGACTTTTTCGAGGGAAATTTATAATTGTTGCTAAAGATCATTTTGTCATAGTGATAACTCTTTCTTTTCATAAAGGTTTTTTTATATAAAGAAGTAATAACTCTTTCTTTTGCCTTATTTCAATTACATTTGTGAACTGTGAACTTGAATACACACGAACAAACTATCTTTTTGAAAAATATGTTAAGCAACATGCGTTTTTCTTCCTAATTTTTAGGAATGTAAGGTTTCCTTTATTATTAATTTTGGATATTTGTGAGTTCAAACACTCAGAAAATTATGATTTGAGATTTTAATATATTATTTGTAAAAATTTTAGTTTAGAATATCCAGTTATGAATGATGTCGCCTACTGCTTGGTTGATAATAACCTTAATTCTTTGTAACTGCATAATATAACCATAACAATAATTATGGTTCAATTCCAAATAAGTTGGGCTGGTGATATGAAAAATAAGCAATTGTAATGACTATTCTGAGACGATGGGGAAAAATATTTATGATACTAACAATTTTAGGGTCATAAGAAAGGAGTCGAGGGTCCTCCATTTGAGTTAGTAAATCATATTCTTGTATGGACTGATGTTCCACTTTACTTGGGAGTGCTGTTGTTCGAGGCTTTTGGGTCTCTTCTTTAACGTCTGGTATTGTTCTTTATAAGTTTTTGGAATTTTGAAAACTTCATTACTTTCTGACCAACTATTTCCATGGAGATTTCTTAGACTTCTTTCTTATATTTAAAACTTGGTAATTTACCCGCGCTTCGCGCGGGCATGAGGAATCTTTCTAACCTTTTGAACAACTTTACAAATGATCGACTCTTACAAGAAAAAAAAAGTAATTTTTCGTAGGTTTTTAGTACATTTATAGCAAATTACACAATTTTACATTATTTCACGTCTCAAAATTTTTAAATTTATAATTAATGATTAAAAATATCTTGATTATTTTTATATTTTACATAATTATCATATTATATGTTTGATGATATAATTTTCTTGTAAAAGTTGAGTGATATTTTTATGTAGCGATTAATAATAACTTTATTATATACATGAAATATAGAATATGATAATTTTATGCAGAACTGTCAATATGGGCTAGTCCACCGCATCCAGGGCTAACCCATACAGGCTTCAACATTTTACGGGCCAGGCCCGGCTAGCCCATTTTTGGTGTGGGTCAGAAAATGGCCGGCCCAATTCACAATTACGTGGGCTACAGGCTTGCCGGGCCAGCCTGCTTTATTTAAAAATTAAATTATATTTAGAATTATTAAATTAAATTATAAATTATAATTTAAAAATATTATCATAAATATCGATAAAACAATATTACATGATGTTAATGTTACTATTTTTTAATCAAATCCACAAATAAAATTATCTTTGTAATATTTATTAAGTTTTTTTTTCAAGTAAAAGTATAAATATCTAAATAAAAACATTAATCTTATTGTTTTGAGTTTGTACTCTCTTTAATTTTAAATTTTAATATTATATTATATTTTTTTAATTAATTTTTATTAGCCCACAGGCCGGCCCTACCGATATTTCTCAAGACCCACAATCAACAGGCTTATTCAGGCCGGGCTAAAAATCCCTTTTCTCAAATGGGCTCCAAAAATCGTAGCCCAACCCTATTAAATCCCGGGCTAGGCCAGGCCGGCCCAACAGGCCTAGCCCATATTGACGGCTCTAATTTTATGGTTATCATAACTCCTTGTGTAAAAAAAATTATGTTAAAGTTTTTTATTATCAATATTATTTATAAATAAGTTATGTCCGTTAAAAACTATACACCGCAACAACATAAATAATATTTTTTTGAGACAATCTACTTGTCTGAGGTCAAATTTTTTCCACTTTTCGTTATTATTACTTTGTTATTCTAAGAAAAACAAGGAGAAAAATATATTTTGAACAACAAAAAAAAAATATTGTTGCCCTTATAGAAATTCATTCTTCATTAAACTCTGGAAGGCCCTTTCGGATTCTTCATCAATGCAACTTTACGACTTTTTAGGAATATTTATTTATGATTGTTACATTATGAAAGTACACATAAATTAAAATGTTGTATTGTAGACTCATGTTAAAGAAACATTCTTGAACATGAAAAAACTAAAAATGAGTCTAACCTAGATAATTCGAACGCTCAGCAATGACTTGGGAAATGAAGGACAAAAAATCTATGTTAATAGACATATCTTTTGTAGCTTAAAATATTACTTTTATTTAGAGTAGGTTTTGTTTCATATTCTTCAAATTAAGCTTGACTGAAATAGTCATATCTTATGTCAAAAATATTTGGAAGAGCTGAATGAGAAAGGAAAAATACATTAAAAGGACGAAGATCTTTGTCATAATGAAATTATATACATATCAAACAAAAAAAATCAATACAAATGTAAGGAGACAACAAAAGAGGGAGAAAAACATACATTAAGGAGAGTAAACTATGAGATATCCAATGATTATAACAAATAATTCAAACCAGAAAAGTTCTTTTGTTTTGAAATAAGATACCTCGAAACATTGACGAACACTTCAATCAACTTTCAATCATTAAAGTACTCATAATATCCACTTATAAATTTAGTAAATATAGACAACAACATAAAAATAAAAAAATATGAGCATACATAGTTATTAACTCTCAGAGGATTTTATAAAGAATATAAAATCACATCATTATTTGTGAAGGAATAACGTTGTTGATGAATAAATTTGAGATTTGTAAGGGCTGTTTTTAATGTGGCTTCAATAATTTCAGTAGAGAAAATATGCTTGAATATTCAATTAACATTTGTTATTTAATCCTTACTAACAAGTACTTGTAATTATAACTTTACATAAACATAAACAATAAATTTTTAAGCATATATTCAAAAACAACTATTAATAATATAAGCATAAACTAATGATTGTCAAAAACATACCAGAATAAGCAACAATAGAATGAAACAGAATGAAAAAGGTTAAGCCCACAGAATGAAAAATATAGTCCTATATTTATAGACAACAAATGATAGTGTAAAAATGTGATTATTGTGTATTATCGGAAAGGTCGCAACTCTTTGGAAAAGTTACAACCCTTCGGAAAGGTCACAACATTTTATAAAAGTCGCAACTCTTCATAAAGTCACAACTTTTTATAAAAGTCACAACTTTTCATTAAAGTCACAATCTTTAATGAAAAAAGTTACAACTTTTCATAAAAGTCACAACCTTTCATAAAAGTCGTAACTTTTCATGAAAGAGAAAGGCTAGTTTTGGAAATAAAATAAAATTAAAGAGAATTCTGGCTTGTGGTGGAGTCACGTAGGCAGGCCTAAGGTTCTCTTATATATATATATATATATATATATATATATATATATATATATATATATATATATATATATATATATATATATATATATATATATATATACATATATATATATATATATCTATGATATCTCTATGACTTATAATTTTTGTATAAAAAATCAAAATTAAAAAATATAGCACTTTTAAGTTTTTGGATTGCCTTAATATTAAATTATCTTGATAATGTATTTTATATATAGAATGTCCAATATTACTGAATGATCAATCTAAGCTTAATAACATAGTTCAATCCCGTGCGGAGCACGGGGAATTTACCTAGTATGTATATATATCAAAATATTTTTTTTAATCTTGTGGTCTTAAACATACCATGTGGAAGTTAAATTTAAAAATTGGTCCATAAAAAAGAGTTCCGAAACAAATTAAAACATTCTTTGTTTTTGCAACAAAAAGCTTAAGATAATTTTATTTTGTACTAAAAAATTAGGCCTTTCGATTTTGGGGGCCTAAGGCATATGCCTCATCTTTAAAGGCATTGAGCCACCCTCTGAAGAAACCCTAATTAAAACAACAATAACAACAGTAATATTTATTTTTTTCAAAAAAGAACTATAGTATACTATGTTGATGGTTGTATCTAAACTCATTGTGTAATGGTGGCAACAACATTAAGTTATTTCAAACTTGTTTCCTCTTATGATTGTAGGTTTTCAAATAATTACACTATTAAGAAAAAGTGTATTTTTTCAAATAACTACACTATTAAGAAAAAATATATTTTTTAAAGTAATTACACTATTAAGAAAAAAGTAAAATATTTGTGAAATTCTATTTTTACTATCTTGAGAAAACATAGATTAAAGGCATATGGACTTATGACTTAGTCTTGAATAATGAATATCACCTTGTTCAATTTTCAACATCTTTTTTTATTTATAGGAATCTGATTTCTCATTCAAGTCTTGATGGCTTTAGGTTTAATTATGGGTTTGGATATGAATATTTGAATTAACAAAATAATATAATTTCACATGATTTTGGTGTTCTTATTAATAGCTTATACATAAATAAAAATTTCATGATGTATTTATTTATTCTCTTTCACCAAAATATATTTTTTTATAATTATTTTTTATTTATTTTTATACCACTGGACAATGTCTAACAGCCTTTTAATATTGATATAATTGAAAGAGAACCTCAACAAAGATAAGTACAAGCAAAGGGGGCTAGACCTTACCTTACCAATTCTAATGAGGTACAATACCTCTACTAATTAAACCGCATAAAGAAAATAAGAGCTAGAGAGAGCAGAGTATTCTATGATCATCACAAAGTTTATAATACACTTTATGATGATATTACAAATGAAGATGCTTAAGTAGTACGAAAGTATAAAAGCCATGATAAGATTTGAGTAATTAAACTCAAACTTCATTTTACAAAAGTATGAACTAAAAAAGATAGATTGCCCTTCTAAAGAAACCTGAAGTGTTTTCCTCTTGTCTTCCTCTTCAAATTTGTCTAAATTTTTTTTGATAGTTCATCAAATCTTCTTAGATTTATTGGATCTCGTTAAAGTTGTTTGCACTGTCATGTGGTTCTTCTTAGCCACTCGCATAGGTAGGTGCCTTGGAACAAACTCCTCAGTCATCTTACCATCAAAACTATTTTTTCTTCCATGCTTCTTTTTATTGTTGCGTTGTTGCCTAGGAGAAATATCTGCATCCCTAGCTGCATTTGCAAAACAATAATTCAACATATCCTTTTCTTCACCTTCCTCAAAGGTGTCCTCAACTTGTAGGCTAGCAAATCTATTTGTGGGCAAAGAATTACTACCAAAATCTTGTAGCTGTTTGTTTGTGTTAATAGGTGTAAGAGACTCACTTTTTAACATTAGAACTCACCAACACATCAAGAAGCTCTTTGTCATCAACTGAAACTTCTTGAACATTAGTATCTGTTAAAACCAATTGCCGCCCTATATGTAATGGGGATGAATCATTGGTAATGCCAATACCCTTAGGCACAAAAATTGGTGCTTCAAGGCTCAATTTTCTATGAGTTCTGACATGGTCATTCCAGGAGCGGCTCAAGCATATTAGTGGCCTAAAGCAAAAATCAAACGGGGCCTTTAACTTGAATTGTTAATAACTTTTATATAATTGATTTCTTCTAGTTTTTAATTGATAGTATAATCATTCTTATTTAAAATTATTTTTCATGAGATATAAAACTCCAAATATGTCAAATTTCTTCTAATAATTCCTTCATTTTCATGAAAATTTCACTTGTTCTAAAAATAGTATTCAATATTTATTAAAAAAAATAACTTATGACGTATTATTACTGAAAATGAGGCCCCTTAAATTTGGGGCCTAAGGCACATGTTTCTTTTTTTAACACTGTCGAGCCACCCCTGGGTAATCCTCTTCTTCCATCTGGTTGGTTCATCGACTCTCACTTGATCTTCACATGAAATTACACATGTATCACCTTCTTGATATTCTTGGCCCTTATCTGATGTTTTTGTAGCATCAGCCAAACTTTTTCCGGAAATGTTTAACGACTGAAACTCTGTTCCAGGCACCAAAAGGCCCTCCTGAACCTTTTTTCCAGACACCAAAAATTCCTCCTGCACTAACATTTGACCAACTAATACTGGCCTTGTATTGCCACTATTTTCAGTAGTTAGGTGCTACATTGAATTGATATTCGGTGTTCCGCTCACATTACTTGCATTATCCGTATCATTAGAGACTTTACTTTCAGTTTTCTTTTGCATTCAAGATGTCTCATGCATCACCCTGCAATTGTTCCACATTATTTGTTTTGTCACCTTGCTGCCCGATCTCATCATGATTACACTCTCCCCTTTTGTTTTTCTGGATCATTAGTAGGCAATCAACATCTTTATGACCTTGGTGCTTACAATAGGTACAATACAAAGGAAGATTATCAAACAAAATCTGTTGATACTGTTCAACGATCTTACCAGATTGTTCATCCAAAAAGTGCCTCCTTACTCATTTTGGATGTTTGTCCATAAGATCAAGAATGACCTTAACTCGGTGCTAGGTCTTTTCCTATCTTGAGTGGTTTTATCTATGGCTACTGGCTTACCAATAGCCGATGCAATGGATAACAAAGGTCTTCGAGCAAAAAGATTTGGCAGCAGATCCGATAGTGAAACCCACACCAAAGCTTTTGAAGTTTCTTCCTTAGGGTTAAAGTTTTGTGTCGATGGAAAGTTACGGAACAGATGTTGCTCCCCATTAAATTGAAGATAACCAACCTGTTTTGAACGAACAGAGCAAAAATCTTCATAAAGATCACAACGAATTAAAAGATGTCGTGCTGCAAGTGAGCCAATTAAGCAACGTCCTGTGGTGACCAATTGTTTTGGAATTAATTTTCTCAGTTCGTGTAAGCTTGGTGCACCATAGGAAACCTTCATAATTACGGCTTGATGAAGTCCCTCTTCAACGGCATACTCATCTAATTCCTTAAAAGTAAAACGGACAGTTGGTTCCTCGTGTATTAATTGCCTCGTGTATTAATTGAATAGGTTTCAAGATTGTTTTGGTCAGTGTTGTAGGATTATAATTCATAAGAGATGCATAGGTATTGTTAAGGTTTGATTCTCCCAAAGTTTGAGACTGGGGAGAGGCAGCGGCAGCAATGAGAGTCTTCTAAGTCGCCTTTCACCAAAATATTGAAATTAAGTGTGTAGTTCACTAAATTAACATTTTCAGCTTCTTGTAGCACAAATGTTTGGGGTCATATATCCCAGAAAAGGTTAATTGTAATACTGATATTAGTTGTACCAAAGTTAAATTTACAGTCAACCATTGTACAAAGATTTAATAAAAATACTATTTTTATATATAATACCAAATGACTCCTTTAATGTTGAAGAAAGTGTCAAGTATTATCTATTGATTGATAATGTTACAATAAACATGTCATTCAAATAGTGTTTTGATGTAACCAGTCAATACTATAATTTTCTAGTACAATAAGTATAACATCACTAATTTAAACTTCTAAGTTCTCTTAAAATTCTATACAAAAATACTTTATATGTGTTTGATTTAACCTAAGCCAGACAATTTACATCAAGAGTTGCAAATTAAAGAAATTAAAGAAAATGTCATTTACAAATTATGCACCTTTTCTTTTATTGTTAGAGTTGTGACATGTTAGTTGAATAAGGTCAAGAACATTTGTTTGTTGTTCGTGTAGCATATACCCTGACCTTACCAACGGTATTCTTGTTTATTTTCTATAGATCATCATGCCTCCAGATAAACAAAGACTACATTTACCTTCTCCTGATCGACTAAGCAACCTTGTCATTCATTTAATCGATGACATTCTAAATAGGTTATCTTTTCGAGATGTGGTAAGAACTAGTACACTTTCTATGGATTGGCAATATACTTGCCGTAGAATTCCAGAGGTGAAATTTGATCAAACTGTCTATGAAACACCAGAGGACTTGACATTCCCTACCATTGGATTTATTCCCATTCTCGATTGTTTCTTCAGGTTTCATATAATAATAACATTGAAAGTTACCCTTGACATTAGTAGTCTAAAAGTATGTCTTAATATTGATCGTTTGATACATTTGCTCGACAAAAAATTCATTCAACATTTCGTCCTTAAACTTCCATTTACTTATCCATCATACAAGATCCCTTACTTTCTTTTTTAATTGTTCTGCATTGAGGCATTTGTATCTCATGGAATTTGAAATACATCTTCCACGCTTCTTTCAGGGATTTAATAAGTTGATTAGCCTCAAATCAAAATTTGGAACATTATCTTCTGATACGTTTGAAAGTTTGATCTCTAATTGCCCATCGCTTGAGGATGTGGTGCTAAATTTACATAGACAATCTGCACCTCATGAGTATTAATGCTCCTAAACTAAGGTCATTTGTCTTTCATAGCGATAGATAGTTGATATATCTAGAAAATGTACCTCTTCTTTCCAATGTTCTGTATGAGCCTACAAAATTAGTTCTGGAGGAAAAACATGATTTTGACAATAATTTTTTGCCTATTCCTGCTCTCGAGTATTTCAGCTGGGATCATTTTGAGGTAATGTTGCTTCATTTCACTTGTATTTTCATACTTGTACTTTTCTTTTTAGCATCCTGATCTTTATCATTTTATTCGTAGGTCGATATTGGATCAACTGAATTTATATCAACAAGGCTTATATCAGCTCTTAACTGTCTGAAATGCCTATTCATATCTTGGATTACTCTTGGAGAGTTTTTTGAGCTTTCGTTTGCTCTTTGCATGCTACGGAGCTTCCCAAATTTGGAAGAAATTGAAATTCAGGTTGTCACTAATGTTTATTTTTCTCTATATATTTTTCATGTTTGTATATTCGTATGTAATGAATTTGATGGTTTTTTCTTGATTTTTCTTAGGGGTGTATCCTTAATGATTGGGATTATTTAGAACCTTTGCCCAGGAGGTTGTCGATGAGATTCCTGCAAACTTCTCGGACATCACATTTAATCATCCGAGGACAATTAAGTTTTATTATGTACTATTAGAAGAGGGTGAAATGCAGCTTATCAAGGTTCACTTGTCAAAATGGAAATCAAGCTTAGTCAAATGGAAACTAACAAATCTCTCAAAGTACTCGCGGAGATAACAAATTTTCAACGGAAATCATTTAAAGTAGAAATTGTGTATCTTGTTGATTAGTATCGTTATCACAATCCTTCTTAATCTTTGGCTAAAATGTTTTGGAAGTGCAAACAGAAATGAGACGTTTGCTTGATGGAGTAGTAAGGCTGTGTTTTACCTTTTCTTTAAGGTACTACAAAGTTTAATCTGCTTGGACACATAGAATTGTGAACCTGGATGAATGTTTTGAATACTCTGGTTGGGAACAAAGATGATTTTTACATTTCATGCTTGTTCTTAAATGATGTATGATTTGAGACTTTGGTAGTTTATTTCGAACTTATGTTGTGTGTTGAATTCTCTTAGGGAGCTTGAAACATTGAGTGGAAACTTACTTTTTAAATAGTAGGAATTTCTTTCCTGTTAAGGGATTAGTCAAAGTTAGATCGAGAATTATTTATGTCGAACATGATCCTTCCTCATCTATGAAGAAGAAACTCGAAGAAGCATCATTCAATTTGGGGTTCTTGAGTTGATATTTATTTTGAAGTTATGTTGTGTATTAAATTCTCTTAGGCGAGCTTGATGTATTTAATGGGAACTTACTTTTTGTATGGTTAGTAGGAATTTCTTGTTTCCTAAGGGATATGTTGGACATGATTCTTCCTCATCTGTGAAGAAAAAACTCGAAGAAGAATCACCGGTTTGTTTCAAGAAAATATATCAAACAATCAACATTAGGACATACTTTTAGACTAGTAATGTCAAGGGTAACTTTCAATTTTATTCTTATATGAAACCTGAGGAAACAATCGAGAATGGAAATAAATCCAATGGTAGGGGATGTCAATTCCTCTACTGTTTCCCAGACCGTTTGATCAAATTCCACATGTGGAATTCTACTACAAGTACATTGCCAATTCTTAGAAAGTTTACAAGTTCTTACAACATTTCAAAAAGACAACCTATTTAGAATGTCATGGATTAAAAGAATGGCAAGGTTTCTAAGTTGATCGGGAGAAGGTAAAATTAGTCTTTGGTCATCTGTAGGTATGATAATCTGTAGAAATTAAACAAGAATAGAATTGGTATGGCCAGAGTATACGCTACACGAACAACAAACAAACATGTCACAACTCTAACAATAAAGAAAAGGTGCATAATTTGTAGATGACATTTGCATTGATTTCTTTAATTTTCAACTCTTGATATTAAATTGTCTGGCTTAGGTTAAATCAAACACATATAAAGTATTTTTTGTATAGAATTTGAAGAGTAATTAGAAGTTTAAATTAGTAATGTTATACTTATTGTACTAGAAATTTATAGTATTGAGTGCTTACATCAAAATATTATATGAATGACATGTGTTTATTGCAACATTATAAATCAATAGATAACACTTTGACACTTCCTTCAACACTAAAGGAGTCATTTGGTAGTATATATAAAAATACTATTTGAATTAAATTTTAGTATAAATATTTTACTGTATATTTAACTCGGGTACAACTAATAGTACTATTTCAATAAACCTTTTTGGGGACATATGACCCCAAATATTTGTGCTACAAGAAGAATGACTATGTATCAGTAGTGATGGGGATTATTTCGAACATGTGGGCCAGGAGGTTGTTGATGAGATTCCAGCAAGCTTTTCGGATATTACATTTAATCACCCGAGGACAGTTAAGTTTTATGATGTACTATTAGAAGAGGGTGAAATGCAACTTACTTATACGAATTTCTTGCTTATTAAGGAATTACTCCAAGTTCGACCGAGAAGTATGATGGACGTGTTCCTTCCGTATATGTGAAGACGCAACTCGAAGAAGCATCACCCAATTTGGGATTCTTGAGTTGATGTTTATTCCAAATTTATGTTGTGTGTTAAATTTCCTTCATTAAGCTTGACGCATGAAGTGGAAACTTACTTTCTGTCTGGCTAGTAGAAATTTCTTGTCTATTAAGGAATTAGTCCAAGTTAGACCGAGAAGTATATATGTTGGATATGATGCTTCCACATATGTGAAGAAGAAACTCGAGAAGCATCACCCAAATTTGACATGATGCTTCCTCATATGTTGAATTCTCTTGGGCGAGGTTGAAGTATTCAATGGAAACTTACTTTCTGTACAGTTAGTAGGAATTTCTTGTTTTATAAGAGATTAGTCTAAGTTGGACCAAGAAGTATATATGGACATGGTCCTTCTTCATCTGTGAAGAAGAAACTCGAAGAAGCATCACCCAATTTGGGATTCTTGAGTTGATGTTTATTTTGAAGTTATATTGTGTGTTAAATTCCCCTGGACAAGTTTTCAGCATTGAGTGGAAACTTACTTTTTGTATGGTTTGTAGGAATTTCTTGTTTGCTTAAGGGATTTGTCTAAGTTAGACCGACAAGTGTATATGTTGGACATGATCCTTCCTCATCTATGAAGAAGAAACTCGAAGATCATGTACAACATATGTATACTTATCGGTCTAACTTAGACTAATCCCTTAACAAAAAAGAAATTCCTACTAACCATACAAAAAGTAAGTTTCCATCAATACTTCAAGCTCGCCTAATAGAATTTAACACACAACATAACTTCAAAATTAACATCAACTCAAGAATCCCAAATTGGGTGATGTTTCTTCGTAAGGAAGGAACATGTCCAACATACTTCTCATTCTAACTTGGACTAACCCCTTAACAAGCAAGAACTCTCTACTAACCTGACAAAAAGTAAGTTTCCACTCAATGTTTCAACCTCGCTTAAGGCAATTCAACACATAACATAACTTTGAAATAAACATTAACTCAAGAATTCCAAATTGGGTGATGCTTCTCCAGTTTCTTTTACACAAATGAGGCATTATCATGTCAAACATATATACATCTTGCTCTAACTTGGACTAATTCCATAGCAAACAAGAAATTTCTACTAGCTAGACAGAAAGTAAGTTTCCAGAGGTCTAGAAAGGATAGCATGTACACAACATTTTACTCCTAACTTTGTTTGTGGGGTTTGAGAGTTGATTTTCGATAGCCCCTCGACTCAAAAGAAATGTCATGCAGTAAAACCAACATCTAAAAAACACCCAAAAAACAAAGAATGGAAAGTAGGGCTTTTTCTACATTCTAAAATCCCAAGAAAACCAACATCTACCCCCCAAAAAAGTACAAAGAGGAAGATAGGGTTTCTATTTCACAAAATTAACATCACCAATTTAGAAAGATTTGAATTTTTAAACAGAACAAGGAAACAAATTTTAAGCTTATCAAGAACTAAAATTATTACCGTAAACATCCAAAAAAAAAGTATCAAATACCTTTTTGAGCACACGTTATCCTTCAGCTGTTGAACGCAAATTTGTATGATTTTAAAGTCTTCAAATTCATCACCCTGGAGTGAAAGAGAAGTGAAGAAGGGGGAGAGGTTTTCTTCTTAAATTAAATTTTACAGAAATGTAATACGGAGTGGGTGAGTGGGGTTGGTGGGTGGGGGAAATTAATTATGGAGGTTCCTTATTTTCTTTGTCCGTATCAATTTAGGTGACACGATTTAATTTATCATAAAAAAATTAAAAAATGAAAAGGAAATTGAAATGTGACATGTAATAGAAATCTTAGTTATTATTGTGATTAAAAATTATTTTATTAAAATTTAGAGTTAAAATATGTCTTTTTTATTTATATTATTTATTTATTTTTCTCATTATAAAAATCATAAATAAAATTAATAAATTTCATTAATTTGCACTTTAAGAATTTTTTTATGAAGGTTTACAAACTTGATTAAATTTACAAAAATAAAAAAGGAATAATTTAAGGATAAATGAGAGCAAAATGATTGGAAGAATTATCTATAATAAAGTGAACAATTAATATAGGACTATGAAAATACTTTCTTTTCGAAATAACCAAAACAAAAGTAAATATCACATAAATTAAGGGGGAAAAAGAATAAAAAATAATGTGAATATTTATTTAGAGAAATTGGCAGGTATATTTAGTTACTAAAAATTTACTTTGATTTGTCCAATTCAGTCCACTTAATTATTTTTTGTGATATTTAATACCTCAAAATAGTTAAATTTGATTGTATAGGTCAGTTACAAATTCAATTTTCTGATTTTATGAACTATTTTTTATTATAAGAAATCGTCATTTTTATGTATAACAGATCTAGAAAATACCAAGAGATATCATTTGTTCAGTATTATAGGCACAAATTTCATACATTTTAGCCACTTTTATTTAAGGGCGAATTTAGAAGGGGCGAAGGTATTTTCATTTCAATTTTCTTGACAAAACATTTATGTAATATATATAAGAATTTTTTCAGTGTTTATATATAAATTTTAAATTCCTCAACATAAATGGCTCTGTACATTGTAAGGCGGTTAATTTTCACTTGTTTAATTACCATTTTTTTAGCAGACCATGAAAAAGTTGGAGGGTTTGTAGTAGTATGAATTTTTTATAGGGAAAATGCATAAGTACCTCCCCAACCTATGTCCGAAATCTCAGAGACACACTTATACTATACTAAGGTCCTATTACCCCTAAACTTATTTTATGAATAATTTTCTACCCCTTTTCGGCTTACGTGACATTATCTTTCGGGGTCCAGCGCGTCTTGATTTTTCTTTCAAACTAGTGTCACGTAGGCCGAAAAGGGATAGAAAATTATTTATAAAATAAGTTCATGGGGTAATAGGAACTTAATATAGTATAAGTGTGTCTTTGAAATTTCGGACATAGGTTGAGGGGGTACTTATGTATTTTCCCTTGTTTTATATATAATTCATAAAATATTTTTATCAATAATGTTATTGTGCACCAAATTATTTTAAAATAACTAATAAAATAATTAAACTTAGCGAAAAATTGAGTTGAGTTGGGTCTTGACTCATTATTTGCCCCATTTTGGCTCAATTCATATTGATCCAATCAAATTCAGTTTGGATTGGATCTTGACCCGTTTGTTGTCTTGACCCATTATGATTCACCTAAAATTGATCCAATTCGCTCAATTACCGTCCATAACAATGGCTAAGATTAAAATAGAAGAAAAATCAATGAAACAAATGCTTTTATACAAGAAAAACTAATTAAAAACTATCAAATAGTTATCCTCTTTTGGGTGAGTCGCGATTTAACAGAGCAAATGAAGATTAGCCTAGAAATGCCTAATGTTACAACCAAATTGTTGATAGCCATGTGTATTTACCATTTTTCTATGAAATAAAAAGATTGAATATAAATAGTAATTATTTTTAGCATTCACTACTAATATTACTAATATGATAATTACATATCATAAATTAGTTGTACAATATAAGTTTTATTTTATTTTAATAATTAAATGGATTTCATCATTTCATTAGATTACATGTTGCACAATAAAAACAATAACATTTTCCGTGAAATCCTATAAATTGGTCCTTTTATGTTAATTAGGGTTACTACCTCCACTCGATTCAATCACGAAAGTCACAGTAGCGTAAGATAGGGTAAAGGGAGATTGATTTTGTTTTCTGCCTCAAATACACTCGTTCAAAATCCTAGTATGTATATATATTAATTTATTTATTAGCATAAATGTTTATACTTTTACATGTCGTATCAAAGCCTGGAACTTGAACTAATGATTTTCACTTATGAAGTAACTTTATTTTGTTATGAGAGGCTGACCCATATTCATATGTGTGGGTGCGTATACATGTATATATCTATGACAAAAAAAGATATAATTAACAGTGCACTCTTAATGAGTGTAGAGCTATCCTTGTGCTAGAGAAATCACCCACAAAACTAGGATTTGAATCTAGCTAAAATCCTTATTTCTTTTAAGTTTATTGGTGCACCTGAATTCTTCAATTCTTAAGCTCATTTTTGCTTGAAATGTAATAAATAAACCTTTTTTTGGTGTTGAGGTGGTGTAGAGAGTGTTGAAAGCAAATGACAAGTAAGAAATATGAAGAAGAAAAAATTAATCAGTATTCAACAAATGTCCTTTCTCAATTAAACATTTTACCATTAGTTAGTACACATAATTAATAAATAAACTCAGTGACGGCTCAATCTAATTAGTGGTCTAAAACCAAAAATAAGTTGGAGGCCTAAATTTTTGTTACTTTTTTTAAGGTGAGATTCAACTTATTTCTTCCTTTTTGATAAAAATCGTTTTATATTATATGATTTTAAAAGATATATATATATATATATATATATATATATATATATATATATATATATATATAATTTTATTGCTTTTTTTAACGTGAGATTCAACTATTTCTTCCTTTTTGATAAAAATAGTTTTATATTTTATGATTTTAAAAGATATATATATATATATATATATATATATTCCAAAATAATTTTTTTGTCTTGTAGTCTTAAGCATACCATGTGGAAGTTAAATTGAAAAATTGATCCATAAAAAGATTTCTGAAACAAATTAAAGCATTCTTTGTTTTTGCTACAAAAAGCTTAAGATAATTTTATTTTACTAAAAAATTAGGCCTGGAATTGAGCCACCCTCTGAAGAAACCCTAACTAAAACAACAATAACAACAGGAATATATTTTTTCAAAAAAGAAATATAGTATACTCTAATTCATTGTGTAATGGTAGCAAAAAAATTAAGTTATATCAAACTTGTTTCCTCTAAAGATTGTTGTTTTCAAATAATTACACTATTAAGAAAAGTATAGTTTTTCAAATAATTACACTATTAACAAATGTATAGTTTTTCAAATAATTATACTATTAAGAAAAGTAAAATATCTGTGAAATTCTAATTATGCTATCTTCAGAAAACATAGATTAAAGGCATATGGAATTATGGCTTAGTCTTGAATAATGATTATCACCTTGTTCAATTATCAACATTTTTTTTTAATTTATAGGAATCTGATTTCTCATTCAAGTGTTGATGGTTTTAGGTTTAATTTATGGGTTTTGATATGAATATTTGAATTACCAAAATAATATTATTTCGCATGATTTTGATGTTCTTATTAATAGCTTATACATAAATTAAAATTTCATAGTGTATTTTGTTATTCTCTTTCACCAAAATATTGAAATTAAGTCGGTAGTTCACTAAATTAATATTTTCAGCTTCTTGTAGCACAAATTTTTTGGGTCATATATCCCAAAAAATGTTAATTGTAATACTAGTATTAGTTGTACCAAAGTTAAATTTACAGTCAACCATTGTATTAAAATTTAATACAAATACTATTTTTATATATACTACCAAATGACTCCTTTAGTGTTGACGAAAGTGTCAAGTGTTATCAATTGATTTATAATGTTACGATAAATACATGTCATTCATATAGTGTTTTGATGTAAGCACTCAATACTATAATTTTCTAGTACAATAAGTATAACATCACTAATTTAAAATTCTAAGTTCTCTTAAAATTATATACAAAAATACTTTATATGTGTTTGATTTAACCTAAGCCAGACAATTTTACATCAAGAGTTAGCAAATTAAAGAAATCAAAGCAAATGTCATCTACAAATTATGCACCTTTCTTTTATTGTTAGAGTTGTGACATGTTAATTGAATAAGGTGAAGAAAATTTGTTTGTTGTTCCTGTAGCGTATACCCGGACCTTACCAATGGTATTCTTGTTTATTTTCTACAGATTATCATGCCTCCAAATGAAAAAAGACTACATTTACCTTCTCCTGACGACTAAGCAACCTTCCCATTCATTTAATCGATGACATTCTAAATAGGTTGTCTTTTCGAGATGTGGTAAGAACTAGTACACTTTCTGTGGATAGGCAATATACTTGCCGTAGAATCCCAGAGGTGAAATTTGATCAAAAAGTTTGGGAAACACCAGAGGACTTGACATCCCTTAACATTGGATTTATTCCCATTCTCGATTGTTTCTTCAGGTTTCATATAATAATAACATTGAAAGTTACCCTTGACATTAGTAGTCTAAAAGTGTGTCCTAATATTGATCGTTTGATACATTTGCTCGACAAAAAATTCATTCAACATTTCGTCCTTAAACTTCCATTTATTTATCCATCATACAAGATCCCTTATTTTTTAATTGTTCTGCATTGAGGCATTTGTATATCATGGAATGTGAAATACATCTTCCACGCTTCTTTCAGGGATTTAATAAGTTGATTAGCCTCAAATTAAAATTTGGAACATTATCTTCTAATACGTTTGAAAGTTTGATCTCTAATTTCCCATCGCTTGAGGATTTGGTGCTAAATTTACATAGACAATCTACACCTCATGAGTATTAATGCTCCTAAACTAAGGTCATTTGTCTTTCATAGCGATAGATAGTTGATATATCTAGAAAATGTACCTCTTCTTTCCAATGTTCTGTATGAGCCTACAAAATTAGTTCTGGAGGAAAAAGATGATTTTGACAATATTTTTTCGTCTATTCCTGCTCTCGAGTATTTCAGCTGGGATCATTTTGAGGTAATGTTGCTTCATTTCACTTGTATTTTCATACTTGTACTTTTCTTTTTAGCATCCTGATCTTTATCATTTTATTCGTAGGTCGATATTGGATCAACTGAATTTATACCAACAAGGCTTCCATCCGCTCTTAACTGTCTGAAACGCCTATTCATATCTTGGATTACTCTTGGAGAGTTTTTTGAGCTTTCTCCTTCTCTTTGCATGATACGGAGCTCTCCAAATTTGCAAGAAATAAATTCAGGTTGTCACTTATAATTATTTTTCTCTCTATCTTTTCCATGTTTTTATATTCTTATGCAATGAATTTGATGGTTTATTCTTGATTTTTCTTAGGGGTATATCCTTAATGATGGGAATTATTTAGAACCTGTGCCCAGGAGGTTGTTAATGAGATTCCTGCAAGCTTCTCGGACATCACATTTAATAATCTGAGGACAGTTAAGTTTTATGATGTACTATTAGAAGAGGGTGAAATGAAGCTAATCAAGGTTTTATTGGCAAAGTCTCCAGCACTGGTGAAAAAGGAAATCAAGCATAGTCAAATGGAAACTAACAAATCTCTCAAAGTACTCGCGGAGATAACAAAGTTTCAACAGGCATCATCTAAAGCAGAAGTTGTGTATCTTGTTGGCTAGTACCGTTATAAATATTCTGCTTAATATTTTGCTAAAATGTTTTGGAAGTGCAAAAAGAAACGAAATGTTTGGTTGATGGAGTAGTAAGGCTGTGTTTTGCCTTTGCTTTAAGGTACTATAAAGATTTTATATGCTTGGGAACATAGGATAGTGAACCTGGATGAATGATTTGAATACTCTGTTTGGGAACAAAGGTGGTTTTTACATTTCATGGTTGTTCTTAAATGATGTATGAATTGAGTCTTTGGTTGTATATTTCGAAGTTATGTTTTGTGTTGAATTCTCTTAGGGAGCTTATTTTCTGGTTAGTAGGAACTTCTTTCTTTTTAAGGGACTAGTCCAAGTTAGATCGAGAAGTATTTATGTTGGACAGGATCCTTCCTCATTTGTCAAGAAGAAACTCGAAGAAGCGTCAACCAATTTGGGATTCTTGAACTGAATTTATTTCAAAGTTATTTTGTGTGTTAAATTTTCTTGGGAAAGCTTGAAGCGTAGAGTGGAAACTTACCTTTATCCATTAGTCCAAGTTAGACCGAGAAGTATTTATATTGGACATGATCCTTCCTTGTATGTGAAGAAAAAACTCTAAGAAGAATCACCGACTTGTGTCGAGCAAATATATCAAACGATAGGACATACTTTTAGACAAGTAATGTCGAGGGTAACTTTCAATGTTATTCTTATATGAAACCTGAGGAAACAATCGAGAATGGGAATAAATCCAATGGTAGGAGATGTAAAGTCCTCTACTGTTTACCAGATTGTCTGATCAAATTTCACCTGGGGAATTCTACGGCAAGTATATTGCCAATCCTTGAAAGTGTACTAGCTCTTACAGCATTTCGAAAAGACAACATATTTAGAATGTCGTCGATTAAATGAATGGCAAGGTTGCTAAGTCGATTAGGAGAAGGTTATAAATTTAGTCTTTGTTCATCTGTAGATGATTGGTAAAGGTCAGAGTATACGCTACACGAAAAACTAACAAACATGTCACAACTCTAACAATAAAAGAAAAGGTGCATAATTTGTAGATGACATTTGCATTGATTTCTTTAATTTGTAACTCTTGATATAAAATTGTCTGGCTTATGTTAAATCAAATACATATAAAGTTTTTTTTTGTATAGAATTTGAAGAGAACTTAGAAGTTTAAATTAATGATGTTATACTTATTGTACTAGAATTTTATAGTACTGAGTGCTTACATCAAAACACTATATGAATGACATGTGTTTATCGCAACATTATAAATCAATAGATAATACTTGACACTTTATTCAACACTAAAGGAGTCATTTGGTAGTATATATAAAAATTGTATTTGTATTAAATTTTAGTACAAATGTTTGACTGTAAATTTAACTATGGTACAACTAATACTACTATTTCAATTAATATATTTTGGGATATATGACCCCAAGCATTAGTGCTACAAGAAGAATTATTATGTAACCTTAGTGATGAGGATTATTTCCAACCTGTTCCCCATGAGGTTGTTGATGAGATTCCAGCAAGCTTCTCGGATATCACATTTAATCACATGAGGACAATTAAGTTTTATGATGTACTATTAGAAGAGGGTGAAATGCAACTTACTTTTGGAAATTTCTTTATTATTAAGGAATTACTCATAGTTAGACCGAGAATATGATGGACATGCTCCTTCCTTATCTGTGAAGACAAAAATCGAAGAAGCATCACCCAATTTGGTATTCTTAAGTTGATGTTTATTTCAAAGTTATGTTGTGTGTAAAATTTCCTTTGGTGAGCTAGACACATTAAGTGAAAACTTACTTTATGTCTGGCTAGTAGAAATTTCTTGTCTGCTAAGGAATTAGTCCAAGTTAGACTGAGAAATATATATGTTGGACATGATGCTTACTCATATGTGAAGAAGTAATCGAGAATCACCCAATTTGGGATTCATGAGTTGATGTTTATTTTGAAGTTATGTTGTGTGTTGAATTCTCTTGGGCGAGCTTGAAGTATTCAATGGAAACTTACTTTTTGTACGGTTAGTAAGAATTTCTCGTTTGCTAAGAGATTAGTCTAACTTAGACCGACAATCTCTCGTTCTAACTTGGACTAATCCCTTAACAAGAAAGAAATCTCTACTAACCAGACAGAAAGTAAGTTTCCACTCAATGTTTAAACCTCGCCTAAGCTAATTCAATACATAACACAACTTCGAATAAACAACAACTCACGAATCCCAAATTGGGTGATGCTTCTCGAGTAAATTTCTACTAGCCAGACAGAAAGTAAGTTTGCAGAGGTCTAGAAAGGATACCATGTACACAACATTTTACATTTAACATTGTTTGTGGGGTTTGAGAGTTAATTTACGATAGCCCCTCGACTCAAAAGAAATGACATGCAGTAAAGAGAACACCTAAAAAACACCAAAAAAAGAAAAGAAAGGAAAATAGGGTTTTTCTACATTCCAAAATCCCAAGAAAACCAACATCTACCCCAAAAAAAAAGTACAAAGAGGAAGATAGGGCTTCTATTGTCACAAAATTAACAACACCCAAAATGAGAAAGATTTGATTTTTTAAACAGAACAAGGAAGGAAATTTTAAGCTTATCAAGAACTAAAATAACTACTGTGATACTGTAAATATAAAAAAAAATAAAAAATAGAAAGGTATCAAATACCCTTTTGAGCACACATTATCCTTCAGCTGTTGAACACAAATTTTTATGATTTTGAAGTCTTCAAATTCATCACCCCAGAGTTAAAGAGGAAATTGAAAAAGGGGGAGATGTTTTCTTCTTAAATTAAATTTTACAGAATTGTAATATGGAGTTGGGTGAGTGGGGTGGGTGGGTGGGGGCAATTAATTATGGAGGTTCCTTAGTTGTATTGTTTTGTTCGTATCAATTTACGTGACACAATTTAATTCGACATAAAAAAATTTTAAAAATGAAAAGGAAATTGAAATGTGACATGTAATAGAAATCTTAGATATTAATGTAATTATAAATTATTTTATTAAAATTTTGAGTCAAAATATGTCTTTTTTATTTTATATTATTTATTTATTTATAATCATAAATAAAAATGATAAATTTCATTAATTTGCACTTTAAGAATTATTTTCTGAAGGTTTACAAAGTTGATTAATTTACAAAAACAAAAAGGGAATAACTTTAAGGATAAATGAGATCAAAATGATTGGAAGAATTATCTATAATAAAGTGAACAATTAATATAGGACTATGAAAAGACTTTCTTTTTTAAATAACCTAAAAAAAGTAAATATCACATAAATTAAGGGGAAAAGAGAGTAAAAATTAATGTGATTATTTATTTAGACAAATTGGCCGGTATAATTAGTTAGTGAAAAATTATTTTGATCTGTCCAATTCAGTCCACTTAATTATTTTTTGCATGTGACATTTAATACCTCAAAAGTGTTAAATTTGATTTTATAGGTCAGTTACAAACTCAATTTTTTGATTTTACAACTTTTACTTTTTTTATAAGAAATCGTCATTTTTATATATAAGGGATCTAGAAAATACCAAGAGATATCATTTGTTCAGTATTATAGACAAACAATTCCTACATTTTAGCCACTTTTATGTAAGGGCGAATCTAGAAGTGGCGAAGGTATATTCATTTAAATTTTCTTGAAAAAAAATTATATGATATATATAAGAGTTTTTTCCGTGTTTATATATAAATTTTAAACTCCTCAACATAAATGGCTCTGTACATTGTAAGGCATTTGATTTTCACTTATTTAATTACCATTTTTTTAGTAGACCATGAAAAAGATGGAGGTTTTGTAGTAGTATGAATTCCTTATACATATTCATTAAATATTTTTATCAGTAAAGTTATTGTGTACTAAAATATTTTAAAAGAACTAATAAAATAATTAAACTTAGCGAAAATTGAGTTGAGTTAGGTCTTGACTCATTATTTGCCCCATTTTGTCTCAATTCATATTGATCCAATAATATTTAGTTTGAATTGGATCTTGATCCGTTTGTTATCTTGACACAATATATTTGGCTAAAATTGATCTAATTCGCTCAATTTTAAAATAGAATAAAAATCAATGAAACAAATATACTTATACATGAAAAACTAATCAAAAACTACCAAATAGTTATCCTCTTTTGGATGAGTCGTGATTTATCTGATCAAATGAAGAATAGCATAGAAATGATTAATGTTACGACCAAATTGTAGATAGTTGTGTGTATTTACTATTTTTCTATGAAATAAAAAGATTAGCTATAAGTAGTAATTATTTTAAGCATTCACTACTAATATTCCTAATATGATAATTACATATCATAAATTAGTTGTACCATATAATTTCTCTTTTATTTTAATATTAAACAGATTTCATCATTTCATTAGATTATATGTTGCGCAACAAAAACAATAACATTTTCAGTCGAATCCTATATATTGATCCTTTTATGTTCATTAGGGTTAATACCTCCACTATATTCATTCATGAAAGTTACATTAGAGTAAGATAGGGAAAAGGGAGATTGATTTCGTTTTCTGTCTCAAATACGCTCGTTCAAAATCCGGGTATGTATATATATTAATTTCTTTATTAGCATAAATGTTTATGCTTTTACATGCCGTATCAGAGCCTGAAACTTGCACTTATGATTTTCACTCATGAAGTAACTTTATCTTGTTATGAGAAGCGTACCCACATTCATATGTGTGGGTGCATATACATGTACATCTATCTCTGGGGAAAAAAAGATATAATTAACACCGCACTCTTAATGAGTGTAGATCTATCCTTGTGCTAGAGGAATCTCCCACAAAAATAGGGTTTGAATCTAACTAAAGCCCTTATTTCTTTTCAAGTTTATTGTGATATTCAAGGGGGGGGGGGTAAATTTAAAATTCACTTAGTCAACTAGCAGTAGTCGATAGTCGACTCACCTGCAAATTAGTAGGAAGATAAACAATAATAGGAAGTCGCAGTAAATAATTGACAAAAATGATTTTATCCTGGTTCGGATCACCAATGCGGTGCCTAGTCCAGTCCCCTTGGGTTTCAAAGGTTTTCCTTAAGAGATTTGAAGAGATCTTCGTGTTACAACAATTTGAAACTTTCTCATTTCTGATATGCAAATAAGATTTCTACCTTGACACTGCCTCAACTTGTCTACTACACTTAGATTCTTTATTTTCTCTTTTCTTTTCAATTGTATCACTCACATGTTTACAAAGCTTTATGAAAGACAAAAGAAAAATTTTTGCTAAGCTCAAGTGAAGTTTTGTACTTCACACTGCAAATCTGGGTCGGTTTATGTAGATGATGATATGTGCTTTTGTAAGGAAAAACCCAAGGGATTTATCTCAATCAAGGATCAATTTAGGGAGTCCTTCATTGAGGCGATTTAGTTGATTTGTATCCATGAAGTAAATCGCTTTTTCTGGTTTTTTTTGCTGGTTTTATCTTTTGCTTGTATGATCGACAAACTTCTTATCTTGTAGCTTGATTCATGGATCTTTCCTTTCTTGATGATTCGGTTGTGATCTCTGCCAAGTGTGCGAGTATTCTGCTTCAATTAGACTTTCCTTTATGTGTTGATCAACCATATATTCCTTTCCTTCTTTTGTCCCTTAGATTTGAGGCTTGCCTTTCCAATGCTTCTCTGCAGCTTCAAGCAAATATTTTTTTCCTTCTTGAAGTCGTTTGCGCTGATGATTTCCTTTTTGAATTAGTGACCTACGAAAATTGAGATCAACTCGTTAAGTGTCTAGTTTCAAAAGCAACTAACTCTAAGGAGTTAACAATCTCCCCCTTTTTTATAATGACAAGATTGATCACAATTTTAATAGTAATCTTGACAGTCAATTTTACTGAGAAAGTTAATTGTACTTCCCTGAGGTTTCATGTCTTAGTTCATCGATTCATGCATCTCTCCCCCTGTCTCATGGAGGAGTAAGAAATATAGATTTTGTTTTCTCCCCCTTTGTCATAATATAAAAGAATAGCGAAAAGCATACTAGATTAAAGCAAAGACAACAGATACCAAAGTAGTCTAAGAGTCAGAGAGGGAAAAAAACAGTAGTCCAAGAGATAGAGAGGTACATGCCCCTATTGAAAGTTAGTGCAAAAATTAAAGGTTCAGCCAGTAGAGTTAATGACCACCCCAAAAGTACTTAAGGGAGTTAATCACTTTCTTACAGAAGGTGTTGTAAGAACGTTCCACATTCCGCGAAAGACTAGAGTATGAGGCCTGAACTGTTACATCAAGCTCATTGTTGGAGGATTTGACTCCACTTTTGAGAGAGTCAACTTGTTGGATCAAGAGATTTACCGTTGAGATACCTTCCTGCTTAATCGCTATCATGGTAATGTGCAACTTACGAATATCAATGCTACAGTCTTTCTGTATACGAAATACCTTTTCTACAGCATCATGAAAGGTCTCCAAGTTCCATTCTACACCTAAGAGTCTAGTTTTGACCTCCTCAATGTCCTGCAATAAAAGAGTGGCGGATTCTGCCGAGATTTTTGAGGGTATGGCAGAATCTGCCCGAGCTTTGAGTGAGTCCTTTTTACCCACTTTTCACCAACATGCACATACCCCATACTAGAAAAAGTGCGAGAATCATAAGTTGCATTTATAAGAGAGGGGTTAAACATATAAAGATCCACAAGACGGTCCACAATAATCCTCGACATGAGAAAGCCATTGGGCAGACTTGCCGAGACATTCAAGTCTTCAACACTTTCCCACATATACGCCTTGAAACATTCTGCCCAGTTGATGTGCTATTTTTTAAGTAGGAAGTCAATTACATACACATCACGCGTAGAGATATTACTCAAGGAGCCCTTCCTAGGAATAAGAGTTGTGGACACGATATGTGAGAGAATACGGTTCTCTAAACATAGCGATAAGGGCCCTAATTTATAATTGACAGAGTTGGTTTCAGCAACGACTCGCTTTGCAACTTCCAGAGAAACTTCAAAGTCATCAGGCTATGTTCCGTTTATGTACGGAATTAACCCAGAGAACTTAGTACCAAACACATATTTGAATAGATTTTCATTGATGATAAATCATTTACCAGCACCAACGGTTCTAACTCGCCACTGTTAGGTGAGATTCGGAGATTCGCATAGAGCAGGCGAACCGCTTCGTCAAAAAGCTCAAGACCACACAAAATAAAAAAGAGAGACAATTTTTGGGCTTTCAGATACGAACTTAGCGAGTAGTGAGAGTCCTTTAATTGACTGGGATTAAAAACACGACTGGGAACAATAGGTCGAGTTTTGAAGCGATCATACATGTGCTTCTGTTTGATACCCCAGAACTGTTGCATGTCCGCGTGGGAGAGAGATCCTGTCATACGGAGACGAGGCTTCTTTGATGTTTTCTGCTTAGTAGTAGAAGCTCGTTTTTTTGAGGACTCGGACGGAGCAACCATGTATTCTATGGAGGAATTAGAAGAGAGAGAGATGGTGTCTACTTCGACGGAACTCGAAGCGACAGAGGATTTCTTTGAGGTCATGGAGAGAGTTTTTGTCATCGTGAGATGAAGAGTAGAAGATAGTGAAGGAAAGGATAAATAAAAAGAAAAAAGAGGAGTGAAAAGAAAGGGGATCAGACAAGAAAGGGAAGGGCATTTTACAGGAAGAAGAGGAAGCGGAAGAGGCGGCAGCAGGTCATAATTACTGAACAAAAAAAGAGAAAACCCATTAAATGCATAAGGAAATTAAATAAATAAACAATAAAGTACAACAAATTAGTCAACACATTTAATGCCAAGGCGATCTCTGAGAGAGCAAAATGTTTCCTCAAGAAGAGGTTTAGTAAAAATATCAGGTAACTGGATTTTAGATTCTATAAATTCAAGAGCAAAATCACCATTTTCAACAAGATCACGAATAAATGATGTTTTATGTCGATATGCTTAAACCTAGAATGATGCAATGTATATTTACAAATACTGAAGTATTATCACAGATAATCAGGACAGTTTCATAGGAAAGATCATAATGAAGTAATTGATGCATCATCCATAAAATTTGAGTACCACAACTTCCAACCGCTAATTATCCAGATTCCGTGGTGGATAAGGCAACCGGAGCTTGTTTCTTGCTATTCCATGACACCAGAGAGTTTCCTAATATTTGGCATGTTCCACTAGTAATTTTTTTGGTCATTTTTGTCACCTGCAAAGTCAGCATCTGAATAACCAATTAAATCAAAATGAGTAGAATAAGGATAACATATTCCTAGCTCCGTGGTTCTAATGAGGTAGCGAATGATTCGTTTTACTGCCGTGAGATGTGATTTCTTCGGAGCAGCTTAAAATCGTGCACACTTGCATACACTATACATTATATCGCGTCGACTGGCTGTAAGATATAACAATGAGCCAACTATCTCTCTATACATCTTTTCATCCACGTCTTTTCCAAATGCATCAGTTTCAAGACACGTGGACGGACTCATTGGGGTACCAAAGTCTTTGCACTTTTCGAGTCCAGACTTCTTAATTAATTCCTTGGTGTACTTTGCTTGACTAATGAATGTTCATTAGTTGTCTGGTTAATTTGAATTCCAAGAAAGAATGTGATTTCTCCCATAAGACTCATTTTGATTTCTCCTTTCATTAGATTTGTAAAATTCTCGCACAAAGAAGGATTAGAACTTCCAAAAATAATACCATCAACATATATTTGAACTATAAGAATGTATAAACAAGATCTTTGAATGCAGAGAGTTGTGTAATTTTTCCCTAAGTTATTTTGCAGTAAGAACGAACTCAATCTTTCATACCAAGATTTTGGAGCTTGTTTAAGTCTGTAAAGAGCATTGGAAAGTTTATAAACAAAATCAGGACAAGAAGGCTTTTCAAAACCGGCGGGTTGAAAACTTCTTATTTTATAAAACCGTTTAAAAACACACTTTTCACATCCATTTAAAATAGTGTAAAATGCTTGAAAGAGGCATAAGAAAGTAAAATTCGAATAGATTATAGCCTTGCCACAGGTGCAAATGTTTTATCGTAGCCAATACATTCTTGTAGTCAGTAGCCTTGAGTGACTAACCGTGCTTTGTTTTGAGTAACTTTTCCATTTTCATCTAGTTTGTTTCAAAATACCCACTTGATTCCAATAACAGAGCATTTTTTTGGTCTTTCTATTAGAGTCCATATCTGATTTCTTTAAAATTGATTGAGTTATTCCTTCATTGCTTGCACCCATGATTTGTCTTCCATTGCTTTATTTATTCGTTTAGGTTCCATTTGAGATATCAATGCAACGGAAGCTTGTTTTCTGAGAGAAGATCACGTTTGCATTTTTTCATCAGGTTTATCGAGAATGAAATTTTCAGGAAAATTAGTATTATGTCGCCATTCTCTTGGAATATTTGATCTGTCAGCTGGAGCATTCGACTTTGCTTCTGCAGTAGTTGACTTCAATTTGAATTTTGGAACTGATATCTGCAGTATTTTCCACTATTTTGATGGGGGGCAATTTCGTCGTCACCTCCTTTAATTTCCTGTATTCTTGGGTTAGTCTGATCAAATACAACATGCACATATTCTTCAACACTTAAAGTTCTTTTATTAAAAACATGAAAGGCTCTATTGATAGGAGCATAGCCTAAGAAAATACCTTTGTCACTTCTTGGATCGAACTTACCAAGATTGTTCTTACCATTGTTGTGGATGAAGCACTTGCATCCAAAGGGATGAAAGTAGCTTATGTTTGGTTTCTTAACTCTCCACAATTCATAAGGAGTCTTCTTCAGTATAGGTCTAATTAAGCACCTATTAAGAATGTGAAATGCAGTACTCACTGCTTCTGCCCAAAAGTGATCTGGTAAACTTTTATCCAAAAGCATTGTTCTTGCTGTATCTCGTAAGGATTGATTTTTTTGTTCAACTATTCCATTTTGTTGAGGAGATCTGGGTGAAGAGAAATTTTGAGTGAATCCGTTTTGAGCACAAAATTCTTCAAATGCCTTATTTTCAAATTCAGCACCATGATCACTATATATAGTTGTGATGAAATATCCTGCTTCTTTTGAACTTTTCTACAAAAAGCTTCGAAATTAGAAAAGGCTTCATTTTTATGAGTTAAGAATATTATCCATGTGAACCTTGAGAAGTCATCAACGATTACAAAGGCATATCTCTTACCTCCAATATTGGCAGTTCAAGTGGGACCAAAAAGATCCATATGAAGAAGCTGTAGGGGGTTAGATGTACTTACAATGTCTTTACCTTTGAACGATGAACGTGTTTGCTTACCCATTTGACATGTATCACAGATGTGATCTTTTCAAACTTTAGTTTTGACAGTCAAATCACTAGTTTAAGTCTAGACAGTTTTTCAAGAGCATGCATGCTTGCGTGTCCAAGCTCTCGATGCCATAGCCATGGATCGCTTGTTACTTCACTGAGACAAGTGAGAGATGGAAAATCAAAATTATTTAAGATATAAATATTGATTACTCGGTCTCCGATAAGTGTCATTCTTTCCCCAGGATGTTTAATGGTGCAGCTATATGTATTGAATGTGACTTGAAATCCAGTGTCACACAGTTGACTTATGCTGAGTAGATTATATTTGAGTCCTTCGACTAGGTAAACTTTGACAAGATCGCATGATGAGCTAAGATTGATGGTTTTGACTCCGGTAACTTCTCCTTTAGCATTATCTCCAAATCTAACACATCCTCCATCTATTCTTTTTATTGTTTTGAAGTTTCCTACTTTCGTCACATATGTCTGGACAATCCGCTATCAAGTGCCCACGTTCCCTTTTTGTAGGTTTTCTTGGATTGCTCCTGCAAGACAAAAATATTAGTTTCTTTTAGGAACCCAAGTATTTTTGGGCCCTTGATCATTATCACCTATTGGTCTCAGAATCCATTTTTCCAGAAGAATAGTTTCTACATTTAAAGGATTTATGACCGATATCGCCATAAGTAAAACACACAATATTAGTTGAAGAATTAGGAGAATACGGATGGGAGATCGATCTATTTGATCTATTAGAATTATGACTTGGAGAGTTCCTTCTATAGAGCGTAGTTCTGTTTGATTGAACAGAACTGTCTTGAATTTTTTTTTACACAATTTAACTGCATTTTTACTTCCTCTTATTCTTCTGTTAGTCGATCAACTCCAATCTGACTTGCTTCAAGAAGAATCTGCCAAACTTTCTTTTCTTGAGCATGTATTCGTCAATAAATTTCTGTAATTCATCAATGATTATATCCAAAGAGTTTTGTAAGTCATTACAGTTTGGACAATTATAAGATCTTACCTCGCTTGTTTCTCTTAGAGACATGAAACACGAGTTTTCCATTTCATCGTAGTCATCATCGGTTGTTTCTCCTTGTTCCCATGCTCCAAGACTTTTTGGATCTTCATATCGTCGATTGCTTCTTCTTCTTCGTTTTGGACAATTTTGCTTGATATGTCCTGGTTCTCTACAATAGTAGCATCGATCATTATTTCTTTTGAAGTCCTTTGTTTTTGAATCTTGTTGAGGTCGATGTCTCCTTTGTCTGAGCATTTTTCTTACTCCAGATTAATAAGGGTCATTCCTTCATCTTGATTTTCATCGGCTTCCTCCTTAGTTTCTGATGTCTCAGCAATAAAAGCCACTGTTTTCTTTTTGTCGTCCTTGTTGTACCAGTTAATATGATTTTGTTCATAAGTCATTAAGTTACCTCGAAGTTCATCATATGTAATGTTTTGTAAATCTCCATCTTCAAGAATGACAACTTTTGTTTCCCAGGCTTTGTGAAGACTGTTGACAAGTTTATTAACTTGTAACGAGTTTGAATACACCTTTCCAAGATATTTTAGTTCACAGACAATTTTGCTAAATCTTGAGAACATGGATTCAAAATTTTCATCGTCAACCATATTGAACAGTTCGTATTCATTTATAAGGGAGCTGATTTGAGCTTCCTTGACTTTCGCCATTCCCTCATAGGTTACTTCAAGTTTATCCCACATTTCTTTTGCAGTTTCTCTAGTTGATATTTTGTAATATTCCTCTCCGCTTACTGCACAATACAACAAACTTATAGCTCTAACGTTAGTTTGAATTACCTCTTGTTATTCCTTAGTAATATCGAACAATTCAGGATCAAAAGTTTTTTCAGTTCCATCATTTTCAGTCAATCGAAGGATTGTCTTTGGGCCTTTATTGATGACTATTCAAGCTTGATGGTCATTTGCGGAGACAAAGATTCTGAATCTATCTTTGCAGTGAGAGTAATGTTGCCCATTGAAGTAAGGTGGTCTATGTGAAGAGTGTTCGTGTTAAAGTAAAGCACCGGGGATTTGGTAATGTGTCATTTGATCTTTACTCACATGTGGTTAGACACTAAATCTTTGAGACCTGCTCTGATACCAATTGATATTCAAGAGGGAGGGGGTAAGTATAAAATTCACTTAGTCAACTACTAATAGTCGATAGTTGACTCACCTGCAAGTTAGTAGGAACATAAACAATAATAGAAAGTTGCAGTAAATAATTGACACAAAAGGTTTTATCCTGGTTCGGATCACCAATGCAGTGCCTAGTCCATTTCCTTTGGGTTTCAAGGGTTTTCCTTAAGAGCTTTGAAGAGATCTTCGTGCTACAAAAATTTGAAACTTTATCATGTATGATATGCCAATCAGATTTCTACCTTGACACTTCCTCAACTTTTATACCTACACTTAGATTCATTCTTTTCTAAAAAAAAATTTCAATTGTATCACTCACGTGTTTACAAAGCTTTATGAAAGACAAAAGAAAATTGTTTGCTAATCTCAAGTGAAGTTGCGTACTTCACACTACAAATCTGGGTTGATTTATGTAGATGATGGTCTGTGCTCTTGTAAGGAAAACCCTAAGGGATTTATCTCAATAAAGGATTAATTTAGGGAGTCCTTGATTGAGGCGATTTATTTGATCTATATCCATGAAGTAAATCGCTTCTTCTTCTTTCCTTTTGCTGGTTTGAACTTTTCCTTGTATGACCGACAAACTTCTTATCTTGTGGCTTGATTCATGACTCTTTCCTTTCTTGATGATTCGGTTGTGATCTCTGCCAAGTGTGCGAGCATTCTGCTTCGTATAGACTTTCCTTTATGTGCTGATCAACCATATATTCCTTTCCTTCTTTTTCCATTAGATTTGAGGCTTGCCTTTCCAATGCTTCTCTGCAGCTTCAAACGAATATTGTTTTCCTTCTTGGAGTCGTTTGCGCTGATGATTTCCTTTTTGAAATAGTGACCTACGAAAATTGAGATCAACATGTTAAGTGTCGATTTTCAAAATCAACTAACTCTAAGGAGTTAACATATTGGTACACCAGAAGTCTTCAATTCTTATGTTCGTTTTTGCTTGTGATATACACTGATTTGTATGTTCTATTACGACATAAGATTTTAGACAACAACTATTAAGATTGAAGAAAGAAAAATTTGTTAAAATGGGCATTTAATAAACTACAACAATATTTTTTTGATAATTTTAATTCATCATGTTAGAAATCTAACTAAAAGAAAGAAAATGATTCTTATTTAGTCCTAGAACCCACAGATTCCAAAAAGAAAAAGTTATGGGAAAACATTGTCAAGTTTTTTAATTTTAATTTTATTTTATTTTATTAAAAAAGGCATAAGTACTCCCTTGAACTATGGTTGAAATTTGAAGGGCACACATTTTCTTTAAATGTCCTAATACCTCCTAGAACTAATTTGAAATGTAATAAATACGCCTTTTTTGGTGTTGAGGTGGCGTAGAGAGTCTTGAAAGAAAATGTAAAGTAAAAAATATGAAGAAAAAAAATTGTAATACTAGTATTAGTTGTACCAGCGTTAAATTTACCGTCAAACACTGTACTAAAATTTAATACAAATACTATTTTTATATATACTACCAAATGACTCCTTTAGTGTTGAATGAAGTGTCAAGTGTTATCTATTGATTTATAATGTTACGATAAACACATGTCATTCATATGGTATTTTCATGTAAGGACTAAGTACTATAAATATCTAGTACAGTAAGTATAACATCACTAATTTAAACTTCTAAGTTCTCTTCATTTCTATACAAAAATACTTTATATGTGTTTGATTTAACCTAGGGCAGACAATTTTACATCAACAGTTGCAAATTAAAGAAAACAAAGCAAATGTCATCTTTTTCTTTTATTGTTAGAGTTGTGACATGTTAATTGAAAAGGTGAAGAGCATATGTTTGTTGTTCGTGTAGCGTATACCCGGACCTTACCAATGGTGTTCTTGTTTATTTTTTACAGATTATCATGCCTTCAGATGAAACTATGTTTACCTCCTCCTGATCGACTAAGCAACCTTACCATTCATTTAATCGATGACATTCTAAATAGGTTGTCTTTTCGAGATGTTGTAAGAACTAGTACACTTTCTGTGGATTGGAAATATACTTGCCGTACAATTCCAGAGGTGAAATTTGATCAAACGTTCTAGGACACACCAGAGGACTTGACATCCCCTACCATTGAATTTATTTCCATTCTCGATTGTTTCTTCAGGTTTCATATAGGAACATCATTGAAAGTTACCCTTGATAATACTAGTCTAAAAGTATGTCCTAAGGTTGATCGTTTGATACATTTGCTTGACACAAGTTTCATTCACTATTTCGTCCTTAAACTTCCATTTACTTATCCACCATACAAGATCCCTTACTTCTTTTTTTATTGTTCAGCATTGAGGCATTTGTATCTCATCGAATGTGAAATACATCTTCCATGCTTCTTCGGGGATTTAATAAGTTGATTAGCCTAAAATTAAAATTTGTACATTATCTTCTGATACGTTTAAAATTTTGATCTCTAATTGCCCGTTGCTTGAGGATTTGGTGCTAAAATACATAGATAATTCGTACCTCATGAGTATTAATGATCCTAAGCTAAGGTCATTTGTCTTTCGTGGCGATATACAGTTGATATATCTAGAAAATGTTCCTCTTCTTTCCAATGTTCTGTATGAGCGTAAAGAATTAGTTTAGAGGAGACAGATGATTTTGACAATATTTTTCGTCTATTCCTGCTCTCGAGTATTTCAGCTGGGATCATTTTGAGGTAATGTTGCTTCATTTTATTTGTATTTTCACATGTACTTTTCTTTTTGGCATCCTGATTTTTGTCATTTTATTTGTAGGTCGATATTGGATCAACTAAAATTATACCAACAAGGCTTCCAACAGCTCTTAGCTGTCTGAAATGCCTATTCATATCTTGGATTACACTTGGAGAATTTTTTGAGCTTTCGTTTGCTCTTTGCATGATACGGAGCTCTCCAAATTTGGAAGAAATTGAAATTCAGGTTGTCACTAATGTTTATTTTTCTCTCTATCTTTTCCATATTTTTATATTTATATGTAATTAATTGATGGTTCTTTCTTGACTTTTCTTAGGGTTGTATCCTTAATGATCGGGATTATTTCGAACCTGTGCCCCAGGAGCTTGTTGATGAGATTCCTGCAAGCTTCTCGGACATCACATTTAATCATCTGAAGACAATTAAGTTTTATGATATACTATTTGAAAAGGGTAAAATGCAATTTATCAAGGTTTTATTGGCATAGTCTACAGCACTGGTGAAAATGGAAATCAAGCCTAGTCAAATGGAAACTAACAAATCTCTCAAAGTACTCGCGGAGATAACAAAGTTTCAACGGTCATCATCTAAAGCAGAAGTTGTGTGTCTTGTTAACTAGTATCATTATCACAATCCTTCTTAATCTTTGGCTAAAATGTTTTTGAAGTGAAAATAGAAACGGAACGTTTGGTTGATGGAGTAGTAAGGTTGTGTTTTGCCTTTGTTTAAGGTACTAAAAAGATTTTAAATTCTTGGGAACATAGGATAGTGAACCTGGATGAATGATTTGAATACTCTGTTTGGGAACAAAGATGGTTTTTACATTTCATGGTTGTTCTTAAATGATGTATGAATTGAGTCTTTGGTTGTTTATTTTGAAGTTATGTTGTGTGTTAAATTTCCTCGGGAAAGCTTAAAGCATAAAGTGGAAACTTACCTTTATCAATTAGTCCAAGTTAGACCGAGAAGTATTTATATTGTGCATGATCCTTCCTTATCTGTGAAGAGAAAACTCGAAGAAGAATCACGATTTGTGTCGAGCAAATATATCAAACGATAGGACATACTTTTAGACTTGTAATGTTGAGGGTAACTTTCAATGTTATTCCTATATGAAACCTGAGAAAACAATCGAGAATGGGAATAAATCCAATAGTAGGGGATGTCTAGTCCTCTAGTGTTTCCTAGACCGTTTGATCAAATTTAACCTGTGGAATTATACGGCAAGAATATTGCCAATCCTTAGAAAGTGTACTAGTTCAAAAAACATCTCGAAAATACAACCTATTTAGAATTTCATCGATTAAATGAACAACAAGACTACTAAGTCGATCAAGGAAAGGTAAACATAGTCTTTGTTCATCTAGTTGTAGAAATTGAACAATAATACGATTGGTAAGGTAAGAGTATACGCCACACGAATAACAAATAAACATATCACAACTTTAACAATAAAAGAAAAGGTGTATAATTTGTAGATGACATCTGCATTCATTTCTTTAATTTGAAACTCTCGATGTAAAATTGTCTGGCATAGGTTAAATTAAACACATATAAAGTATTATTATATAGAATATGAAGATAACTTAGAAGTTTAAATTAGTGATGTTATACTTATTGTACTAGAAATTTATAGTACTGAGTGTTTACATCAAAACACTTTATGAATGACATGTGTTTATCGCAATATTATAAATTAATAGATAACACTTGATACTTTCTTCAACACTAAAGGAGTCATTTGGTAGTATATATAAAAATAGTATTTGTATTAAATTTTAGTACAATGGTTGAGTGTAAATTTAACTTTGGTACAACTAATACTAGTATTACAATTAATCTTTTTTGGGATATATGACCCCAAACATGTGTGCTACAAGAAGCTGAAAATATTAATTTAGTGAACTACACACTTAATTTCAATATTTTGGTGAAAGAGAATAAAAAAATACATCATGAGAATTTAACACACAACATAACTTCGATATTAACATCAACTCAAGAATCCCAAATCGGGTGATGCTTCTTCCTAAGGAAGGAACATGTCCAACATACTTCTCGTTCTAACTTGGACTAATCCTTTAACAAGCAAGAAATCTCTACTAACCAGACAGAAAGTAAGTTTGCACTCAAATTTTCAATCTCGCCTTAGGTAATTCAACACTTAATATAACTTCAAAATAAACATCAACTCACGAATCCCAAGATGGGTGATGCTTTTCAAGTTTATTCTTCATAAGTGAGGAAGGATCATGTCCAACATATATACATCTTGGTCTAACTTTGACTAATTCCTTAGCAGGCAAGAAATTTCTACTAGCCATACATAAAGTAAGTTTTCAGAGGTCTATAAAGGATAGCATGTACACAACATTTTACTCCTAACTTTGTTTGTGGGGTTTGAGAGTTGATTTTCAATTGCCCCTCGACTCAAAACAAATGTCATTGCAGTAAAACCAACATCTACAAAACACCAAAAAAAAAAGAAGAGGAAAATAGGGTTTTTTCTACATTCCAAAATCCCAAGAAAACCAACATCTACCCAAATAAAAGTACAAAGAGGAAGATAGGGCTTCTATTTCACAAAATTGACAACACCCAAATGAGAAAGATTTGATTTTTTAAACAGATCAAGGAATGAAATTTTAAACTTATCAAGATTTAAAATTATTATTGATACTGTAAACATCCGAAATTTTTTTTAGAAAGTATCAAATACCCTTTTGAGCACACTTTATCCTTCAGCTGCTGAACACAAATTTGTATGATTTTGAAGCCTTCACATTCATCACCCCGGAGTGAGAGGGAATTGAAGAAGGGAGAGAGATTTTCTTCTTAAATTAAATTTTACATAAATGTAATATGGAGTGGGGTGAGTGGGTGGGGGAAATTAGTAATGGAGGTTCCTTAGTTGTATTGTCTTGTCCGTATAAATTTACATGACACGATTTAATTCGTCATAAAAAAAATTAAAAGGAAATTGAAATGTGACTTGTAATAGAAATCTTAGAGAGTAATGTGATTATAAATTGTTTTATTTAAATTCGGAGTTAAAATATGTCATTTTTATTTTTATTTAGTTATTTATTTTTCTCATTATAAGAAATCATAAATAAAAATGATAAATTTCATTAATTTGCACTTTAAGATTTTTTTTCTGAAGGTTTACTGATTAATTTACAAAAATAAAAAACAAATAATTTTAAGGATAAATGAGATCAAAATGATTGGAAGAATTATCTATAACAAAGTGAACAATTAATATAAGACTATAAAAAGACTTTCTTTTCGAAATAACCTAAAAAAAGTAAACATCACATAAATTTAGGGGAAAAGAGAGTAAAAACTAATGTGATTATTTATTTAGAGAAATTGGCAGGCATATTTAGTTACTGAAAATTTACTTTAATTTGTTTAATTCAGTCCACTTAATTATTATTTGCATGTGACATTTAATACCTCAAAATAGTAAATTTTATTGTATAGATCATGTAAATTTAGTAACTTGAAATAACTAAGAATAAGCTAGGAAATCAAGGAACAATTATTTTTGGAAATAAAAAGACAAATGTGGAAAATTTCCAGATTTTAAAAATGAGTTTTTGGTCATTTTTCAAACGGCCATAACTTTCATCTCAGGAGGAATTAGTGTGAGTTCTTTATATGGTTAGAAATCTCATGCAAAGATCTTTCCAATTCCGCCGAGTTTGTGAAATTTTGATATCGTAAGAGTGAGATATGCCTTTTCGGAAGTTACATTGTTGGATTGAGGAGAATCCAATTTGAATTTTAGTAAGGGTAAAGTAGTCTTTTCACACTACTATTTTGTTATTTGTTTTAATGTTTATCAAGGCAAAAGTTAAGCCTTAAGTCAGTTTTTATAATATTGAATACACTTAGGGCTTGGGAGAAAAGAGAAGAGAAGAGGAGAAAGGAGAAAGAGAAGAAAGAACGCCAACAATCGTTGCGGGAATTTCATTGGGGGTGATCCCTTTAAGGTATGTGAGATCATTTTGCGTTACACCCCAATTTGATTCAATTCAGCAAGTTAGAGTTTATTGAAGGATGAACATGAAAGTAAAAATTGTGAAATTCTTGTTGGTTGAATTGTAGTTTATCTCTAGTAGATTTGATTCATGTTTCTAGATTGTTTTTGGGCCTAATCTATTGGGTAATGAGGTATTTAGTGATCCTAAGTGTTTGGGGTGGGATCCATGGAAGTTTAGGAGGTTTAGAGATGAAAAATGGAGAAGAAGAGTCGAAGGTTTCGTCTAACAACCCCTGGCGCGCCGCACCTGCCAGACCCCTCAGGGCAGGCTCTGTCTGACAGGTCATGGCGCGCCGCGCCAGCCAGAGCGCCTTAGACCAGAGTCTGTCGGACAGTTTCTCGCGCTCCGCACCTCTCAGAGCGCCAAGGTCACCTGGATACCCCGTTCTTTCCCTATCTTTTCGTACCAGTTCCTAAGTGATGTACCTATCATTCCTAGTTGATTTCAACAGTCTAAAGTACGTCTAAAAATCATGAAATCATCCATAAAAATAAGATCATGATCCTCGAATCCATAATCCAATTCAAGGGAAGCTAAGATCAAGGTCAAAGAAGTTAAAAGTCAAGTTTAAAAGTCAAGAAGTAAGTAAAGGCAAGTTCTTAAAGTTTTCAAAGAGTCTTAAGCAATCACTCTAACTTTGTTGTAAGGCTCAAGTTACAAGTTGAGCAAAGAGTAAAGATTAGAGTTAAATTCTCAAAAAGCTATAAGGGAACTAAGTATTCCCTAAGAGTTAAGTTCAAGTGAAGTAAAGCGTAAGAGTTGAGTTCATCTCTCAAAAAGGTATAAGGGAACTAAGTATTCCCAAAAGGTGTATAAATGTTTTCAATTTATATTACAAGAAAACTAAGAGTTCCAAAAGAGTTTTGAGTAAGAGAAGGGGAACATTGATTCCGAGAGGAATTTTTAAAGCTAAAAAGGGTTTAGCATATTATCTCAACCCAAAGGAAGGAAGTTATGTTAAAAGCATGACCTAAATTATATTTTGGGAGTAGTATTGAGCACCGATGTGGGAATGAGAGTTCATATTAACTCAAATCTCCATGTAAACAATTTAGCCATCATGGGTATTAACGGGTCATACTTTTTAAAATGATGACGTCAGTTAAGCTAGTGGATCCACTAAGTTAAGTAAGGTCCTATACCGATGGCAAGGTGTAGGATGGTCCTCGGCAGCGTGAGGTAAAATGGTGTATCATCACTTAGGCTCAAGTGATGGTTGTCGCTTAGAGAATCTCCCACAGAAAATTATATTACTTTAATATATAAGTAAAGTTGAGTTTATTATTGTTTTATCTTTAATAAACTAAGTGTTACCACTATTTTATCAGTTATATATATATATATATATATATATATATATATATATATATATATATACATACATACTAGGTAATATGTCTGTGCTTCATGCGGTGGTAAATAATAATTGCATTTAACTTGCGAGTAATTTTTTACTAATATTCATACATTAAAAATAATGGAAAAATAGGTTCTTAAAAAATATTAGCAATATTCCAACATTAAATTTATTATTTGTCATTGTCATAGAACTCAACAACGTTTAATGAATGAATTATTCACAAAATAATAATTCATTTGTTATTTAATCAACATTAAAAGGAAAATAAAGAAGAAAATAAGAATATAAATACAAAGGTATTTCGAAATAAAAAGAAACATTTAAGTTGCATAGATTAAACAATTGTGGTATATATCTTATGAGAAAATTCAAAATTTTGTTAACATAATCGAAAAAGAAAGTACGCTTGAACATGAAAGAAATTATCACTTTTTAACTTTCATAATGAATTTCTTCAATTGATAATTGAGTAATTTCATATATATTTAAAAATAGAAAATACCTAAGCTTATATATAGTAACTTTAGGTTATAGAATATCAAAACATGAATTCTTCGAACTGAATATAATAAGTATTTTCTGCACAATGAATATACGTACTATATGTGTATATGTTCGATATAACTAGAGACAATAACTTTGCAGAAACATAAACAACAGAGTTTACAATATGTACTCAAAAATAACAATTAATATCATAAGCATAAATTAATGAGTGTAAAAAAACATACCAAGATATGTAAAAGTAGAATGAAATAGAAATGAAAAAACTGAGTCCACTGAATGTACAATGTCCCCTTAAAAAAACTATTTTTCTACAATACCAGAGTTTTAAAAAATTACATCCTCTCAGGGTGGATTAATTTTATTCACTAACTTATTGATACAAAATATTGTTGTCACTAAGTCACTCAACAGGAGCAAAGAACACGAATATTTAATTTTGTGGAAGTAGAAGAAGAAGATCATATTTTTTGTTGTTTTAAATGAGAGGAAATCTCTCTATTAATAGACAACAAAGAGTAGTGTGAATAAATGTTTATTATGCCTTATTAGAAGGGTTGCAACTATTTGGAAATATCGCAACCCTTTGGGAAATTCACACACTTTCATAAAAGTCACAAATTTTTATAGAGTCGCAACTTTTAATAATAGTCGCAACTCTTCACTAAAGTCACTACTTTTCATAAAGTGACAACTTTTGATAAAATTCGCAACTTTTCATAAAAGTCACATCTTTTCATCAAAGAAAAAGGCTAGTTTTGGTAACAAAAAAATTTAAAAGGAAATTCTTGCTTGTGGTGGCTACACGTAGGAAGGCCTAGGGTTCTCTTTTACATAAATATATGATATGATATGATATGATATATATAGACTAGTTTTAATTTAAATGATTCGATGGATGTATATTTAGGTTAATTAAAGTAACTAAGTTTAGCAATTTGGTGGTCTTTCTCCATTTCTAAATCCATTACAGAAAGCAAAAAATCCGTCAACAAAATCCCTGTCCAGCTCTCAATTCATATATTAAACTCAAACTCTTGATTTCACTTCCAATTTCAATTCAGTTCCAAATTTTGACCCTACCCCAAAATCCGTTTTGATCCTTAATAATTTCCATCTCCTTCAATGAATAGAAGAGGAGGTAGATCAGAAAGTAAATAGTGTTCTAATCAGGTATCCAATGATTTTCTCGGTAATAGTAATGAGGAACAATCTGCAATGATGTCTACATCTCCGTTAGGTAAAATTAGCAAAACTCGAGTGAAAATTTCTAATTTTACTCATATATATGTTGAGTCTATAGTGGTTAAAAGTAGGAATTCGACAAAGAAACTTGTTTTAGATGAAATTATTTGTATAAACAAAGAGTCAAATTCTGAGGCTTTAGTTGCGTTAACAGCTGGATTTCTGTTTGACTCGTTAAAGGATGAAGAAATCGAAGCTGGAGTTGTTAGTGTAGTTGGCGGGATAGAAGAGTATAAAGATATTTTAATTAGGAATCACATTATTACGAAATGGCGTTAAAAAGTTTCGATTTGGCTGACAAAGGATATGTTTGTTGATATTATACCTAAACGATATAGTGGGTTATTAGATTCTGCATATAACTACTTGTTATTGTATGGGTATGTTTATTTTGGGGAAGCTTTGGCAATTAAGGACAAGATTCCAACTAGGCCAAGTAAGGAAAGAGTGATTGTTATCAGGGCAGGTCTTGCTAGGTTGGGGGCTGCAAGGCAACTGATGTTATTTGGATTTGAGGTGATTGTTTTGGAGGGACGAAAGCATGTAGGTGGAAGGGTGTATACGAAAAAGATTGAAGTAGACAATTAAATAGCAGTTGCTGACTTAGGAGGGAGTGTTTTCACAGGTCATTAGGGAAACTACTTGGTCTGTTGGCTCGACAATTGTCGTATACACTTCATACGGTGAGAGACCAATGTACACTCTATAGTATTGAATGAAAGACCGTAGACGAGTATTTGGATAAAAAAGTGAAGGCTGCTTATAATGAACTTTTGGACAAGGTAATCAAGGTTAGGCAATAATTATCTCCGATTATTTCTCCTGAAGAGGCATTCTAGACTTTTTGAAAGGATTTTAGTGTTGTGATGAATGATGAGGAGATGAGTTTGTTTTATTGGCATTTGGCAAATCTGGAATATGCAAATGCAGGTTTTCTTTCAAATCTTTCCTTAGCATTTTGGGACAAAGAAGACCCCTACGATATGGGAGGGGATCACTGCCTCTTGCCCGGTGGAAATGGAAGATTAGTTCATGCACTGGCTGAAAATGTGCCTATTATTTTTTTAAAAACTGTGTATGCCATTCGTTACGGTAAAGACTATGAGAAGGCATACCGCGGGACAATTATTTGAGGGAGATATGGCATTGTGAACTGTTCTTCTCGGAGTTTTGAAGAGTGGATCTATCACGTCCATTCCAAATTTGCCTCAGCAAAAGCTAGACACAATAAAAAGATTGGGTTTTGGACTATTAAACAAGGTTGCATTGTTATTCCCGTATGTGTTTTGGGACTCCAATGTTGATACATTTGGTCATGTTGCTGATGATTCTAAGTGTCGGGGGGAATTCTTTATGTTCTATAATTATGCAACAGTTTCTGGCGGCCCTTTATTGTTAGCTCTAGTCGCAGGAGAAGCTGCACACAAGTTTGAGAGAATGGCTCCTACTGATGCAGTAACAAAAGTACTTCAAATTTTAAAAGGTAAATGCCAGGTTCAACCTTAACTTTTCTTTCAATATACTAAAATAATATTTTTCTTTCTCTTGATTAGCATAGTATTTGGTGGCAGACTAACAAGTTAAGAATAATAAACTCTGCGAGCAATAAAATAATAATGGACATGCGCGAGAAGTGAATTCATGTTATCTTGGTCTAGAGTTAAGCATTTGTAACAGTGTTAGTGTCATGCCAATTTCGTATTCACTGATTTCAGTTTGAAGCATGTATATATCGTCTTGTTTGAGAATTGAGATACTCTGGAATATGAAGTCGAGGTTTTTTTAAAAGCAGCTACACTGGATCTTGCTTTGTTTAACTTTCTGTATCTTCTTAAAACGGGAAAACCACTAGAGTAACATATTGAGAGAACTGAGTAATTTGTTACTCTTTACCCCTTAAAGGACTCCTATAATATATTTATTGTCTCAACTATATACTTCAGAGTTGATTTCATTATCTATCATTTATTTTTGCTGCTACGTACGCATACATATTTTAAAATGCATCGATTATATTAAATATGGAAATTATGTTTCTTATGGTCATGAAGCTAATGTATTGAGCATTTCTCACTGGGCTTAGAGAAGTTGCAAAGATGGCCAACCACGCTAGTGTTAGAACATCGCATTTGCAGGTTGAGAAAAATAAATGAGATAAGGTATACTACAGATCTTTTTAAAGGCGTGTGTAATGTTTATTTAGACACTGACAGCCAAGAACTTAAGTTGATACAAAATATTATGTTGCTTTTAAACGATGAACCATTATCCTGTATGGTGTAGAATTAACTAATCTCTTTCTACAAACATCTTATTCTTCATTCTATTTACTAATTGCTCATGTATGATTTAGTTTCTATTTCTGCCCAAGTTATTTTATTAGCATGGGAAATAGTTGTTCATTTCCCTTTTTGATTAACTCTATCATCTTGCGATATCAACATAGTTTGCATGCTTATTTTATGCACTAAATGATGAGATAACATAACCAGACCAGACCAGACAGACAGGCTAAATGCATGCAACAAGACCAATTAGTAGGGGAAAATTTAGTTGATGTAATGTAATAATTATGGGCTATATATCCTTTAGCAACAACAAACTTAGAGAAATCCACAGGTGGAGTCCGAGGAGAGGAGGGTGGAGTGTATACAAGTCTTACCTTTACCTTGAGAAGTTAGAGAAGTTGTTATAGATAGACCTTCAGTTGAACGAACAAAAGACAAAGAGGCAACAATAACAAGGAAATAAGATAATGAGATTTAATAATAATAGGTAGTAATAGTAATCTGATGATAGGGAAAAACAAGAAGAAGAATGCTAATAATACTCGGCGAATTGGGTCTATTTTATTCTTTGACCTCCACACCTTCCTATCAAGGACCTCGTCCTCGGTGAGCTGAGGCTATGCAATATCCTGCCTAGTCACGTCACCCCAAATAGTTCTTAGGCCTATCTCTAACTATCCTCAAGTCTACAACATCCAACCTTTCACACCTCATTACCAGGGCATCTTATACACATCTTCTCTTTACGTGACCGGTCCATCTCAACTTTACTTTTGCATCTTGTCCTCCACGGGAACCACTCCCGCCTTTTTCTGAATAACTTCATATCTAATATTATCTCTCATGATATGTCCACATATTGGTTGTAGAATAAGTTAAGGAAACATTGTAATAGATAACAATGTAGTTAATAAGCAAGCACAAATTTAGCTTTTCATGTTATGTGAAAGTACTTGTGTCTATTACAAGCACATACTTAAAAGTGAAAGAACATAATAAAGGATATTTTTGTAGGCCCTAAAAGAGATTGAATAAGATTAAAAAAATAACTAACATTGTTAAGTAATTTAAAGCAAAAATATTTCGAAATCAATAAAGCTTTATATAATGAACAGGTGTTTTGAACTCAATCTTTTAAAAAATGCATTCTTAATTTTCAAAATGTGTGTTCAATACAAATTGACAAGTATTTAAGTGTAATATATTCAAGGGTATAGGATTTTAAATATAAGTAGGTTTTTTTCAAATAGCTAGTATTGAAATGGACAATGATGAATTTGGGAGGAGATATTGTAACACAAGTTGTTTCTATAAGTCTTACGAAAAGAATTTCACACTATTCATCATGACAAAGTGATAGTATTGTTCAATCTTTTAATTTGTTTGATCTTCACCGATCAATCTTGCAATTTTTTTTTAAAAGGTGTAATAGTTACAATAACAACATACCTAGTGTAGTCCAACAAGTGGGTCTGTGGACGGTAGTGTCTAACGAGACCTTGACCCTAATGGGGAGGTAGAAAGGTTATTTGTGATAAACCCTTGACACATGTATGTGTAAATGATAAACCAAAACAACAAAATTACTATCAAGCGTTTGCGGATTTCTATGAGATGGTGTGTTGTCTCCTTCATCGAGCTACCTAAATAGGATAACCATTAATCATTCTTAATTTTATACTTAGTAGATCAAACACATTGTAAGATAATATTAACGTGATTTAGTAAAAAAATATTGACTTATTGGCAACACGATACATGTGCTACGTGCATGCCCCGAGACTAAAAATGGGAAAATAAAGTAAGATATTGGAAGTCTAAAAAGCTCTCCAAAAGTTGACTGACCATTTTACCCTTAAAAATATAATTTATCCTTCCAAAACCAATACATTAATTTTTTTAGTTACTCTTTAGAGATAAAGATAGTGAAAAGTTATATGGAATGATACAATAATATAGACCACATTCATATGCAAAATAGTTAAGAAATTTGAAAGTAGGTAATGTTTTACTAATATAGACCACATTCATATGCCGCACTAAAAGGTCATTTGAATAATCATTTCCTAAGGCTATATTTACCTATTAGAGTTAAAAAGATATCACGATATATGTCCCTTTTTTAACACCAACATCTTTTTGTTTAGCACAAAGGGAAACTGGATATTGAACGTCTTGTCGAATTTTATTTCCTTGTTTAAAGTTCTACAAGGATTATATGTAGACAAATAATAACCGCACTACAGTGCATGATCATACCTTTATATAATTACCTAGGAGAGCTAATCTTATAATGCATGTTTATAGCCTCTTTTATACTCCTTGATACAAATTTTAGTTACTTGCACAGTGTAACTTTATCGTAAATCAACAATCACTAAAAACTAAAAAAAATGAATACAATAATTGTCCGTGATACTTATTACTAGATTTTGTAGATCTTCAGCAAAGGACAAAAAATTCTCCCTTATTTGTCAATTAATTAGTTTTTGTATTTTCTTTTGTTTTTGTTTTTGGTTCTGTTTCATTGTTTACTTTAAAATATTTATGTTTGCAGCTGTAACATATATTAGACTTGAGGCTAACATTTCTTATATTTGTGCTTAAAAGGTGTTGTAAAGTCAAGAACAACCACTGTCAAGTAAAAAATAGTCAGGTACTTCCTAACTTCTCCTTAGCTTCCCCTTTCCTTTTTTTTTTCCCTTTAGTATGTCTTTTCTTTTTTTGTTCAAAGTTTCAGCTTCCTTATGGTTCCCCTTTTTAACTTGTTTATCAGGAAGACTAAAATAATTGGCAGAGGCAATGGAACCACTTTATCTGTTGGGGATATCAGAACTAATGTAATTGCGAGCTGCTTTAGCTCTATGCCTCTGGGCTCTGGCAAGTAAGAAATTGACCTTTCCACTCGTATGTGGTAAGGGATCTCACTTCCTCCATGTTTGAATATTCTTGTAATGGAAATATGGATCTATGCTTCCATTCCTGATAAAACTTCTTGCGTGAGCTTGCCTTATCCAAAAGCCCCACTTTATTATCCTAATGCTCGTCGATAGGATTTCCATCAACCCGAGAACTAGAACCATAAAAAAACTTACCAAATATATCAACATTGGAGTCCCAAAACACATACGGGAATAACAATGCAACCTTTTTTAACAGTCCAAAACCTAATCTTTTTATTGTGTCCAGCTTTTGCTAAGGTAACTTTTGGAATAAATAGTACCACTCTTCAAAACTCCGAGAGGAACAGCGCACAATGCCATATCTCCCTCAAATAATTGCTTCGCAGTAATCACCTTCACACTATCTCTACCATAACAAATGGAATACACAGTTTTTTCAAAACTAATAGGCACATTTTCAGCCAGTGCATGAAGTAGTCTTCCATTTCCATTGGGCAAGAAGCAGTGATCCCCTCCCGTATCATAGGGGTCATCTTTGTCCCAAAATGCTAAGGAAAGATTTGAAAGCAACCCTGCATTTGTATATTCCAGATTCGCAATTAAACAAGCTCATCTCCTCATCATTCATCACAACACTAAAATCTTTTCGCAAGGTCCCCAATCCCTCTCTGGGAGAAATAATCGGCGATAATTCTTGCCTGACCTTGATTGCCATGTCCAAAAGTTCATTATAAGTAGCCTTCACTTTTTTATCCAAGTACTCGTCTACGGGTTTTCCGTCAACACGATAGAGTGGACATTGGTCTATCGGCGTATGAAGTGTATACGACAATTGTCGAGCCAACAGACCAAGTGGATTCCCTAATGTACCTGTCAAACTCCTAAGTCGGCAACTGCTACTTTATTCCCTCCTTCCATCTTTTTCGTATACACCCTTCCACCTGCACACTTTCGTCCCTCCAAAACAATTACCTCAAACCCAAATAACATTAGTTGCCTTGGAACCGCCAGCTGAACAAGACCTGCCCCTATAACAATCACTCTTCCCTTACTTGGCCTTGTTGGGATCTTGCCTTTAATTGCCAATGCCACCCCAAAATTAACATATCCGTATGATAACAAGTAGTTATATGCAGAATCTAATAACTCACTATATCGTTCAAGAATAACATCAACAACACACATCCTTTGTCAGCCAAATCGACACATTTTCACGCCATTTCGTAATAATGTGATCTCTAATCAAAATATAGTTATACTGATCTATCCCGCCAACTACACTAACAACCCCGACTTCAAATTCTTTATCCTTTAACGAGTCGTAAGGAAATCCAGCCGTTAACGCAACTAAAGCCTCAAAATTTGACTCTTTGTTTATACAAATAATCTCATTTGAAACAAGTTTCTTTCTTGATTTCCTACTTTTAACAACTTTAGAATCAACATTTCTATTAGCAAATTTAGAACTTTTCACTCGAGTTTTGCTAAATTTACCTGACGAAGATGAAGAGACCAATGTAGATTGTTCCTCGTTAGTATTACCGAGAAAATCATTGGATACCTGATTTAAACATTGTTTACTTTGTGATCTACCTCCTCTTCTATTCATGGCAGGAGATGGAAATTATTTAGGATCAAACCGGATTTAGGGGTAGGGTTAGAATTTGGAACTGAACTGAAATTGAAAGTGAATTTTCTGGGTTTAAGTTAGACAAATGAATTGGGAATTGTAGAGGAATTTTGTTGATCCAAATTCGAGCATTGGTGATAAGTTTGGTGTTAGTGTCATTTGGTCTACTTCTACCCATCTGTATCCAATTTTGAAGGAATAATATTGGCTAATGGTAGGACTATCGATTCTTCAAATACTTTTAAAGATAGCATGCTACATGCGCTTCGTCATTTGGCGCAAATCATGGTGGTTGGTATAATACGTTATGGTGGGAGCAGAAACTTTATATTTATTTGCTCTTGTATGGTAATTATCTTTATGCCATTATGATTACAGTTAACATAGATTTGATTATCGACCTTGATTTTGTATCTTGCGGGTGATTGAAATCCGTTATATGCGTCTATCAACTCTTTTGCTTATTGTGTACAGGCATTGTACAACATGTAATTGAGCAGCTCTTTCGTTAGCTTAAGAGGAAAGGGTTGTGTACTGTACTATTGTGTGCTATTGTGCATGTATTGTCATGAGAAAGATTTCACTATTGCTAGCAATGTAACAGTTGAAAAAGCATCTTTTACATAAGTAAGCAATTTGAAAATTTTGATTCTCTTGATCTTTTCTCCATTGAATTGAATGTGTTGTAACACCTCATTATCTATACTACTAACTTATTAGAGATCTTTTTGTCTCAGATGTACTCGAGCAGTTGCATTAGGCGAAGTAGGTGTGCAGGTTCAGATTTTCTTGGTCTATTTCCAAGTATTTCTCAGATGATAAAAGCTTCACTCCTCTGTTTGATTGCTTCCATATCAGGCTTTAACATTCTGCTCAACTGCTCAAGCTGACGGAGAACTTTCTGCCTCTGCATAACGTCTATCTTTGTTGATATCTTCAAAGGATCTTTATCCTAATTGTGTAGGTGAACTTGAAGTTTTACTCAGAATGATCGGTTGAACAAACATTTATGTTTCTGGGATCTTTGGTCTATCTGAAAGAATTACACTATCACAGAACCAGCTTGTCAAGTTCCTTCAATCTGTTCAATAGTTTTAAGGTCAAAATTCGCATAGATGATTATATTGATGTTAACTTAGTGCTATTAGCACCCGTGTTTTGTAAAATACAGTGAGATTTTTGTTAATGCTAATTGAAATGGCACATATATAATATATAAGTCTCACTGTTTGTGTTTGTGTTTGTATGTGTGATCAACTGTACATGTATGTATGTGGTTTCATCGCTGAAGCTGGATTAATTGTCTGTATGTATGTGTTTTGAAATCAGAAGTTGGATGCATGTGGAAACTGTACCTAAGCAGTGTCGATTTTTCAGTGTCATTTCTTTGTCAACTAAGTTACTATTTTTTGCCTGCAGTGAATGCTCACAAATTCATGTTCCTCAAAATGGTCATGAGATTCAGGATTGCAACCAACAATAGTCACATAAGCTTTCACTCCTGGAAGAAGGGATCGATTGATGATGTGGTAATTCGTATCGAGTCATTCCATATGTATGATCCCTTTGGCACGCGCATTAAGCATGAAACAGAATTCCAACAATCGTAGAACTTCACATCCAAGCTGACAGTGGATGAGTTGTTTCCCCCTAATTATGTGTGGCATGTTCAAGATCCAATAGAACCACGGGAAGGTGATGATGAAGTGAAAGTAGATGATCTCAATAGATTAATAGTTAATTCTAAGGTTTGTCTTGTACCGCTAGTTGTGTAATTATTAGCGTTGTGTTTATGTAAAATGCAGTGAGATTTTTATTAATGCTAACTAATATCTCATCGTTACAGTATTTAATTATATCTGTATGTGTGATCAACTGTATTTGTAGTATGTGTTTTGAAAGTAGAAGTTGGTTGTATCTGAAAACATCAATAACTATTTGTGTGACCAATTGTATCTAAGTAGCGTCGATTTTCCAGTGTCATTTCTTGGTAAACAAAGTTACAGTTTTTTGCCTGCAGTGAGTGCTCACAAATCCATGTCATGAGATTCAGGATTGAAACCAACAATAGTCGCAGAAGCTTCCACTCCTGGAAGAAGGGATCGATTGATGATGTGCTGATTCCTATCGAGTCATACCATATGCATGATCATTCTGGCACGCGCATTAAGCATGAGACAGAACTCCAGCAGATGTAGAACTTTGCATTCAAGCTGACAGTGGATCAGGTTTGTCTTGTATAACTAATGAACTCCAGTGCTCTCTTTCCTTCTTAACTAAATAGTAATATTCAGTTACTTATTTATGTTTGTCAAGTTAAGCAACTTCCTTATACACTATTTTCAATTAGAAATCTGAAGCATCACTATTCTCTGCACCCAGGAACAAAAAGCTAGTCAAGGCACTACCGATTGTGAGGTGTTTAACTCCAGAAAATTGCAAGAGTATGAGGTCATGGAAGCTTTGAAGTATGTATGTAGGCTGATACCTCACAAGTATAAGCCAGTGATGAGGCTAGACATTGTTCTCCCTGAATGTGAAGAGAGTTGTCTAGTCGTGTAAGGTTCCTTTACTAGCTATTCTACATAGGTTAACGTACACTGAGTTTGCGTTATAAAGATGTATAGAAGTCTGTAAATGTAGCTTTCATTATATTGTTCATTGAGTGACTAACTATTGAGGCTGCAGTCTTTGTTTTGCCTCTGTAATATGAGGATCAGGGCTCACATTTCAACTAATAAATGTTCAACACAATTATTATATTGTTAGATTGAAGCTTCCTCTTTCCTTCTCCTTTGAACATGTATGATAATCTCTCGTTTCTATGTTTCATGTTCTAGAAAAAAGATCCATCAAAACGTGGTACATGTAAAACGCGTCCAAACAAAAAGAATTGTTTCAAGTTCAAAGCTACATCAGGCTTGCTTTTCAGGACAAAATTCGATCACGAGACATGGTTTGATTTACCTACACACAGACGTCTTGTAAAACATCATCCGTTTGGCTTGAGAACAGCAACATTTCATCGTTGTTGACCTCTGGTGCAAGAGCTGTCATGTGTTGGTAACATCGTGTCATCATTAGAACAGGTCACAGATGGCTCATCATTCTTGGCTGGTTTAGATTCTATCGCATCCATCTGACGCCATTTGAAGCTTCTAGCTTTTTCTTTTGCTGACTTGAAAACATTTGAACTATAATCAGCATTCCCTTCACCATCTTGTTCTGGACCTGTTTTTCGACCCCAATTAGCAGGATTCCACGACATAGTTCTTCCAATACGATAACTTGAACTTGGTCTTCTTATAGATCCATTTCTGAGCTGCTTCTCAGACTCAACACTGTAGAATATCTGAGAGTTTTCATCATTTCGTTAGAAATTGAGAATCCACACTCTTTCATTGACCTGACCATGACGATAGAACCCTCTGAATCTGTTGTGTGCAAAGTCACTTGATGAGAATTTCCCTCAATTTTGCTACTCAAATTTATGAGGTTGGGCACTGTAGTGTGGGTATGCTGTTGAACATAGAAAATCTCCACTGAGGGCTCGTTTGCAATGAACTTTATCATGTCTATCAATGACTTGGTTATCTCTACAAAGTCATCCACTGTGGAAAACACATGCATTTTCTTGATCATGAAATGTTCTCCATCACTGGTAGCGCGAGAGAACAAATTAGACAGAGTTCTCAATAAACTATTCACAAGTTCTAAAATCAAAAATCTCTTCTATATGTTAAGTGGAGCAGGATAGAGGGGAAGACCTTTAATACCCGAGCTTCGAGGGCTGCGTTGGTCCAAAGTGTCATTTTCAAATGGATTTCCGAGCATTACACATTTACCTGAACATATATTATATCTCTACCGATAACAACTTTGAAGTTGATGAGCGCCACTGGCAAGGCCAATCTCTATCACCTACCAGTTTTTTTATCGATCATCTGTGGATAATAATCCTTTTATTTTAATGCAAAGGATAAATTACATCTTTTAAATCTCCGTAATTAATCGATGTGAACATTGCTAAGTCATTAGTATATGTGAAATAGGAAAGTCACTTCCTCACTAATATTTCATATTTACCTCAAGTGTGAGTTTCTTAACTTCGTAAGAAAATATTCAGAAGACTTGAAGTTACTTTTGTATTATGACAAATTTATAATTAAAGTAAGAGTTATGTTTCATTACATTTATTATACATTAGTTTCTTACATTCTTTTGAAGGATGAAATGTAAATGATTTTCCTATTTAAGGAGTATCATTTGGGATCTAAACACAGAGAAGAAAAAACAAGTCCTTTCTTTCATTTACTATCTCCCTCAACAATTTCTTTTATTGGCTTGAATGATCCTTCTTCCTATTGTGGATTTCTGGGCAATTGTTTTTGTGCAACTTCTAACTTTCAGCCATGAGTGCATGTGTTTGAAAGTAACTGTGGAACTTGGGGAGGGACCGTGATAGAAACTGATGTTTTTACTAATTAAAAGTAACAGAAAATACAAAGAGAGACACAAGTATCTCGTATCTCGTAGAACAATAAAAATACAAAGAGATATAAGCATCTCGTATCTCTTAGAACAACCTTTTATGCATTTAAAAATAGATTACCATCTGTCTACTAATTTACTAGATCTCCTATTATATAATAGATAACTGATAACTACTTTATAACTATTTAGGATAAGGATAAATAACTTCTAGTAAACATAAGAATCTGCCAAATAACGGTAAGAAACTGCTAACTCCTAATAACGGTAAGAAACTACTCATCGCTCCATGGGTGAAACCTCCAGTAATTTGAGAAGATGCAAATCAGTATCTTCTCCTATCTTTCTTTGCTTATTCCTTCTTGAATTTGTACGGAAGATACGTCCCTTATCAGTATACCCCTCCTGGAAAGATGACTTGACCTCAAGGTGACAATCTGGAAAGGCATAATACATATATTGGATCCTAAACTTGGCTTCAAATTTTAACTTTGACCTCAAACTTTCATAGTGCACAAATAGGCGCTTTAACTATCCTATCTTTCAATAAATAAGCACGCGATCCCTACCTGGAAAAATGCGTGAAATGCATGCATTCTTCACGAGTGAGGGTAATTTTTTGAGGCCCACAACGGTAAAAAAATACTAGAATGACAATTCTACCCTTAATGAATCTCTTTTATATTAATTAAAATAAACTTTATTTTTTTTAGTTTCAAAATGATGTGTAAGATATTTTTTAAAAAGACGTGTAAAATGTTTAATTAGTTGGCAGCCACTGATTGACTCACTAATACACGTGGGAGCGTTTGCATTTCATCTTTAGGGTCTAATATATGTATTATGCCATCTGGAAATTTTGCTGCTAACAAAGATTTTTTGTCCATATGGCTGAAGACGTAAAACAGACGCATCACCAATATTAGAAGAGAGGTCTATGTGCTTATAATCTGCCTTCATAAGTTTTAATATTGCATCTCTAGGCAACATTTGTTCTTCAAGGTATGATTGTAATGATGTTGGTGTGAGTTTTTTCTGTGGAACACCTTGCAGTTTGTAAGTTTTCTCATTCAGTTGGAAGATTAGGAACATCTCATTCCAATTGGCTTGTATTGTGTTCAAGGATGCTAGCCATTGTATACCCAACACCATGTCTGCGCCACTAAAGGAAAAGGGGAAGAAATCATGCTTTATGACCAAGTTAGAAACCTCTACTGTCGGGTCATGAAAAACTTGGTTGCATTTGATAATTTCACCATTGCCTATCTGGACACCAAAAGTAGGGATATATTCGACTGTCAACCCAAGTTTCTTGACAATTTCTTCTACTACAAAATTATGTGTCAAACCACTATCTACCAACATCAACACTTCATGCCCGAAAAGAGTGCCCTGAAGTTTCAAAGTTAAAGCAGATTCTTTGTCTAAAATTGCATGAAAAGAGATTTCCCCCAAATCAGTAGGGGTTATGTCTTCATTCTGATTACTGTCAAGTACTTTGCACATGGTTTTCCTCTTGCATTAACTCCAAATGAGCCAAAGTTCCAGGTCTGTAGCGATGACCAGGGGTAAACTTGTCTCCACAATGGTAGCATAGGCCCTTTTCTCGCCAAATTTGTTGTTCTGAATTCAGTGGGCGAGTCTTTGGAAGAGATGACGGTTGAAAAGGGCGTGTAACTGGTTAGCGGGATGATTGAAAATTTAAGTATTCTCGAGTCGTTGGAGAGGAAGATCCAATTGATGAAGGTTTGCACTGATTTAGTCCTTGTTTTCCTTCATATTCTAAGGCCAAACTCATTGCCTTTTACACTGATCGAGGCTTGTGAGTCCTAACGTCCACACAAAGGTCTTCTTTGAGTCCTCTAGGGAAAACTCCAAGCAAACAATGTTCAGGCCAAGTTTGCACATGTGCTGCCCGTTTTGCAAATTCCTATCTATACTCAAACACTGATCCAGTCTGTTGGATACTACACAAACGTTCATCTGGATTTTGAAACTCAAAGGGTCCGTAATTTTTCTGAATAACTTTCACCAACTCATCCTAGTAATAAATCGTTCTTTCACTGTTGATCTAAGAAAAAAAATCCAATGCATCTCCTTCGAAATACATTGAAGCCACATCAACCTTGCAATCATTAGGTGTTTGATAATTGTAAAAATACGTATGTGCTTTCAAAATCCAACCTCAGGTATATCCTCCCTCATACTTAGGAAACTCCATCTTTGTGTGTGAACGTCAATAAGTTTCTTGATGCCTCCAGTGCTATCAACCTCACCCTCTTCCTGTAAAACTTTAGATTTTTCATGCTGATTTTGCAGGTTTTGTGCTTTTAATGCAGCCACATCAGCAGCCAAAGCGTCAATGGCTTCCAATTTCGCTACTATAGTAGTTAATTGCTGGCCAATCTGATTAGGATTCGACATGATATGTTCGCTCTGGGAAGCATTGGTTCGTGTGTTAACCATGAAAAATCTTACTACTCTGATACTAATGATAGAAACTGATGTTTTTATTGATCAAAAAAAATAGAAAATACAAAGAGAGACACAAGTATCTCGTATCTCAAAGAACAACCTTTTCTCCAGTTAAGAATATATTACCATCTCTCTACTAATTTACTAGATCTCCTATTAAATAATAGATAACTTATAATTACTTTATAACTATTTAGGATAAGGATAGATAACTTCTAGTAGCCATAAGAAACTGCCAAATAACGATAAGAAACTGCAACTCCTAATAACGGTAAGAAACTGCTCATCGCTCCATATGTGAAACCTCCAGTAATTTGAGAAGATGCAAATCAGTATCTTCTCCTAATTTTCTTCGCTTCTTCTCCTTGACTAACTATGAAAGATACGTGCTTTATCAGACCGGCTACAACGATTTTCATCGTAGTCGAGCCGAAATCAATTTCAAGACAGTCTTTCCATGACACAGTGCTTGTGATAAGTTAATTATTACTTTATAATTCAAATCTAATATCAATATTGTAGTATTTTTCCCAACAATTTGAAAGTGATTTGCTAACATACAGTAGTAATAAATGGCTATTTCTTTGAACAACTTTTAATGATTTGTCAAAACTTGAGACTTTGGATGGAAATAATTTTAAACGATTGCTACATAAACTTTTAATTTTCTTTGAACAATTAGAAGTTGATTATGTTTTATTTAAAGAACCGTGTATGAATGGTTCTAACTCCACTTCTAATTCTAGCATTGTTATGGTTGTTTATGATGTTAAAAACAAGTTTGAAAAGGATATCAAATTTTTGAGAGGACATTTGCTAAATTATAAGACTAATCCTTTATTTTATTTATTTACAACCTGTAAATCTGCCAAAGAAATATGGGATAGTTTGGGAAAGAAATATGGTGTTGATGATGCAGGAAATAAAAAATATGTTGTTGGTCAGTGGATTAAATTCCAAATGGTTGATGATAAGCGAATAATGGAATAATTTCACGAATATGAGAACTTGACTTCTGATGTTCTCAACGAGCACATGAGATATGTGAGATATTTTAGGCTAATGTTCTACTTGAAAAATTCCCACCATCTTGGAGTGATTATAGAAATCAATTAAAACATAAGAAAAAGAATTTAATTCTCCAAGAACTTATTAGTCATAAGAGGATTGAAGAGGCAAACCGTCTCAAACATAAGATGGAAGAACTTTCTCTTAATTCATCTAAAAGTAATCTTGTTGAATCTTCTGGTACTGCTGTGGAATACAGGTTCAAAGGCAAACAGAAGAAAGTTTCAAAAAAGGAACATATGAAGAAGAACAAAAATCAACTCAATAAGCCAGAGAGTCAAATTCAAAAATTTAAGGTCCCTTGTTTTGTTTGTGGAAAACTTGGTCACACGGCTGCCAGGTGCTATTAAAGAAAAGGGCAGGACTCAAAACAGGAAGGAAAAAGTGATGTCCAAGATAATATTGCTTAGGGTAATGAAGTGATTGTTGTTGTAGTCGTTGATGTAAATCTGGTGGCAAATAAAACTAACTTGGTGTTAGACACAAGCGCCTTAATGCATTTCTGTGCCAATAAAGAGTTATTCCATGACTTTGAGGAGTCCACTGATGGAGAGTGTGTATATATGGGTAACTCCACTATTTCTGTAGTATTGGATAAAGGAAAAGTTTTACTTAAATTAACTTTGGGAAAGACATTATACTTGAACAGTGTTTTGTATATTCCATCCCTCCGTAGAAACTTAGTTTCCGAAGCACTTCTCAACAAAGTAGGCCTTAAACATGTTTTTGAAGCTAATAAAATAATTATTTCTCGTTGAAGAGACATTGTTGATAAAGGATACATTAGTGGAGGATTATTTGTATTGAACATTGTTCAAGAGATTGTCAATAATGGAAGTATTTCAAATTTTGCTTATATTGTTGAGTCTATCAATTTGTGGCATGGTAGACTAGGCCATGTTAATATTACTTCTATTAAAAGACTTAGGAACTGGAATTAATTCCTATGATAAAAACTGATGATTTTTCTAAATGTCGTGTGTGTTGAAGCAAAGCATGCCAAGAAACCTTTCAAATCTGTTATTAGTAGAAAGACTCAATTACTTGAACTAATAACTCAGATTTAGCAGATTAAGGTATATCTTCTTAAGTCTAAGATTAGACTGAAAGCATGTTTTTGAAATTAAAAGCAGAAATGGAAAATCAATTAGAATGGAAAATTAAGAGATTTACATTCCATAGGGGCGGAAATATAGTACTAAAACTCCAAAAGTTTGTTTTTTGAGAAAAATGGTATTATACATGAGGTTAGTGCTTCCTATACTCCCCAACAAAATAGTGTAGTCCAACGGAAAAATAGAACCCTTAAAGAAATGATGGATTCTATGTTTTTAAGCTCTGGTCTATCTCACAATATGTGGGGAGAATCAGTCTTGTCTGCTTGTTATTGTAACACCCCGTAGCCAAAACAGACCAAAAATTAGTTTTTCAGAATATTTTTTTTTGCAGACAGTTAAGGGGAAATGCAGTTGGGTCAACTTAAAATGATCATAACTCTTATCACAAAATGAATTATGTCTCTCATGACCTACACACAGATCATAATTGAATTATATTTCCATAGCCACCGACCTTGCTAAAATCAGACCTCCGAGTAAACAGTTATGCCCATTTTAGTAAAGGCCTGTCGAACAGGCCCTCACGACGGATCCAACGACGGGGCGTCGGGAACACGACGGACCGTCAGTCCTGGCCGTCGTGTGGCCCGACAGCAACCTTCCCAGGGGTCTTTTTGACCTTTCCCACTCCGTTTAAACCATAAGTTACGTCGTTTTGACCCTAAATCATCAGATTTTAGTCAGTTTAATCCTAGAAACATAATTAAAACATATCCAAGTCAAATCATTAAATCAAAACCTAGAAAATTAGAGGCAAGAGAGGAGAAAAAAAGCTCAAGAACCCTAGTTCAAGAACGCCACAAGCTCCAGCAGTTCCAGCCCAGAAACTTAATTATTTTTCCGTGGATTTCATCACCAGGTATGCGGGATTTCACTAGTGGGTTCCTTTCACCCATTGGGTCCCTAGTTTTCAGTCAATTCTTGATTTTCTTATCATGATTAAACCTAGGGTTTCTAGAACTTTGATAGAACTTCATGAATTTATTAAATATATGTTCCAAATCAGATTATCATGTTATTACTCAGATTATCGCATGAATTTCAGAACCTTAGCTTTGTATTTCTTTAATTCTTGAATTACACATGCTAGGTCAGATATTTCAGAAACTTCAGATATACATGCCTCAGTTATAAATGCATAATTACCAGATTAATTATTGCATTCTCAGTTTGCATGTTCAGTTCGAGCTATCCAGTATTTACAGAAACTCAGACATAATCAGTTAATTTACAGAATTCATTGGGAGTAGCATAATACCGAGTTGGACTAGGGTTTAGCGTACCCAATAGTCCCAGAACTACTAGCCAAGTAGGTTGTAAGTCCCCTCTGTGGGCAATCAGTTTAGTGATCACGCCAGCATGCCTTTATACCTTTGGCAGGGTATATTGGGTCCTCTCGATGGGGCGTATACATCGGACTCCACATTTAGCTCATGTGGTTTTATTATCGGTTATTAGTAGCTCCCACAGTTCAGTTAGACTCTCTGCATGACCATTTATCAGTATATTCAGTATTCAGTTTTAGCATGTTATAAATCGGTCATTGCATTCAGTTAGCTCAGAAATTTAGTATATCATGTTCAGATTATTATACTTGCTTTTGTGCTTGTTCAGTTATGTTTTATTTTAGCTTTACTCTATCCTACATGCTCAGTACCTTTCAAGTACTGACGCATACGTGCGCTACATCTTCTCGTGATGTAGGTTCAGGTTCTCAGCATCTAGATCACGCATAGATCGATTTCCCGATCTCCAGATCAGCAGATTCAGTGGTGAGTCCTCATTCTCCGAGGATAAGACTCATGAGTTTCTCTTCAGTATTTAGTCTTTTAGTTTCAGTTTTTGCTAGATTTAACTGGGGCTTGTCCCAGTATTTCTAGTCCAGTTTAGAGGCTATTTTCAGACATAGTTAGATTTAGCTTAGTATGAGTTAATATTTCCTTTGTATTAAACTCATTGTTTTCAAATATCTCAGTTATAGAATATGGGTATTCCCCATCTTTTCAGATTTAATTATGATTTAGCTTTCGCATCAGTTTATTATTTTTAGTATGCTCATGATCATGCCAGCAGGGTTAGCTTGGGATCACTTGTGGTATTAGGTTCCGTGTCCGCGTCACGGGGGTAGCTCGGGGCGTGACAAAACTTGGTATCAGAGCACTAGGTTCAAGAGTCCTAGGATGTCTGAAAAGCCGTACTAAGTAGAGTCCTTTTAATGGGTGTGAAGTGCACCACATCTAATGAGAGGGAGGCTATGAAGTGTTTTAGGAAAACTTCACTTTTTTGATATTCTTATCGTGCGTTGGTATGATCTTCTTTCTAATCCATCATTATGCGCTTAAGATCATGCCTTCTCATAGAGCTTAGGTATAGAATGCTAATTCACGCAATGCTAACACAGTTCCTCTAGTACCATATAAGGAAGTTCAAATGCAAAGTTTCAGAATGCCAATTCAGTTTTTGGCTCAGAGCATGAACAACAAGAACAATCAGCAGGTTCGAGTTCCTACTAATAGAAATTATCGATTAGTGGCAGCCAGTGTTTGTGATTTCATTAGGATGAATCCGCCTATGTTTTCAGGGTCGCAAGTTGGTAAGGACCCACATAAGTTCATTGACGAGGTCAAGAAAATATTTGGTGTGATGTCAGTAACTGGTAGTGATAGGTGAGATTGTCATCCTACCAACTCAAGGATGTGACTCACATATGGTTCACTCAGGCAACGAACATGAATTTGTCTTTTGTAACTCAGTATAGCAGTCCAATTCAGTGTTAGTCCAGAAACTCTCTCAGAACCTTTCTCAGTCTCTACTCCAGTCGGTGACCCAGTTATAGCTAGACGGGTATATAGAAATTGCCCTGTCACAGTCTCTAAGAAAGTCACCTCAGCAGATTTAGTAGAGTTAGAAATGGTAGACTTCGATGTCATTCTAGGCATGGATTGGTTACACTCATGTTATGCCTCAGTTGATTGCAGAACTGGATTGTTCGTTTTCAGTTTCCAGACGAACCAATCTTAGAATGGAACGGTAGTAGCCTAGCGCCTATGGGTCAATTTATTTCTTACCTTAAGGCCAGAAAGATGATATCTAAGGGTTATCTCTATCATCTAGTTCGGGTTAAGGATTCTAGCCTTGAAACCCCAACTCTTGAGTCAGTTCCAGTAGTCTGTGAATTTCCAGAAGTATTTCCAAAAGATCTTCCTGGGATCCCTCCTGAAAGGGAAATCGACTTTGGAATTGATCTCCATCCAGATACCCATCCTATTTCTATTCCTCCTTACAGAATAGCTCCAGCAGAGCTTAAGGAATTGAAAGAGCAGTTGAAAGACCTTCTAGATAAGGGTTTCATCAGACCTAGTATTTCACCGTGGGGTGCACCAGTATTGTTCGTAAAGAAGAAAGATGGTTCTCTCAGAATGTGCATTGACTATAGACAGTTGAACAAGGTCACAATCAAGAATAAGTATCCCATCCCCAGGATTGATGACTTGTTTGACCAACTTCAGGGTGCTAGTCATTTCTCAAAGATAGACCTCAGATCGGGTTATCATCAGCTCAGAGTCAGAGATAGTGACATTCCGAAAACAACCTTCAGAACTCGGTATGGTCATTATGAATTTGTAGTTATGTCGTTTGGACTAACCAATGCTCCTGCAGCTTTCATGGATTTGATGAACAGAGTGTTCAAACAGTACTTGGACTTGTTCGTTATCGTCTTTATTGATGATATCCTCATTTACTCTAGGAGCGAGGAAGAACATGCAAGTCATTTGAGAATTGTTCTACAGACTCTCAAGGATCGCCAGTTATTCGCTAACTTTAGCAAATGTGAGTTTTGGTTGCAATCCGTTGCTTTTCTTGGTCACATTGTATCTAGCGAAGGGATCCGCGTAGATTCACAGAAGATAGAAGCAGTGAAACAATGGCCCAGACCTACCTCTGCTACAGATATCAGAAGTTTCTTAGGTCTAGCGGGTTATTACAGGAGGTTCGTGGAAGGATTTTCATCCATAGCCTCACCATTGACTAGGTTGACTCAGAAGATGGTCAAGTTCCAATGGTCAGATGATTGTGAGAAAAGCTTCGCAGAATTGAAAACTAGATTGACTACAGCTCCTGTCTTGACTATACCAGAGGGTTCAGATGGTTATGTGATCTATTGCGATGCATCCAGAGTTGGCCTTGGTTGTGTGTTGATGCAAAGAGATAAGGTTATATCTTATGCCTCTAGACAGCTTAAGGTGCATGAGAAGAACTATGCAACTCATGACCTCGAGCTTGCAGCAGTGGTGTTTGCACTCAAGATATGGAGACACTACTTGTATGGTGTTCATGTAGATGTGTTCACCGATCATAAGAGCCTTCAGTATGTGTTCACCCAGAAAGAGTTGAATCTTCGCCAGAGGAGATGGCTTGAGTTCCTTAAGGATTATGATATGAGTGTGCATTATCATCCTGGAAAGGCGAATGTAGTGGCCGATGCTCTTAGTAGATTATCTATGGGTAGTGTAGCCCATGTTGAGGAAAAAAGAAAGGAGCTAGTGAAGGATGTTCACAGGCTTGCTCGCTTGGGAGTTCGCCTTATGAGCATATCAGACAGCGGTGTAACAGTTCAGAATGGGGCAGAATCGTCTTTGGTAGTGGAGGTTAAGGAAAAGCAAGAGAGTGATCCGATCTTGCTTGAACTAAAGGGTGCAGTCAACAATCAGAGAGTGGAGGTTTTCTCCCAAGGGGGAGATGGTGTACTTCGCTACCAAGGTAGATTGTGTGTTCCTGATGTGGGAGAGTTGAGGAAGCATATTCTTGCAGAAGCTCATAACTCCAGGTATTCTATTCATCCAGGTGCCACTAAGATGTACCGCGATCTGCGGGAAGTCTATTGGTGGAATGGCATGAAGAGGGATATAGCAGACTTTGTGAGTAAGTGCCCCAATTGCCAGCAAGTCAAGGTAGAACATCAGAAACCAGGAGGTATGACTCAAGAGATCGATATTCCTACTTGGAAGTGGGATGTGATCAATATGGATTTCATCACAGGGTTACCTCGTACTCGCAGACAGCATGACTCAATTTGGGTGATAGTCGATAGGATGACTAAGTCTTCTCGCTTTTTGGCGGTCAAGACTACGTATTCGGCAGAGGACTATGCTAAGCTTTACCTTAATGAAATTGTGAGGTTGCATGGGGTTCCTTTGTCTATCATCTCAGATAGAGGTCCTCAGTTTACCTCTCATTTCTGGAAGTCATTTCAAAAAGGTCTTGGTACTCAAGTTAACCTTAGTACAGCATTTCATCCACAGACGGATGGGCAGGCAGAGCGTACCATTCAGACCTTAGAGGATATGTTGAGAGCTTGTGTGATCGATTTCAAAGGTAGTTGGGATGATCACCTTCCTCTTATTGAGTTTGCCTACAATAATAGCTACCATTCCAGCATTCAGATGGCCCCTTATGAGGCTTTATATGGGCGTAGATGTAGATCTCCTGTTGGTTGGTTTGAAGTAGGTGAAGCAGCTTTGATAGGGCCAGATTCAGTCCTTTATGCTATGGAGAAAGTTCAACTCATTAGAGATAGACTTAAGACAGCCCAAAGTCGTCAGAAATCTTATGCAGATGTAAGGAGAAGGGAACTAGAGTTCCAAGTTGATGATTGGGTTTTTTCTGAAAGTCTCACCTATGAAAGGGGTGATGAGATTTGGAAAGAAAGGGAAGCTCAGTCCTAGATATGTAGGACCTTACAAGATATTGAAAAGGGTTGGCAAGGTGGCATATAAGTTAGAGTTGCCAGCAGAATTAGTAGCAGTGCATCCGGTCTTCCACATCTCACTCTTGAAGAAGTGTGTGGGTGATCCAGCCTCTATAGTGCCATTAGAGAGTGTGGCGGTGAAACATAGTCTTTCTTATGAGGATGTACCAGTTGAGATTCTTGACCGTCAGGTTAGAAGGTTGAGAAACAAAAAAGTCGCTTCAGTCAAGGTTTTGTGGAGGAGTCAGTCCGTAGAGGGAGCTACTTGGGAAGCAGAAGCAGCCATGAAAGCCAAGTATCCTTACCTTTTTCCTTCCGATTCTACTCCAGCTTGAGGCGATAGTTCCTCTTCAGTTTTACAGTCATTCATGCGTAAATTCAGTTTTAGAATCAAGTTCCCTCAGTTTGTACTTGCATTTTCAGCGTAATTGCATGTACTCGGAACTCAATTCAGTCAGAAAGTCAGTTCTCAGTGTTTAATAGTAGGGTTTACAGCTCTCTCCCTCTTCAACTAGTTTAGTTTTCATTCGAGGACGAATGTTCCCAAGGGGGAGATAATGTAACACCCCGTAGCCAAAACAGACCAAAAATTAGTTTTTCAGAATGACAGTTAAGGGGAAATGCAGTTGGGTCAACTTAAAATGATCATAAATCTTATCACAAAATGAATTATGTCTCTCATGACCTACCCACAGACACATAATTGAATTATATTTCCATAGCCACCGACCTTGCTAAAATCAGACCTCCGAGTAAAAAGTTATGCCCATTTTAGTAAAGGCCTGTCGAATAGGCCCTCACGACGGATCCAACGACGGGGCGTCGGGAACACGACGGACCGTCAGTCCTGGCCGTCGTGTGGCCCGACAGCAACCTTCCCAGGGGTCTTTTTGACCTTTCCCACTCAATTTAAACCATAAGTTACGTCTTTTTGACCCTAAATCATCAGATTTTAGTCAGTTTAATCCTAGAAACATAATTAAAACATATCCAAGTCAAATCATTAAATCAAAACCTAGAAAATTAGAAGCAAGAGAGGAGAAAAAAAGCTCAAGAACCCTAGTTCAAGAACGCCACAAGCTCCAGCAGTTCCAGCCCAGAAACTTAATTATTTTTCCGTGGATTTCATCACCAGGTATGCGGGATTTCACTAGTGGGTTCCTTTCACCCATTGGGTCCCTAGTTTTCAGTCAATTCTTGATTTTCTTATCATTATTAAACCTAGGGTTTCTAGAACTTTGATATAAATTCATGAATTTATTAAATATATGTTCCAAATTAGATTATCATGTTATTACTCAGATTATCGCATGAATTACAGAACCTTAGCTTTGTATTTCTTTAATTCTTGAATTACACATGCTAGGTCAGATATTTCAGAAACTTCAGATATACATGCCTCAGTTATAAATGCATAATTACCAGATTAATTATTGCATTCTCAGTTTGCATGTTCAGTTCGAGCTATCCAGTATTTACAGAAACTCAGACATAATCAGTTAATTTACAGAATTCATTGGGAGTAGCATAATACCGAGTTGGACTAGGGTTTAGCGTACCCAATAGTCCCAGAACTACTAGCCAAGTAGGTTGTAAGTCCCCTCTGTGGGCAATCAGTTTAGTGATCACGCCAGCATGCCTTTATACCTTTGGCAGGGTATATTGGGTCCTCTCGATGGGGCGTATACATCGGACTCCACATTTAGCTCATGTGGTTTTATTATCGGTTATTAGTAGCTCCCACAGTTCAGTTAGACTCTCTGCATGACCATTTATCAGTATATTCAGTATTCAGTTTTAGCATGTTATAAATTGGTCATTGCATTCAGTTAGCTCAGAAATTTAAGTATATCATGTTCAGATTATTATACTTGCTTTTGTGCTTGTTCAGTTATGTTTTATTTCAGCTTTACTCTATCCTACATGCTCAGTACCTTTCAAGTACTGACGCATACGTGCGCTATATCTTCTCGTGATGTAGGTTCAGGTTCTCAGCATCTAGATCACGCATAGATCGATTTCCCGATCTCCAGATCAGCAGATTCAGTGGTGAGTCCTCATTCTCCGAGGACAAGACTCATGAGTTTCTCTTCAGTATTTAGTCTTTTAGTTTCAGTTTTTGCTAGATTTAACTGGGGCTTGTCCCAGTATTTCTAGTCCAGTTTAGAGGCTATTTTCAGACATAGTTAGATTTAGCTTAGTATGAGTTAATATTTCCTTTGTATTAAACTCATTGTTTTCAAATATCTCAGTTATAGAATATGGGTATTCCCCATCTTTTCAGATTTAATTATGATTTAGCTTCCGCATCAGTTTATTATTTTTAGTATGCTCATGATCATGCCAGCAGGGTTAGCTTGGGATCACTTGTGGTCCTAGGTTCCGTGTCCGCGTCACGGGGGTAGCTCGGGGCGTGACAGTTATATTCTTAATAGAGTCTCGCATAAGAAGTTAGACAAGACCTCATAGGAGTTGTGGAAAGTGTTTTATAAGTGTAACACCCGGAAACTTTATAGGTGAAACCAAAAATTTGACTTAGTATAAGATTAAGGGAGGGTTCAAGGAAGGCACATCAATTCAAGGGCATTTTCGTAAATATTATTTTTAAGTTAATTTAAGAAGTGGATATAACTTATATTATTTCTAAATAATTATATAAGGTATTTTATATTAAAATACACCAAATAAAAATCACGTTCACAAATACCCACTTCTAAAAATCAAATTTTCTCTTCTCCAATATTTCTCACTCTAAAGTTCCTCTATTGAAAAACACCAAGAACATGAAGATTAGGGTTCAAGCTTGATGTTTTCACTCCTATTTCCTGAGAAAGCTTCAACTAAAGGTATGGGAACCTCCATTCATGGAATACTTTCCTCCATGAAGCCCTTCTACTCTAATTTTCAGAAACGTGTTTAAGATTCAAAATTAGAATTTTCATTCTAGCCATGAGTTCTTTCTAAAAACGTTTTCATTTTGTTATTTAATGTTTATTATGAATGATTTGAAATTTTAATGGTGATTTTATCGAAAAATTCCCCATGAACCCCTGAACTACCCCATGACCCCCTGAACTACCCCATGACCCCAATTTCATGAATTTCAAGGAAGTTATAGATGCAAGGTGATTACTATTGGGTATTTTGGTTATGTAAAATTAGTTATGAAACCTTGTTTATTCATGTAGATAATAGTATATTTAAAATATGAGTGTGAGACTTGATTCATGAACTTGTAAGGGGGTAAAGTGTGAAGGATTGTTTAGTGTTATGATAGTTATTGATGAACTTGTGAGCTCATTTAAAAAGTGATAAATCCTATGACTATTATGTGAATTGAGGAGTAGTTGGAATACTAATTTCCCCTATCCTTACTCATGTTTATGTATGAATTTTCTAGGATGATGTCGATGTTGTGGTGTTGATTGAATCGCTCACTTAAATGAATCTATGAGCTATTTAGTGAGTTGTATTGAATAAAGGGTAAAGTATGCCTTCACACATGTATATACAATTCCATACTAATTATGTATAATTGGGAAAAAAATGCTTTGTACTCAGTGGATATGGAAAATGAGGAAAATGCAATAGGTTGGGTCATCTATGGTAAACTCATGAGATGGAAGCTCCTCTGCTACTGCAATAGGTTGGGTTTCTAGTAGCAATCTCCCTATCCCATAACTATGTACTAAACATAGGACTTGTCTAGTATATCCACTTACAAGCTAAATATGATTAGTTCTACCTTCGGCAAGTAAGAACTCCTTCTTTCGGTGTGGAGTTATAGGACACCGGATTCCATGTAAGCTCACATAGTCTATGTCGGTTATGGCTAATATTCCCTAATAATAATAATAAGATAATTAATATGATAGAAATTATAATATGACTTCTTAATGGGTTTACTTGGTATGAGTGAGAGTACGTGACTTAATTTTTACATTGCAGAAGGAGGACTTATTAGGATGTTGTAGAATGGTTTCCTTATGGCATGATAAGATATGAATAGATTAATTTCATGATGTTTATTTCATGTAGTTTTACAATTCCTCAATCATGATGATTGAGTGAGGTAAGCTTGAAGACTATGGTAATAAATATGTGGCTTCAAGGAATGCTTAGTAAGGTTGGTATTATGGAATGCTAACCATACATTGTAAAAGTGTTTTTACAGATTGTTAATGTATTGATATTATTATGTTATGGGTGTATTGTGATTATAGAATGTCTGTTATGTTTGAAAATTCTTATTGGCTTCCCAAACTTGATAAATGCATAATTCAACTAAAAATGTCCTATTTAGCATGTTTAAATGTTTTACTGAATATTTCCATACTTTGTACATATTTCTGCTAACCCGTCCTTTTCTACATACTATGAGTGTAGGTTTTGAACGTTGAATACTTACTTACTTCTTCAAACTATTCCCTAAGTTTTGGTGAGTCCTCCACTTCGAGGAAAAGATTGTTGTTTCAGTTCTAGTTTTAGACGTACTTTATTTTATTATGACTTTCATCGATGTAAAAGGGTCTCTAATTTCGTACTCTTAAGTTTAGATGGTTTTAATGAGACAAGTCTAGTAATTCACAACTCTTTATTGATAATATTTGAAGTATGACTTTTGTTTGAATAGTTTTAATTTTGCACATTATTTCTTATGACATTATGTGTATTAATATGCTAAGGGCTTGTATGCGACCCCTTCGGGGTCAACTACGCCATGTTACATCTAGGGGGTAACCCCCAATCATGAAAAAACTTGGTATCAGAGTATAAAGGTTTTGGGAATAATATTTAGGATTGATGTCTCATGAAACCACGTCTAATAGAGTTTGTTCATGAGTGTGAAGCGCGGCACACTTATGAGTAAGATGCTATAGGATGTTTAAGAGTTTTTCCCATATTTCCTAACTCTCTTTTAGTGCTTGGAAACTTAACCCAACGATCTCCTTTCTAACATCATTATTAAGATTATAGGAAATGAATACGAGGACAGGTAATGCTAGGAAAGGCCAAGAAGAAATGTTAATGAGGGGAATCTTCCCAAGTTCCTCGGAATCATCAAGTGCCTGTTGGAGCGAGAGCTATGACTAATATGGAGATTAGGACGGCTCTTTAGACCCTGACTAAGGCTTTGACCTATCAATTGACTAGAGATGCAAGAGTTAAACCAAATTAGAATGCTAGCACAACCGCTTCCACGATTAGGGATTTCACCAGAATGAATCCCCCTACCTTAAATGGCTCCAAAGTGGATGAGGATCCACAAGGATTTATAGATGAAGTATGGAAGGTGGTTTATTTTGTAGGGGTGACTAATCGTGAGAAAGCGGATTTGGCTGCCTACTAGTTGAAGGACGTAGCTCATGTTTATGGAAAGGGTAAAGATGTTGGACAGGGCCTGATTGATTGGGAAGCGTTCAAGTCGGCTTTCCTTGACAGGTTATTCCCACTAGAGTTGAGGGAGAGGAAGATATAGAAATTCATCAACCTTTGCCAATGACGTATGAGTGTGAAAGAGTATGGTATTACGTTTAGTGACAGACTCACGGGCCATGATGAATAAATATGTCATGGGGGTATTTTCTTTGGTGGTAAACGAGTGTCGTTCGGCAATGCTCATTCCAAGCATGAACATTTCATGCCTTATGGTTCATGCCAAACAAATTGAGGAAGGAAAGCTCAAGCAGGCTGGTAGAGAACAGAATAGCACAAGAGTAGAGGATAAAAATTCGTCTAAAAGCAAACCAAAGTTCAAGAAGAGGTTCTCTAATCAAGGTACCACTAACACTTCCAATAACAACAAATAAAGGGTACCTACTGTCAAGCCACGGGGTGGTAGTAGAGATGTTTCTTATGTCGAGAGGCCTACCTGTGCAAAATGTGGTAAGAAGCATGAATGTAAATGTCTTCTCGGTATGGGTGAGTGCTATGGATGTGAAAAGGGTGGGCATCAACTGAAAGATTACCCAACTCATTCGGCCAAAGTAAGAGAGGGTGTTAAGCCCCCCCTCCCCCAAGTGGTTCTAATTCAGATGCTCCGAAGAAGAGTCATTTTTATTCAGTCCAATCCCGAAGTGATCAAGAGGGATCCCCGGATGTTGTTACTGGTATGTTACAAGTATTCTCCATTGATATTTATGCATTGTTAGACCCTGGTGCTACTTTATCTTTTTTTACCCCTTTGGTAGCTATGAAATTTGATGTACTCCCTGAAACTCTAATAAAACCTTTTTCAGTGTCCACCCTAGTTGGTGACTCAGTTGTTACAAAAAGAGTCTATAGAAATTGCCATATTTCTTTACTTCATGAAGTCACTCGAGTTGATTTGGTAAAGTTAGATATGTTGGATTTTGATGTCATTTTTGGGATGGATTGGTTGCATGCTTGTTTTGCTTCCATTGATTATAGGACTCGGGTAGTAAAGTTTCATTTTCCTGATGAGCCCATTTTTGAATGGAAAGGGAAAATTCAATTTCTAGAGGGCAATTCATTTCGTGTATAAAAGCCTATAAAATGATCTCTAAGGGTTGTATTTACCATATTGTAAGGGTTAAGGACTTTGAGTCTGATACTCTTCCTTTAGAGTCGGTCCTGATAGTGAGCGAATTTCCTATGGTTTTTCCTGATGACTTGCTCGGCGTTCCTCCATAATAGAAAATAGACTTCAACATTGATCTTATACCAGATACAAAACCCATATCTATTCGTCCTTACTTGATAGCCCCGACAGAATTGAAAGAGTTAAAATCTCAACTCAAGGATTTGTTAGACAAAGGTTTTATTCAACTTAGCATATCTCCATGGGGTGCACCAGTACTATTTGTGAAAAAAAAGAATGGGTCCCTTAGAATGTGCATTGATTACCGCCAGCTAAACAAGGTCACTATAAAGAATAAATACCCGCTTCCTAGAATTGATGATTTATTTTACCAACTCCAAAAGGCGAGTTATTTCTCGAAGATTGACTTATATTCGGTCTATCACCAACTTAGGGTGAGGGGTGTTGATATTCCTTAAATAGTCTTTTGAACCAGGTATGGTCACTTTGAATTCTTAGATGTCTTTTGGTCTAACGAACGCTTCGACAGCTTTTATGAATCTTATGAATTGGTCAAGCAATACCTTTATTCGTTTGTGATTGTATTTATTGATGATATTTTGATCTATTCCAAGAGTGAGGGTGAGGGATCATTTGAGGATAGTCTTGCAAGTTCTTAAAGATCATAAATTTTATGCTAAGTTTAGCAAGGGCGAGTTTTGGCTCAGGTCAATTGCTTTCCTCGGTTATATAGTGTCAAGCCTAGGCATAGAGGTTGATCCTAAGAAGACCGATGTGGTTAACAATTGTCCTAGACCTCTTAGTCCCATGAATATATGTAGCTTTTTGAGCTTGGCCGGTTATTATAGAAGATTTGTGGAAAGATTCTCATCTCTTGCTTCTCCGTTAACAACATTGACTCAAAAGATATCCAAATTTGAGTGGTTAGAGGCTTGTGAGAAAAGTTTCTAGGATTTGAAAAATAGACTCACCATCGGTCCAGTGTTGACCTTACCTGAGGGTACTGATGGGTTTGTAGTTTATTGTGTGATGCTTCTCGAGTGGTTTAGGGATGTGTCTTTATGAAACATGGCAAGGTAATCTCTTATGCTTTGAGGTAACTAAAGTTACATGAAAAGAACTATCCGACCCACGACCTAGAGTTGGCGGCGGTAGTTTTTGCCTTGAAAAATTGGAGGCACTACTTATATGGGGTTCATGTTGATGTGTTCACTGACCATAAAAGTCTTCAATATGTGTTTATCCAGAGACATTTGAATCTCCAATAAATAAGGTGGTTGGAACTTTTAAAAGATTATGATACGAGTGTCCTCTACCACCCGGACAAAGCTAATATAGTTGTTGATGCCTTAAGTTGAATGACTATGGGTAGTGTGTCTTATGTAGAAGATAAAAAGAAGGAGCTAGTTCGTGATGTGCATAGTGTCACATCTGGGGAACACCCCTGAGACGTCACTGACGTCGTCGTCCTCGAAGAGGACTAAGACTAGTCTCTTAGTTTACACCATTACATTCATAGGTTAAAAATGCGGAAAATTTAAAACTTTTCTTCTATATCTATCATGAGGTTAACATAGACCTCTCGCATACATGTAATATATTTTTATCGAGTATACATAGACCCTTCATATAAGAAGATTACATAGTCTTCTACTTTTATGGAACGTATATATATAAGATACATAACATAGTCTTAAAACGGATGTCTCATATCATAACCATCTAAACAATAGTAAAACAATTGGGCATATCCCATACATCAATACAATAAAAGCCACATATAGGCTATACAATCCTAGTACTCAAATAAAAGAGGGAACAAAGTATCCCTTAGACTAATCAACATCCAATGCTAGAGGATTGCGAGTTGGGCTACTCAGACTTCACCCTAACACTCACTTTCCATTTACCCCATCCCCCCAACAAAAAGAGCATGCAATTGTCCCCAATGCACAATAATACTAAAAAAATAGGGTGGTAGGTGAAGCAAACTTGTGGCACACCGACGATCTATCAATAAGTGGGCGGGTCCGCTTTCCCGGCACCCGCAACATCAGTAGATGGGTCACCCTTAGTGGTGCCCACAACAATCTCTGACCATCAGTGGTGCGCCTCTCAACGGTGTCTGGTCTGGAACTAGATGCCCAAGCACCTACCTCTCGTGCCCTCATCTAGCGGGTATCCTCATCAATCGAATAGGCTCTCCTTGCAGCCTCGAGGTCTGTCCTATCTTTATTCCTCACACGGGCATCCTCTCCCTCAGTAGTGCAGCTAGAACGGTGCCTCTTGGCACGACCACTTGGATAAGGATGCATCTCACAGTGTCCTCTGCTAGCTCGGAGGGTGCAGTCTCAGACTCAGTCCCCCGCATCTCCAGAATACTGTCTACATCTGCCCGTAAACTAGACACAGCCTCTTGAAGAGTAGTAAAGTCAATAGTAGGGGTTGGGCGTGGAAGGACCCTCAACTCAAAGGCGTCGAGGCGCTGGTGAACCGCCTAAATATTCTGCTCAGTCTGTTGGGCCACCATATTCTCAATACGCTCCTCAGCCTCGGCGATGGAATTTTGCATCCAAGTCTGTATGTGGTGCAACAAGGTGGCCAGTTGGGCCTCTAACTTCTGGATCCGCACCAAAGGGACCAGTACTGCAGATGGGGGAATGGACCGGGAGGAACTAGGTGCTCTACTGGTGGCATGGGCGAGTCAGCCGGGGTGGTATCAACGGGATCTGAAGTAGCAGGGTCACCCCATTGGGCTAACTCCATTGTGTCCGCCAAGTTCTCACTCAACGGCTGCAACTCAACTTGGGCTCTCTCCTCGGTGCCGTTACATTGGACTCATCCCTAATGAGACCTATATCAACCGTCCCAGCCGGAGTGCGGAGTGTATCACAGTGCCAAATGGTCACTCCGGCGTCCCTGCATAAATGGAAAATAAAACATGCGAAGAGGTAAGTAGTACAAGCCTTGAAAGCCCTCTCATGTATCACCGTGATCAAAAGCTTCGCGAAGTTGATCTCCAAACCTGCTACCAGGGCCGCTACCAATATCGCCCTATCCATGTAAGAATATTATCGGTTCTCATTGGCGATAGGCGGTGGCGGACTAACAACCAAAAAAACTTGGCTATGAAAGTGAGGTTGGCCTTCTTGATCAGCCCCTTGGTGTCACGACTGGAATCTAGACCCCAAACGAGACCGGCGTTGTTGACCTCTCAGAGGTCGCAGACAAGCCTACTTACGTTATTCATACTTCACTTAGGTTAATTTTAGCGGAAAATTTGAAACTTTTTGTTCCTTAACATGTTTGTTAAATATTCTTAACATTTCATAATAGTTCACCATCAACCATCTAAATTAAGAGATAAGCAACTGAAAGAAATAGATCAATAAGTATTAAGTGTATAATTGCCAAAATGGCACCAATACAAGTCTGAATAAAAACAGGAAAGAAACGCTATTGGAACATGCTCCACTAGCTCAACTCTAAAAACTAAGCTAGAATGTAAAACAGTAGCATCCTCGAAAGCATGACGACCTACCAAACTCCGGATGAATGCTGACGTCCGGATAGCTGCAACAATGATCCTGTAGCTCTATCGCCCACCTGCACCTGCACCTAAAATAGTATAGATGTATAGGGTTAGTACACACTTGTACTAAGTATGGGTATATGCAAGCACACACCACGGACATGCATAAGAAAGAATAGCTTTTTCCTAACAACATGATTTTTGGGGTCAAGTCAGTAGACTTGCCAAATTGAGATTAGGAAAGTCATGCCATGAAAGTAACATGCATCATCATAAATATCATATTGCATACAGTACATAACATCTTCATATAGCACATATCATAACCTATAACACATAGCTTCTTTCATATCGTTCATTCATATACCATGAGACCTTGGAATCATGGACTTGACATTAAGACTTTCCAAAATGAGGGATCAACATATGGGACCTCAACTAGGGAGTCTTCATTAGAAAACACAGAGTCTGCTTCATTCATTCATACCTACTTCATTTCATTTCATTCATAAGCCAGTGTGAACACCAGCTATACCTAGTGTGTAGTTTAAGACTTTCATCGGGCTTGCTGTGCAATGATCAAGAATAACCTAATGTCATTACCTGAGTCTAGCTCACCTCTTGATTATCCTATCCTAGCACCTTTGGTATCATTCATTTCATTATGTGCTTCATTTGAGGCTGGCCTCATTCATTCATTGGGAACTTTAACTTTAACCGACATAGATCATGTGAGCATCATGAAATCCAGTGTCTCCCCCACACCAAAAAGAGGTGGAATCACCAGCCAAAGTGACCCAATAACATGCTAGCGTATATAGGAATTTAACCCCGCCAGATCACTATATTGGCAGTATAGGTTCGAAGACTAGGAGATGTAAGGAGACCCATACCTGGCAAGCCGGACAGTCTCATCTCATGAGAGTTACGTGAACCTCCATCCTTCCCGAATGAAGGCATCACGCTCATAGCTAGTCTATCGGTGCTCAGTATAAAGTTCCATTACATTCATCTCATATGTCATGAAAGCTGGCTTCTAGTATGATGACATCATAGCTCATTAGATGATTTCTCATCTCATCATTAGTATAAAGTGTATGAAGCTCAATACTTTCATTAGAGTGTTCATAGAGACTGGTCTCTTCATTATTTTTCACTCTCATTGGTGAGTACGTATTGTTAACATTTACTTAGGCTCATTTGAGATTGCTCTCATCATCTACATTAGCCTCACATCATGTTGTCACCACATCCTTCATCATTAGCACCTTTTCTTTTCATAGTTACTCACCTCTTATTACGTGAATGTTCATTTCATCATTTCATAGTCCATCTCATCATATACCAATGCACTTGGTCACTTAGTGTATCTTACACTCATACTTAACCCTCCTAGGGTTCATCTTTTCATTACATACATCTTAGATTCACTTATTTTTGAATGTATGTTAGACTTATGTGTCTATACACACAAGTCATGGGGCTTCATTCATAGTTCGTTAAGTGATTCTTACTTTCCTAAGATTATGTAGTACAAGACTTATGTATCTTGTATATATGCCAAGATCTTAATTTTGATCTAAGTAGATGGCATTATTCTTGGATATTTTATTCACGTATGACTTATGTATCAAAAAGGAAGAGTTGGCAACGAAACCCAAGTTTGAGTCACTTGGATATCATTTATATTTTTCATTGATTTTATTTCTAATATTCATAACATTAGAACTCTAAATTAAATCTCAACATTAATATTGAAGGACTAATTTTCTATTTAATTTTTCCCTTAAGATGGCCGAAGGGTTGTGGGTTCGAACCCCCACAACCTCTTTTTATTTTTCATTAAGGTTTCATTACTCATTTTCGCCCAAACCAAGAGGTTATGGGATCAAATCCCCACAGCCTCTTGTATTTTTAATATTAAATTCGCTGAAATAGGGAGGTTGTGGGTTCGAACCCCCACAGCCCCCCTTATTTTTACTTTAATTTCGCTGAGGAGGCTCTGAGGGGGTGGGTTCGAACCCCCACAGCATCTCTATCTTTATTTTAATTAATTGGGCGAGTGGCAGTGAGGTTTTGGGATCGAACCCCCACAGCCTCACTCCATTTCTTAATTATTTTCGCCTCTATCTTCAGCCTTGAGGTCGTGGGTTCGATTCCCACGCCTCGCTTTTTCTTTTTCATTATTTTCTCTCCTTTCGCGCGTACCTGGAGGTCGTGGGTTCGAATCCCACGCCTCCCATTTATTTGTTTAATTAATTTTCTCCTTCTTCTTCCCACAGATCGCGAGTTCGATTCCCCCAGTCCCATTTCCCTCTTCTTTTTTTTCACAAAAATAGTAGCTTGGATCGAATCCCCTTAGCCCCCTTTTTTCCTTTTTCCTTTGTCTCGCAACCAGTAGCTAAGGGGTTCAATTCCCCTTAGCTCCTTCACGTTTTTCCCTTGTTTTTTTCAGCCTTCTCAACATGTGAGGTCTTGGGTTCAATTCCCATTGACCTCACTTATTTTATTTCCCTTTTAAAAACCCAGAATTGACATTACTATTTAGTGCACAAATCTGGAAATTTTTAGTCCTTCTTCTACTCATTCTTAGGTGCAATTTTTTATATGTTTAGTCAGCTAAAAGATGGTTATTCAATCCACTATATTTCATCATAATGAACTTCACATTGCACACACATTACACACATAAAATACACAAGAATACATGAATTTTTCGACCCCAAAACAGTGGCTAAAGCCACTGCCCACGAGCACACACACACACCAATTTTTCCTATCACATTTTGATTATCATTTTTGTAATTTCCCTCACATAAACATGTTCACATTTAATATAAACACATCAATCATACCTAAATCTAACAGCACAACATACCCATCCTACGAATTCGTTTGGGAGCTAAGGACAAGGACATACAAAGGGAACAACCTTAGTTTTCAAGAGCTTGACAATCGTTCGAAGGAAAGTACTCTTGGAGAAAGAATTCCACGCGAGAAACCCATACCTTTTGACATTTTTCAAGCTTGAAGCTGCTGCCCGGAAACTCCTCCAAATCACGCCCAAACTCACCTAAAGTTCCACCACCAACTCGACGGAAATCTCTCTTGCCTTAACGTTTTTTTTTGATTAACTTGTTTTTCTTAAAACCTTTCGTGTGTTCTTCAAGTGTGAAGAATAATTGTTATTAACTGTTCTTTAGCTTTCTTGATAGTCAGAGCGTGAGAGAATGAGAGTTGAGAGACGTGAGAAAGAGTTGAGAAACGTGAGGGAGAGAGTTATTAGGATTAGGAGACTAAATTCAAGACTTAGTCAAAATAGGATTTAATTAACTTAATACAAAAATCTGATATATTTTAATTAATATGTGAAAGGACCATTTTACCCTTAATGAATAGATTTTAATTGATGATTAAATCATCAATTCCTTGCTCCTAGTGGGGCTCGAACCCAAGTGGCACCCAATTTGCGAAATGGGTCACTCCGGGTCGCCCCAATTCAAATAACTCTTTTAATTAAATTAATTAATTAATTTATTAATTCCTCAGGGTAATTATAATATTATCCTTGGCCTGGAAAAGACCATTTTACCCCTGGACCCTCAAAACTTAAAATTTCTTCTTTTAAGTCCGGTAGCGATTAATTCTTTGTTTTCGAGAGCCTCACATGGTTGGTTCCAACCTTTCCAAGCTCAATAAACTCCCCAAGTTAGTTGGCTTGGTCGTAGTAGGGGTTCTAAAGTCTGGTTCTATGCGTATCAATCCGTGTGGACCTTGGTCCAATCACAAGCATTCTTGACACCTTAAGTAATTATCTTATTCATTTTTAGGGTTGTTACATTATCCCCCCCCCCCTTAGGAACATTCGTGCACGAATGACACTACCAATACACATCGTAATACTAGTCAGATCCTAACAAAATCACTATGCATAGTCAAGCAATAGCAACAAAATACGGATAGATAAGGAAACATAGACTTAAGAGTAGGAAGTCTAACCTCAAGAGCTGAATAGATGAGGGTAGCGGGATCTCATGTCAGCCTCAGCCTCCCACGTAGCACCCTCAACAAGATGATTTCTCCACAATACCTTCACTGTGGCAATCTCCTTGTTCCTCAGCCGCTTGACCTGTCTGTCTAAGATCTCAACAGGTATCTCTTCATAAGACAAGTCTTCACCAACCCCCAAACCTTCAACATGTAGGATTGATGCTGGATCACCTAGGCACTTCTTCAACATAGAGACATGAAAGACTGGATGAACAGAAGCTAGCTCCGCAGGCAATGCTAACTCGTAGGGCACCCCACCCACACGCTGTAGGATCTCATATAGCCCAACATACCTCGGACTCAACTTCCCTTTTCTACCAAATCTCATCACCCCTTTCATAGGTGATATCTTCAAGTAAACTGGTCACCAACGTCAAACTCTAGGGGCCGCATTCTGTTATCTGCATATGACTTCTGCCGACTGTAAGCAGTAGCCAACCTGTCCCTAATCACTCTGACCTTCTCTAAGGCCTCATGAATGATCTCTGGACCCAAAATGGATGACTCTCCAACCTCGAACCACCCAACTCGAGATCTACACCTCCTACTATACAGTGCCTCAAACGGTGCCATCCCAATGCTTGAGTGATAGCTATTATTATACGAGAACTCTATCAAAGGCAGATGGTCATCCCAGTTACCTCTAAAGTCAATCACACACGCTCTGAACATGTCCTCCAATGTCTAAATGGTGCATTCCGCCTGCCCATCTGTCTGAGGAGGAAAGGCAGTGCTAAGCTTTACCTGCGTGCCCAACCTCTTCTAGAAAGATCTCCAGAAATATGAAGTAAACTGAGCTCCTCTATCTGAAATAATAGACAAAGAAATCCCATGCCATCTCACAATCTCATCAATGTAGAGTCTCGCATAATCCTCGGCTCTGTAAGTAGACTTCATAGGGATAAAGTGGGCAGACTTAGTCAATTTATCCACAATAACCCATATGGAGTCATGCTGCCTCCTAGTCCTCGGAAGACCAACCACGAAGTCCATATTAATGGCCTCCCATTTCCAAGTCGGAACCTCGATAATCTGAGTCAGACCACCAGGCTTAAGATGCTCTGTCTTAACCTGTTGACAATTAGGACACTTGGCCACATATTCTGTAATGTCCTTCTCCATGCCATCCCACCAACAAATCTCTTAAGATCATGATACATCTTGGTGGAACCTGGATGTATGGAATATTTGGAACCATGGGCCTCTGCAACAATCCTGGTGCGCAAATCATCCACATCTGGTACACAAAGTCTGTCCTGATACCTAAGTATGCCATCACATCCCAAAGCAAAAGACTCATTCATATTCATCAGCACTGAGTCCTTCAGCTCCATCAACACAGGATCTAGATGCTGACCATGCTTGACTTCAACTACCAAGGATGATTCAGAACTAGGATGAACTGAAACATCCCCACTAGTGGAGTCAGCCAACCGCACACCCAGTCTGGCCAGTCTGTGTACATCTTTCACCAGCTCCTTTTTCTCATCCTCAACGTAGGTGTACTTCCCATGCTCATCCTGCTCAAAGCATCAGCTACAACATTAGCCTTACCTGGATGGTAGTGAACATTCATGTTATAATCCTTCAACAGCTCCAACCATCTCCGCTGACGTAGATTCAACTCCCTCTGTGTGAACACGTACTGGAGACTCTTATGGTCTGTGAACACATCCACATGCACTCCATATAGATAATGCCTCCACAGCTTCAGTGCAAACACCACAGCTGCCAACTCCAGGTCATAAGTGCGATAATTCCTCTCATGAACCTTGAGCTGTCTGGAAGCATAGGATATCACCTTACCAGCCTGCATAAGAACACAACCCAAACCAACCCTAGATGCATCACAATAAACAGTGTAATTCTCACCACACTTAGGCAAAGTAAGCACCGGGGCTGAAGTGAGTCTGTCCTTGAGTTCCTGGAAACTCCTCTCACAAGTCTCCGTCCACTCAAACTTGGCTTTCTTCTTAGTCAAAGTTGTCAATGGGGCAGCAATGGAAAAAAAGCCCTCCACAAACCTGCGGTAGTAACCAGCCAATCCCAAAAAAGCTACGGATGTCAGTGGGAGTAAGAGGCTTTGGCCAGTTTTTCACAGCCTCAGTCTTCCTGGGATCCACCTCCATGCCCTGATCGGACACAACATGACCCAGGAAGGTCACTGATCTCAGCCAGAATTCACATTTGCTGAATTTGGCATACAACTGATGCTGTCTAAGTACCTGCAAGGTTAGTCTCAAATGCTGTTCATGCTCTTCCTTGGTCTTAGAGTAGATGAGAATGTCATCAATGAATACTATGACGAAAGAGTCAAGGTATTCGCGGAAGACCCTGTTCATGAGATCCATAAATACAATAGGTGAATTCGTGAGACCAAATGACATGACTAGAAACTCATAGTGACCATAGTGGGTACGAAAGGCTGTCTTTGGGATATCTCCATCCCTAATACTAAGCTGATGATACCCTGAACGAAGATCAATCTTAGAGAAGAAACTAGACCCTTGGAGCTGATCGAACAAATCATCTATTCTGGGAAGTGGATACTTATTCTTTATAGTGACTTTGTTGAGCTGCCGATAATCGATACACATTCTAAGGGTTCCATCTTTCTTTTTCTCAAACAGCACTGGAGCGCCCCAAGGGGATATGCTCGGCTGAATGAAACCCTTGTCAGTGAGATCTTTTAACTGCAGCTTCAACTCTTTGAGTTCAGCTGGAGCCATTCTGTAAGGAGGAGTTGAAATTGGTTTAGTATCGGGTTCTAAGTCAATACCAAAATCAATCTCTCGAGGGGGAGGGACTCCAGGCAAATCATCAGAAAATACATCTTGGAACTCATTCACTATAGGCACTGATTCTATGGAAGGAATGTCATGATCTAGATCATTAACACTCACAAGATGACATAATAACCCCTTGGACATCATTTTATTGGCCTTTAGGTTCGAAATCAATAGGTTAGGACGACTCGAGTTGTACCCCTCCCAGACTAGCTCCTCTTCATTAGGGAAATAAAATCTCACCACTCTACTACGACAGTCCAAGCAAGCATAACAACTGTGAAGCCAGTCCATGCCAAGAATAACATCAAAATTATGCATGGGTAACTCAACCAAGTCTGCACACATAGTCTTACCACTTATCACTATTGGGCAACCCTTGTATACTCTATCAGTTCTTACATTTTCTCCTAAAGGTGTACTAACCACTATAAGATCATGCAGAACTTCAGGCAATATCTCAAAAGTGAGAGCAAGCAAAGGAGTTACAAAGGAAAGCGTAGACCCTGGATCAAATAAAGCATAAACAGAAGTTGAGAATACTTGCAGCATACCTGTGACCACATCAGCGGACTTCTCCTGCTCCTCCCTGCCCTTCAGGGCATAGAATCTGTTCCTCTTAGGAGGCTCGGCTGCTGCTGCACCCTGTGGATTAGGCCTAGGCTGAACATTACCTCTCTCCTGACCTCTGTTCTGTGGGCAGTCTCTAACCATGTGTCCACTATTACCGCAACTTAAACAGGCATTAGTGCCCTGTCTGCACTCTCCACTGTGAGCTCGGCCACACTTAGCACAATTCTTTTTAGGACGCTGCATCTCACCTCCATTGCCCTTCTTGGGCTCAGGTCTTCCTCCTCTAGGTACTGTACTCCTCTGAAAGTTTGAGTTCCCAGAACTCTGTTGCCCCTTCTTGAACCTGGGCTGCTCACAGACGCCAAAATTGTTTCTGTGGCCTCCATGGCTGGGACCTGCCTGATCTTGAGGCATTGGCCTCCTAGCATCACGAACACCCCTCTTTTTTACGGCTGTCCTCTACCTGCTGTACATGCACCATCAACCTGGAGAGGTCCATATTATCATGAAGCATCGCAGACCGACACTCCTCCTCTAGATCTCCATTGATTCTTGTGAGGAACCTGCTAATCTCATCCCTGCTGTTAGACACAAGGGAAGTAGCATACCTGGATAATTTCAACAAAGCTCAGTATTCTCCTCATTCTTGCTACTAAATACTAGAGAAAGTAACATACCTTGATAGCTTAACAAACTTCAGGGAATACTCCCTAACTGTCATAAAGCCTTGTTTAAGGTTAATGAACTCCTCAACCTTGGCTTTCCTCATCTCTCTGGGGAAGAATCTCTCCAGAAATGCTGTCTTGAACAACTCCCAAGTGACTGTCACTCCACCCAAAACTCGACTATCTTGCCACATCTTGCACCAAGTCTGTGCAACATCCTTGAGCTGATAGGAAGCCAGCTCAGCCTTCTCCGTATTTGTGGCCCCCATAGCCACCAGATTCTTATGCAACTCATCCATAAACTCCTGGGGATCCTCTGCAGTCCTAGACCCTGTGAAAATAGGAGGATTCATCCTCGTGAAATCCCTCAGCCTGTCAGCCATACTACGAAACGGTGGGTTCTGCCTCTGAACATCATGCCGATTGACCTGGGCAGTCATAGCCTAGGCCTGCATAGTAATGGCCTGTGCCATCTGGGCCAGAGATCCCCTCACCTCAGCATCAGTCAACCCAGCTGGGTTAATTGGCACAGCCACTCCTTCAGCTGGAGCCTGGGGTGGAACTCGGTTGTCCCCAGCAGCTGCTCCTCCTCTCCTCTGACCAATAGCCCTCCTAGTGTTCATTCTCTGAAAACAACAAAAATTGATGTTAGACACGCTCATAACACCAAGAAATCAGAATTTAGGAAAAACAAGATAAGATCAGAAAAAGGGAAGTTTTCCTACTCATCATGCAGTCTCTAATCCAGGATAGTGGTGCACTTCACTACCATGACTTAGAAACTACTCAATGTGGTTGATGTGAACTCATTATTATCGGAATTTAACCTAGTGCTCTGATACCAACTTTGTCACGATTGGTATCTAGACCCCAGACGAGACCGGCGTCGTTGATCTCTCAGAGATCGCAGACAAGCCTACTTACGTTATTCATACTTCACTTAGGTTAATTTTAGCGGAAAATTTGAAACTTTTTGTTCCTTAACATGTTTGTTAAACATTCTTAACATTTCATAATAGTTCACCATCAACCATCTAACATTAAGAGATAAGCAACTGAAAGAAATAGATCAATAAGTATTAAGTGTATAATTGCCAAAATGGCACCAATACAAGTCAGAATAAAAACAGGAAAGAAACGCTAGTGGAACATGCTCCACTAGCTCAACTCTAAAAACTAAGCTAGAATGTAAAACAGTAACATCCTCGAATGCATGAGGACCTACCAAACTCCGGATGAATGCTGACGTACGGATAGCTGCAACAATGATCCTATAGCTCTATCACCCACCTGTGCCTGCACCTAAAATAGTATAGATGTATAGGGTTAGTACACACTTGTACTAAGAATGGGTATATGCAAGCACACACCACGGACATGCATGAGAAAGAATAGCTCTTTCCTAACAACATGACTTTTGGGGGTAAAGTCAGTGGACTTGCCAAATTGAGATTAGGAAAGTCATGCCATGAAAGTAACATGCATCATCATAAACATCATATTGCGCACAACACATAACATCTCCATATAGCACATATCATAACATATAACACATACCTTCTTTCATATCGTTCATTCATATACCATGAGACCTTGGAACATGGACTTGACATTAAGACTTTCCAAAATGAGGGCTCAACATATGGGACCTCAACAAGGGAGTCTTCATTAGCAAACAAAGAGTCTGCTTCATTCATTCATACGTACTTCATTTCATTTCATTCATAAGCCTGTGTGAACACCAGCTATACCTAGGGTGTAGTTTAAGACTTTCATCGGGCTTGTTGTGTAATGATCAAGAATAACCTAATGTCATTACCTGAGTCTAGCTCACCTCTTGATTATCCTATCCTAGCACCTTTGGTATCATTCATTTCATTATGTGCTTCATTTGAAGTTGGCCTCATTCATTCATTGGGAACTTTAACTTTAACCGACATAGATCATATGAGCATCATGAAATCTAGTGTCTTCCCCACACCGAAAAGAGGTGGAATCACCGGCCAAAGTGACCTAATAACATGCTAGCGTATATGGGAATTTAACCCCGCCAGATCCCTATATTGGCAGTATAGGTTCGAAGACTAGGAGATTTAAGGAGACCCATACCCGGAAAACCGGACAGTCTCATCTCATGAGAGTTACGTGAACATCCGTCCTTCCCGAAAGAAGGCATCACCCCTCATAGCTAGTCTATCGGTGCACAGTATAAAGTTCCATTACATTCATCTCATACGTCATGGAAGCTGGCTTCTAGTATGAGGACATCATAGCTCATTAGATGATTTCTCATCTCATCATTAGTATTAAGTGTATGAAGCTCAATACTTTCATTAGAGTGTTCATAGAGACTGGTCTCTTCATTATTTTTCACTATCATTGGTGAGTACGTATTGGTACATTTACTTAGGCTCATTTGAGATTGCTCTCATCATCTACATTAGCCCCACATCATGTTGTCACCACATCCTTCATCATTAGCACCTTTTCTTTTCATAGTTACTCACCTCTTATTACGTGAATGTTCATTTCATCATTTCATAGTCCATCTCATCATATACCAATGCACTTGGTCACTTAGTGTATCTTACACTCATACTTAACCCTCTTAGGGTTCATCATTTCATTACATACATCTTAGGTTCACTTATTTTTGAACGTATGTTAGACTTATGTGTCTATACACACAAGCCATGGGGCTTCATTCATAGTTCATTAAGTGATTCTTACTTTCCTAAGATTATGTAGTACAAGACTTATGTATCTTGTATATATGCCAAGATCTTAATTTTGATCTAAGTAGATGGCATTATTCTTGGATATTTTATTCACGTATGACTTATGTATCAATACGGAAGAGTTGGCAAGGAAACCCAAGTTTGAGTCACTTGGATATCATTTATATTTTTCATTTATTTTATTTCTAATATTCATAACATTAGAACTCTAAATTAAATCTCAACATTAATATTGAAGGATTAATTTTCTATTTAATTTTTCCCTTAAGATAGCCGAAGGGTTGTGGGTTCGAACCCCCACAACCTCTTTTTATTTTTCATTAAGGTTTCATTACTCATTTTCGCCCAAACCAAGAGGTTGTGGGATCAAATCCCCACAGCCTCTTTTATTTTTAATATTAAATTCGCTGAAATAGGGAGGTTGTGGGTTCGAACCCCCACAGCCCCCCTTATTTTTACTTTAATTTTGCTGAGGAGGCTGTGAGGTGGTGGGTTCGAACACCCACAACCTCTATATCTTTATTTTAATTAATTGGACGAGTGGCAGTGAGGTTGTGGGATCGAACCCCCACAGCCTCACTCTATTTCTTAATTAATTTCGCCTCTATATTCAGCCTTGAGGTCGTGGGTTCGATTCCCACGCCTCGCTTTTTCTTTTTCATTATTTTCTCTCCTTTCGCGCGTACTTGGAGGTCGTGGGTTCAAATCCCACGCCTGCCATTTATTTGTTTAATTAATTTTCTCCTTCTTCTTCCCACAGATCGCGAGTTCGATTCCCCCAGTCCCATTTCCCTCTTCTTTTTTTTTGCGAAAACAGTAGCTGGGATCGAATCCCCTTAGCCCTTTTTTTCCCTTTTTCCTTTGTCTCGCAACCAGTAGCTAAGGGGTTCGATTCCCCTTATCTCCTTCACGTTTTTCCCTTGTTTTTTTCAGCCTTCTCAACATGTGAGGTCTTGGGTTCAATTCCTATTGACCTCACTTATTTTATTTCCCTTTTAAAAAACCAGAATTGACATTACTATTTAGTGCACAAATCTGGAAATTTTTAGTCCTTCTTCAACTCATTCTTAGGTGCAATTTTTTATAAGTTTAGTTAGCTAAAAGAATGTTATTCAATCCACTATATTTCATCATAATGAAATTCACATTGCACACACATTACACACATAAAATACACAAGAACACGTGAATTTTTCGACCCCAAAACAGTGGCTAAAGCCACTGCCCACGAGCACACACACACACCAACTTTTCCTATCACATTTTGATTATCATTTTTGTAATTTCCCTCACATAAACATGTTCACATTTAATATAAACACATCAATCATGCCTAAATCTAACAGCACAACATACCCATCCTACGAATTCGTTTGGGAGCTAAGGACAAGGACATACAAAGGGGAACAACCTTAGTTTTCAAGAGCTTGACAATCGTTCGACGGAAAGTACTCTTGGAGAAAGAATTCGAGGAGAGAAACCCATACCTTTTGACGTTGTTCAAGCTTGAAGCTGCTGCCCGGAAACTCCTCCAAATCACGACCAAACTCACCTAAAGTTCCACCACCAACTCGACGGAAATCTCTCTGGCCTTAACGTTTTTTTTTTGATTAACTTGTTTTTCTTAAAACTTTTCGTGTGTTCTTCAAGTGTGAAGAATAATTGTTATTAACTGTTCTTTAGCTTTCTTGATAGTCAGAGCGTGAGAGAATGAGAGTTGAGAGACGTGAGAGAGAGTTGAGAAATGTGAGGGAGAGAGTTATTAGGATTAGGAGACTAAATTCAAGACTAAGTCAAAATAGTATTTAATTAACTTAATACAAAAATCTAATTTATTTTAACTAATATGTGAAAGAACCATTTTACCCTTAATGAATAGATTTTAATTGATGATTAAATCATCAATTCCTTGCTCCTAGTGGGGCTCGAACCCGAGTGGCACCCCATTTGCGAAATGGGTCACTCCGGGTCGCCCCAATTCAAATAACTCTTTTAATTAAATTAATTAATTAATTTATTAATTCCTTAGGGTAATTAAAATATTACCCTTGGCCTGGAAAAGACCATTTTACCCCTGGACCCTCAAAACTTAAAATTTCTTCTTTTAAGTCCGGTAAAGACTCTTTCGATTAAATCTTTGTTTTTGAGAGCCTCACATGGTTCGTTCCAACCTTTCCAAGCTCAATAAACTCCCCAATTTAGTTGGCTTGGTCGTAGAAGGGGTTATAAGGTCTGGTTCTACGCGTATCAATCCGTGTGTACCTTGGTCTAATCGCAAGCATTCTTGACACCTTAAGTAATTATCTTATTCATTTTTAGGGTTATTACATTTGGGGTCTAACACCCAGTCTGCCCCCTCACCATCGATCGATAAATATTGAGCAAGCCATCTCTTACCGGCTTGTCTCTACTCCGTAGTCCTCTGAAACTGGCTAATCGTGGCCATCTCTCACCTGTAGTCGAACTCTGGATTCATGGGAGCCCATTGGGTGTTAGTGGTGGGGCCTTATAAAAAACAGTGAATGGTGGCCGCAGAAAGATCAACCCGGCAGCCTCGAACTAGAACCTTAGTGAGCGGGTTCTATTTGGCTGGTCTTGCCCGCCTATCAAAAGAGCCTTTGAGAGTCTCCACATAGGAGGAGTAGAACTCTCGGATGACCCACTCACTGTTCGAACCCAAACTCCTAGCCATCCACTCTAGCTTGTGTCGGGTAAACAACCTCCGCACATCGGGGACGGTGTGCAAACTCCCCGTAAGAACCCGACGCTTGACAGTAACCAACTGGGTCATCACCCCCTTCTCAGTCAGCATTCTGGCATCTCTGTATACCTGATACTGTCCATCTACACACCACGGTTAGGCTCCTCATACCGAGCTAGTAACCTTATCAGATGAGGTTTGACGTCAGGTTCCTCCGACCGAGTGGCTCCTTAAGATGCGCAACCAGAGGTAGTGGTCTTATTTGACCCCGAAGAGTGGGCCGACCCTAATGCTAAGGCAGATTTGGAGCCAGACGCTCCTTCAGAACCCGAGGCAGACCCAGACGGTGTGCCGGTCAATGTGCGCTCCTCATCAGACTGGGAGACAGTGACTCCATCGGAAACCACCTTCTGGGGGTACCCCGAGTAGATCGTGCAACTGGTATTGGGGTTCTGGTTCTCGAGGGAACATATTCTGGGTCTTGCTCATTGTCGGAGTTGGCAACCATCAGACGGGACGGGCCATGAACTTGGACTTTCCCCTTTCGTAGACAATATCCTTTTTGGGAGCCATTTATACCTGAAAATCAATTGTTAATATAACTTCAATCATTACGACACACTCAAAACAATCAGCGCGAAGACAGAAAACAAAAATCAAACAGATGTCAATTCTGAAACTTCTAGTTGACGGGCACTATCGATGTTCCGTCAATGAATTGATGGTCCGTCGATAGGTTTCGTTGTCCAACACTTAGAATTATTTAAATTACTCAAGAATTTCATACCTTGCAGTTGGAAACGACGGACGTGCAGAATGGCCTGTGGATTAATCGACGGACCGTAGTCCACTTTCGGCGTCTAACACTTAGAATTATTTTGAAACTCCATGAAAACAAGATCTCTGAATGAAACGAAGGACATGCAGAATGGACCATCGATCAATTGAGAAACCGTAGTCAATTCCATCGTCTCAAACTTAAACATATTTGGGGAATGTCCAATCAACAGACCCCATCGATGGCTCGTCGATCCATCGATGGTCCGTCGACGAGATCTCGTGTTGTTGGCCTGAGACCAATTACATGCCTTTTTTCTATTCCACATTTTGACACTTTTAGACCCACACAAGTTTACACAACACATTGTAACAATCAAAAGACCATTTCTTCATTCCTAGAGTTTCGAGTTCACAAGGGTTATGCTCTAATTCATCGATGCCACAAAACCCTAAGTCGAAATGTCTATAACTACTACCATACACTTATTTTAAGCAGATTCCACAACACAACCACTTCCTATCATTCCAAGGGACATACTACACAAGTTTTAACATGCAACATCAATCAATTTTAGTCCCTTATTCAAGACATATTTTTGAATTTCTATTTAAATAGTATATGAACGAGAATTCATAGTACAAAGGGAATCGAAATACCTTGTGTTCGTAATGGGGTGGTTGTGATAGGGACTCGTTTTACAGGCTGCACACCCAATTTGATCACCGATCGGAGAACAACAGAAATGGAAGAGAAATTGGGAAGAGAGGGTTTTGAGGAATTTAGGGGTTTCAGGGAGTTTGGAGAAATCTGATGGTTATGGAAGGTCGGATTGTGGTTTTTAATGAGAAAGGAAGGAAGTTTAATAAAAAAAAATAGTTTTGGAAGGAATTTGAAAAGTTTTTGGAGTCTAATGAACCGTTATGTCTTTTTATATTACCGGCCAGGTCGGGTCGGGTCACTGAAGATTTGGACCTATGACACCCCGTCTATGGCAACAAGACGTAGAATAATTTCAAAACGTACTTGGAATCTACGGACACCATCGACGGTCCGTCGATGGGGTTCATAGATCTGTACACAAGACCATTTTTTTGTAGATTTTTAGTTTTGGTCCCTGCATATGTAGCACCCATCAAGCTATTTTTGTGTTTTTCTAGGGACTTTTGAGACACGGACCCTACACTAATCTCTAGCCAACACTAGCGCATAAATGAGAATGAAATAAAACTAAAAACAAAATGAAATGGAAAGAGTACGACTATTCCTACACAGAACATAAAACCTATTGTTAGCTAGATAATACACCTTGGGTTGCCTCCCAAGAAGCGCTTGATTTAACGTCTCTGCACAACGCAGTCTCCTCAATTACTCAGACTTCATCAAGGTGATATGCCTCAACAACTTCATGAACACTGTCCGCATGCCCCAAGTAGATCTTAATCCTTTGCCCGTTGACTGTGAACTTTGCACCCTCCTTATTCTCCAACTCAATCGCTCCATGTGAGAACATTGTAGTGATAAGGTATGGTCCCATCCACTTGGACTTGATTTTGCCCGGAAACAAGCGTAGCCTACAGTTGAATAGAAGCACCAAGTCCCCAACCGCAAATTCTCGCTTTTCAATCTTTTGGTCGTGGTACTTCTTCATCTTCTCTTTGTAGATGGCTGAACTTTCATACGCTTTGTTCAAGCTCATTCAACCCATTAAGTCTCTGTTCCACCGCTCCATTCCAATCCATCTTCAATTTCTTCATTGCCCACATTGCTTTGTGCTCTAACTCGACCGGCAAGTGACAAGCCTTCCCATATACAAATTGGTATGGATACATACCTATGGAAGTCTTGTATACTTTCAGGTATGCCCCAAGAGCATCATCAAGCCTCCTTGACCGGTCCGTTTTATTAGCATTCACCATTTTTTCCAGAATTTGCTTGATCTCTTGATTGGAAACCTCAACTTGCCCGCTAGTATGTGGATGATAAGGAGTGGCCACGTTATGGAGAACCTCATATTTCTCCAATATCCCCTTGAAAAACTTATTACAAAAATGAGAGCCAGCATCACCAATAATGGCACTCGGCATACCAAATCTGGAGAAGATGTTCTTTTTCAAGAATGCGCTGACCCTCTTTCTTTCATTGTTAGGAAGCGCTATAGCTTCCAGCCATTTTGACACATAGTCAACCGCCACAAGTATATACTTTTTCATTCCATGCGAACTCACAAAAGGGCCCATAAAGTCAATGCCCCAAACATCAAATAACTCAATCATCAAAATATAATTTAAAGGGATCTCTTGCCTTTTTGAAATTCCTCCATATCGCTGGCCCGATCACATGATTTGGCGAACTCATGAGCATCTAGGTGAATGGTTGGCCAATAGTACCCACAGTGCAAACTATTATGCTCAGTACGGATACCACTATGATGTCCTCCCACAGGCGAGGAGTGACATGCCTACAAAACGCTCAACATCTCAACTTCTGGTATGCAACGACAAATTATCCCATCGGCACAACTCCGGTATAAATAAGGCTCATCCCAAAAAAAAAATTTCACATCATACATGAACTTCTTCCTCTGATGGAAAGACAAATCTGAAGGAACTATATCAATAGCAAAATAATTCACAAAATCTGCAAACCATGGGATCAAATCTTGAGAAGCGGCTAATGCATGTTCATCAGCGAATGCATCATCAATTTCAGCCTTCTCTCCAACTTCACGCATAGCTTCATCCTCTAATCTAGACAAGTGATCGACAACTTGATTCTCAATCCCCTTGCTATCTTTTACCTCAAAATCAAACTCTTGCAGTAATAGCACCCATCTAATCAACCTTGTCTTCGCATCCTTCTTCGCCATCAAGTACCTCAAAGTTGAGTGGTCTGTATGTACTATGACCCTTGTACCAAGAAAATAAGAGCTGAGGTTTTTGAAAGAAAACACCACTGGAAGAAGCTCTTTCTCGGTTACGGTGTAGTTCTTTTGAGCTTCATTCAAGGCCTTACTTGTATAGTAAATGGGGTGAAGGATTTTATCCATTCTTTGTCCCAATACCACACCAAGAGCAACCCCACTCGCATCACACATCACCTCAAATGGTTTACTCCAATCCGGGGAAATAATAATAGGTGCAGACACCAACTTCTCCTTCAATTCTCCAAACACTTTCAGACAAGATTCATCGAAATAGAACTTACATTCCTTCTCGAGTAGTTTGCACAAAGGATGTGCAATTTTCAAAAATCCTTGAAAAATTACTGGTAAAAACCCGCATGTCAAAGAAAACTTCTCACATCTTTTACAGAGATAGGAGGGGGAAGCCTCTCAATAACTTTGAATTTAGCTATATCAACCTCTATCCCCTTCTCCGAGATGCGATGGCACAATACTATACCTTTTTTCACCATGAAGTGACATTTTTTCTAATTAAACACAAGATTGCAATCTTCACATCTTTTGAGAACCTCGGCCAAATGACTCAAACATTTACCAAAGGAGTCACCAACCACCAAAAAGTCATCCATGAACACTTCAATAGTGTCCTCTACCATATCAGAGAATATCGACATCATACATCGTTGAAAGGTGGCCGGTGCATTACATAACCCAAAAGGCATACTCTTGAATGCGAAAGTCCCATAAGGGCAATTAAAAGATGTCTTCTCTTGATCCTCCGGGGCAATAGAAATTTAATTATAGCCCGAACATCCATCGAGAAAACAGTACCATCCTTTTTATTCAAGTCTATCTAACATCTGATCCATAAAGGGCATAGGGAAATGGTCCTTCTTGGTCCATGCATTCAATTTCCGATAATCCATACAAACTCTCCATCTAGTCACTGGCCTCATTGGAAAAAGCTCGTTCCTCTCATTAGATACCACTGTCATCCCCCCCCCTTATTCGGCACGCACTAAAAGGGCATACCCAACTACTGTCTGCAATAGGATATATGACTCCGACATCCAACCACTTAATGATTTCCTTCTTCACTACCTCTTGCATAGGTGGATTCAACCTTCTTTGGTGCTCAATACTTGGCTTGTGATTGGGCATGAGTTGGATTTTGTGTGAACAAATACCTGGAGGAATCCCAATAATGTCTACAATAGTGTCACGACCGGAGTCTAGACCCCAGACGAGACCGGCGTTGTTGACCTCTCAGAGGTCGCAGAAAAGCCTACATACGTCATTGTTACTTCATCTAGGTTAATTTTAGCGGAAAATTTGAACTTTTTGTTACTTAACATTCATATACAACATTCTACTTAAACTCATAGACGTTCACAATCAACCATGTAATATTAAGATCATCAAATGAAAGAAATAGTTCCATACTGCATTAAGTGTATACTTGCCAAAATGGCACCAATACAATGTCTGAAATAAAATGAGAAAGAAACGCTAGTGGAACATACTCCACTAACTCAAACCTATATCTAAGCTAGAATATAATGGGCAAGCGTCCTCGAAAGCATGAGGGCCTACCAAATCCGGATGAATGCTCCACGTCCGAATAGTTGCAACGTCGTACTGTAAGCTCTAACATCCACCTGTGCCTGCACCTAAAAGTAGATATTGTATGGGATTAGTACACACTTGTACTAAGTATGGGTATATGCAAGAACACACCAAGGACATGCATGAGTAAGAATAGCTCTTTCCAAACAACATGATTTATGGAAAGTCAAGTCAGTGGACTTGCCAAATTTTGATTAGGAAAGTCAGTGGACTTGCCAAATTTGGATTAGGAAAGTCAATGGACTTGCCAAATTTTGATTAGGAAAGTCATGCCATGAGAGTAACATGTATCATCATACTTATCATTTTGCAAGCAGCACATAACGTATTGCACATATCATATCACGTAGTTCACATCATTCTTTCATATGCAATGAGACCTTGGAATCATGGACTTGACATTAGGACTTCCCAAAATGAGGGCTCAACATATGGGACCTCAACTAGGGAGCCTTCTTTAGCAAACACAGAGTCTACTTCATTCATTCATACGTACTTCATTTTCATTCATTCATATACTAGTGCAATCACTAGTCATACCTAGGATGTAGTTTAAGACTTTCATCGGGTTTGCTGTGCAATGACCAAGAATAACCTAGTGTCATTACTTAAGTCTAGCTCACCTCTTGATTATCCTATCCTAACACCTTTGGTATCGTTCATTTCATTATGTGCACCATTTGAGGCTGGCCCCATTCTTTCTTTGGGAACTTTAACCTTAACCTACATAGATCATGTGAGCATCATTAAAATCCAGTGTGTCATCCCCACACCGAAAAGAGGTGGAATCACCGGCCAAGGTGAACCAAAACATGCTAGCGTATATAGCGAATTGAACCCTGCTAGATCCCTATATTGGCAGTATAGATTCAAAGACTAGGAGATATAAGGAGACCCATACCCGGCATGCCGGACAGTCTCAAGTCATGAGAGTTACGTGAACCTTCGCCCTTCCCGAAGGAAGGCATCACCGCTCATAGCTAGCCTATCGGTGCTCAGTATAAAGTTCCATTACATTCAACTCATACATCATGGAAGCTGGCTTCTAGCATGAGGACATCATAGATCATTAGATGATTTCTCATCTCATCATTAGTGTTAAGTATGCATTAACTTCAATACTTTCATTAGAGTGTTCATAGAGACTGGTCTCTTCATTAGTTTTACACTCTCATAGGTGAGTACGTTTTGGTAACATTTACTTAGGCTCATTTGAGATTGCTCTCATCTTTCACATTAGCCTCGTATCATATTGTCACCTCATTCATTAACTTTAACACATTTGCTTTTCATACTTACTCACCCCTTCACGTGAATATTCATTTCATCATATGCCAATGCACTTGGCCATTTAGTGTGTTTCACACTCTTACTTAACCCTTCTAGGGTTACATCATTTTGTCACATACATCTTAGGCTCACTTACTTTTAAACGTATGCTAGACTTATGAGTCCACACATACAAGCCATGAGGCTTCATTCATAGTTTGTCTAAGTGATTCATATTTACCCAAGATTATGTGGTACAAGACTTATGCATCTTGTAGGTCTGCCAAGATATTGATTTCGATCTTTAGAGGCAGCATTCATTAAATATTTGTTTACGTATGAGTTAAGTGTAAATACGAAATTGGGCAAGAGAACCCGATTTCGAATCCCTTGGGCAACACTTAATCTTATATTAAACTTGGTGATTGCATTTTTCAGATTTGGGGGACCCTAGTTCGTTCCCCATCAGCCCCATAATATTTTTCCTTTCTTTTTCTCCTCTCTTTTTCGTCCAAGGCAAGGAGGTTGTGGGATCAATCCCCCACAAGCTCATTCTCTTTTTCTCAATTTATCTTTTAACTATCTCACCTATCCAAGAGGTTGTGGGTTCAATCCACATTCACCTCATTTTATATTTCTCATTTATTTTTCTCCTAACTCTCTTATCTATTCAAGAGGTTGTGGGTTCAATCCCCACTCTCCACATTTATTTTTCTCCTTTATTTTTATCCTAACTCTCTCATCCATTCAAGAGATTGGGGGTTTAATCCCCACTCTCCATATTTATTTTTTTCCTTTATTTTTCTCCTAACTCTCTCATCCATTCATGATGTTGGGGGTTCAATCCCCACGCTCCACATTTATTTTTCTCCTTTATTTTTCTCCTAACTCTCTCATCCATTCAAGAGGTTGGGGGTTCAATCCCCACTCTCCACATTTATTTTTCTCCTTTATTTTTCTCCTAACTCTCTCATCCATTCAAGAGGTTGGGGGTTCAATCCCACTATCCAATTTTATTTTTCTCCTAACTCTCTCATCCATTCAAGAGGTTGGGAGTTCAATCCCCACTCTCCACATTTATTTTTCCTTTCATTTTTTTCATGAAATTTTTATGTAATTTACATTTGGTGAGGTCTTGGGTTCAATTCCCAGTGACCTCACAATTTTTTAAATTTTTCTTTTATTAGTCATTTTGGCCGAGACTACAAATTTCCAGGAAGCTGGAAATTGGGTCTCTTCCAATCCATTTTTTTCTCTCATTCTTTTGTTGATTTTTTTGTAGCATTTTGAGTGACATTCAGTCATTCACTTTTACCTTTTATGAACATCACATTTTTATCATTTTTACACACGCAAAACACAACATTTAACATACAAATTTCACGCAGCAAACATAGTCAAATTTTCAGCACACACATGCTCAAAACAGTCCACTTAATGCACTTTTCCGGAATATATTTTTCATCCTTTACATGATTTCTTACCACATATTCAACACGTAATCACAACCAGACCTAACATTATCTACCAGAAGACATACCAACGCATGCTTTGAATCGTTCAAAGGAGCTAATGACAGGGGCATGCAACGGGGACAACCTTATCAATCGCGATTTAAACTGAACCTTAAGGGTCTCTTGGGAAAGGGACCAAGAGATAAGAAAGCCCATACCTTAATGTCGTTCAAAAACTTGTTTAAATGCTTCCAATTTACCATGGAACCAAGCCTCACCACCGAAACTTCAAGCACAATCCCGTCAAGAACTTGTTGTTGATTTTCGTTTTTAGCTTAGTTTTTCGTTTGAGTTTTTGTGTGTAAGCTCTTCAAGAGTGAAGAACTATTATTTTCAGTTATTTTAATGATAAAAAACGTGAGAGTGAGAGTGAGAGACGTGAGAATGAGAGGATTAGGATTAGGAGAGTTAGGTGGAGACTAAGTCAAACTAGGACTCCTCATTATTTATTAATTTTATTATTATTATTTTTTTATTAAAAATCTGATTTTTCCCTTACTTAAATCAGCTTTTTAAATATTAATTAATTCAACTAATTCACTTAATAAAATTAAATTAATTTAATCCTTGCTTCCACCAAGGCTCAAACCCGGGTGAAGCTAGATTTTGCTTAAAGGGTCAAATTCGGCAACCTCTACCCGAATTGCCCCTCCACCATATTAATTAATTAATTAATTAAATATTTACGGTAATTACAATACTACCCTTAGCCTGGAAAAGACCATTTTACCCCTAGACCCTCCAAACTTAAGATTACCCCTTTTTAAGTCTGGTTAAGACTCATCCGGGTAAATCTTCATATTCGGGTGCCCTACATGGCTGGACCCAACCTTTCCTAGCTCAACTAACTCACCAAGTTAGTTGGACTTGTTGTTGCAGAGGTTCAGAGGTCTGGTTCTACGCGCATCAATTCGTGTGAACCCGATTGTCACGACCAGAATCTTGACCGCAGACGAGACCGACGTCGTTGACCTCTCAGAGGTCGCAGACAAGCCTACATACGTCATCATTACTTCATCTAGGTTAATTTTTAGCGGAAAATTTGAACTTTTTGTTACTTAACATTCATATAAGACCTTCTACTTAACTCATAAACGTTCACAAATCAACCATCGAATATAGAAATAATCAAATGAAAGAAGCAGTTCATAATTGTATTTAACGTATCCTTGCCAAAACGATACCAATAAAAAGTCTGAAATGAAATGGGAAATTAAACACTAGTGGGACATGCCACACTAGCTAAAGCCTACATCTAAGCTAGATAATAACAGTAGACATCCTCGAAAACATGAGGGCCTACCAAATCCAGATGAAAGCTCCACGTCTGGATAGTTGCAACGCCGTACTGTAAGCTCTAACGTCCACCTACACCTGCACCTAAAAGTATATATTGTATGGGATTAGTACACACTTGAACTAAGTATGGGTATATGCAAGAACACACCAAGGACATGCATGAGTAAGAATAGCTCTTTCCTAACAACATGATTTATGGAAAGTCAAGTCAGTGGACTTTCCAAATTTGGATTAGGAAAGTCAGTGGACTTGCCAAATTTGGATTAGCAAAGTCAGTGGACTTGCCAAATTTGGATTAGGAAAGTCATGCCATGAGAGTAACATGCATCTTCATACTTATCATTTTGCAAGCAGCACATAACGTATTTCGCATATCATATCACGTAGCTCACATCATTCTTTCATATGCCATGAGACCTTGGAATCATGGACTTGACATTAGGACTTCCCAAAATGAGGGCTCAATATATGGGACCTCAACTAGGGAACCTTCTTTAGCAAACACAGAGTTTGCTTCATTCATTCATACGTACTTCATTTTCATTCATTCATATACTAGTGCAATCACTAGTCATACATAGGATGTAGTTTAAGAATCTTATCGGGTTTGCTGTGCAATGACCAAGAATAACCTAGTGTCATTACTTAAGTCTAGCTCACCTCTTGATTATCCTATCCTAACACCTTTGGTATCGTTCATTTCATTATGTGCATCATTTGAGGCTGGCCCCATTCTTTCTTTGGGAACTTTAACCTTAACCGACATAGATCATGTGAGCATCATGAAATCCAGTGTGTCATCCCCACACCGAAAAGAGGTGGAATCACCGGCCAAGGTGAACCAAAACATGCTAGCATATATAGCGAATTGAACCCTGCTAGATCCCTATATTGGCAGTATAGATTCAAAGACTAGGAGATATAAGGAGACCCATACCCGGCATGCCGGACAATCTCATCTCATGAAAGTTACGTGAACCTCCGCCCTTGCCGGCATCACCGCTCATAACTAGCCTATCGGTGCTCAGTATAAAGTTCCATTACATTCAACTCATACGTCATGGAAGCTGGCTTCTAGCACGAGGACATCATTGATCATTAGATGATTTCTCATCTCATCATTAGTATTAAGTATATATTAATCTCAATACTTTCATTAGAGTGTTCATGGAGACTGGTCTCTTCATTAACTTTACACTCTCGTAGGTGAGTACGTTTTTGTAACATTTACTTAGGCTCATTTGAGATTGCTCGCATCTTTCACATTAGCCTCTTATCATGTTGTCACCACATTCATTAACTTTAGCACATTTGCTTTTCATAATTACTCACCCCTTTTTCGTGAATGTTCATTTCATCATATGCCAATGCACTTGGTCATTTAGTGTGCTTCACACTCTTACTTAACCCTTCTAGGGTTACATCATTTCATTACATACATCTTAGGTTCACTTACTTTTAAACGTACGCTAGACTTATGGGTCTATACATACAAGCCATGAGGCTTCATTCATAGTTCGTTTAAGTGATTCGTATCTTCCTAAGATTTTGTGATACAAGACTTATGCATCTTGTATGTATGCCAAGATCATTGATTTCGATCTATGTAGGCAGCATTATTTGAACATTTATTCACGTATGACTTATGTATCAATACGGAAATTGGGCAAACGAACCCGATTTTGAATCCCTTGGACAACACTTACATGTTTATTTAATTTAATTTGATCCACACGGCTTGGGGACCCAAGATCGAGCCCCAATGCCTTCTTTTCATTTTCCCTTAATTTCTTTCTTTATTTTCGTTCATTGGGACTGAGAGGATGTGGTATCTAACCCCCACAATCTCATTCTCTTTTGTTTTCATTTTTCCTTAATCTTCTTCGTTTGACCGAAAGGGTGTAGGATCGAACCCCCACAGCCTCATTTTCTTTTCTCTTTAATTTTCCTTTATTCTGCCGTGTGGTTGTGGGTTCGATCCCCACCTACCTAAATTTTTATTTTTATTTTAGTTCTTTCTTAAGTCTGACCGAGAGGTTGTGGGTTCGAACCCCACACCTCTCACTTTTATTTCCATTATTTGTTCCATGTTTTGGTCAAGGCACACGGGTTCGAATCCCACATGCCACATTTCTTTTCTATATTTTATTTCTAAGAATTTTAACATGGTGAGGTCACGAGTTCGATTCTCAGTGACCTCACTTATTTTACTTCATTTTTCATAACATATTGATCGACTTAGCTTGACCGAAACTAACATCAAAGTGCTGGAATTTTGATCACATTTTTGCAGCCTATTTTCTCACCTCTTTCACGTTAAATGTTCATACGTTTGGAGTAGTTTTTAGTGAGTTCTTTAGGTGCATTTTCATGGATTCATTTGGCTAATAGTTTGCACTCAAATCAGCATTTTTACATCACTTATGAATATCACGATTTAAAAAAGTTTGTGCACATAAAATACAACCATAAACCTATCATTTTCAAGCTTGAATCCGAGAGTGTATATCACGGCTACACATTGCACACACATCATTTTTAACATAATTTCGGACAACATGCTCAATATTCACATAATTCCGAACATACATACATAAACATAATCATCATGGAAACACATTACATCCCTAATTTCTACCAGCAAACATACCCAACCTATGATTCGATGGGAGCTAGTGACAGGGACATGCAACAGGGAACAACCCTAGTTTTCGGAATAGATTCGTCTGAGTCCTAAGGGTCTCTTGGGAAAAGGACCAAGAGTAAGAACACCCATACCTTATTTTGACGTTCAAACCTTGAACTTGCTGCCCAAAGACCTCCTCCAAACTCACGTCCAATTCCGAAAGCTTCAACACCAAACTTCGACGGAAAAATCCCTACCTTTTGCCTAACGTTTTTGGTTATGTTTTGAATAAGTTTTTAACGTGAATGTTCTTCAAGTGTGAAGAACTTTTATTTGCTGATCAGTTCTTGTGTTTAGGCAGAGAGAACGTGAAAAGAAAGAGAGATATTGACGTGACTGAGAGAGTTAAACGAGAAAGGTTGTTTAGGCTTAGGTAAAGACTTAGTCAAACTATGACTCTTTCAAACCTTTAAAAAAAATCTGATTTTCCTTTTTCTTAAATCAGCTAATAAATATTAATTAATTAAATTAATTTACCAATTTAAATAAAAACAATTTAAATCATTGCTTCCACCTAGGTTCGAACCCGGGTGGAGCAAGACTTCACTCAAAGGCCAATTTTTGGCCCTCTCTCCCCAAAATACCCCTCAACCTTATTAATTAAATAATTAATTACATATTTAGGGTAATTATGATACTACCCTTAGCCTGAAAAAAGACCATTTTACCCCTAGACCCTCCAAACTTAAGATTTCCCCTCTTTAAGTCCGGTAAAAACTCATCCGGGTAAATCTTCGTATTCGGGTGCCCTACATGGCTAGACCCAACCTTTACTAGCTCAACTAACTCCCCAAGTTAGTTGGCTTGGATGTCACAAGGGTTCAGAGGTCTGGTTCTACGCGCATCAATCCGTGTGAACCCGGTCTAATCGTAGGCATTCTAGACACATTAAGCATTACTTAGCATATCCAATTTTAGGGTTGTTACGTTATCCCCCCCTTAGGAACATTCATCCCCGAATGACACTACTAACTATCTAGCGTAATGCCAGTCAGATCATAACATAGTTACTATACACAATCAAGCAATAGCAACAAAGAATGGAGAGATAAGGAACTTGGACTTAAGAGTAGGATGTCTAACCTCAAGAGCTGAAAAGATGAGGGTAGCGGGATCTCATATCGGCCTTGGCCTCCCACGTAGCACCCTCAACAAGATGATTCCTCCACAATACCTTCACTGTGGCAATCTCCTTATTCCTCAGCCACTTGATCTGTTTGTCTAAAATCTCAACAGGTACCTCCTCATAGGACAAGTCTTCATCGACCCCCAAACCTTCCACTGGTAGAATCGATGCTGGATCACCTAGGCACTTCTTTAACATGGATACATGGAAGACTGGATGGACAGAAGCTAGCACCACAGGCAATGTCAACTTATAGGCCACCTCACCCACACGTTGTAGGATCTCATATGGCCCAACATACCTCGGACTCAACTTCCCCTTCCTGCCAAACCTCATCACCCCCTTCATAGGTGATATCCTCAAATAGGCCTGGTCACCAACATCAAACTCTAAGGGTCGTTTTCTATTGTCTGCATAAGACTTCTGCCGACTGTAAGCAGTAGACAACCTATCCCTAATCACCCTGACCTTCTCTAAGGCCTCATGAATGATCTCTAGACCCAAAATGGATGACTCTCCAACCTCGAACCACCCAACTGGAGACCTACACCTTCTACCATACAGCGCCTCAAACGGTGCCATCCCAATGCTGGAGTGATAGCTATTATTATATGAGAACTCTATCAAAGGCAGATGGTCATCCCAGCTACCCCTGAAGTCAATCACACACGCCCGCAACATGTCCTCCAACATCCAAATGGTGCACTCTGTCTGCCCATCAGTCTGAGGATGAAAGGCAGTACTAAGCTTTACCAGCGTGCCTAAGCTCTTCTGGAAGGATCTCCAGAAATGTGAAGTGAACTGAGCTTCTCTACAGAAATAATAGACAAAGGAATCCCATGTCATCTCACAATCTCATAATGTAGAGTCTCGCATAATCCTCGGCTCTGTAAGTAGACTTCACAGGGATAAAATGGGCAGACTTAGTCAACCTGTCCACAATAACCCATATGGAGTCATGCTGTCTCCTAGTCCTCGGAATACCAACCACGAAGTCCATAATAATGGCCTTTCACTTCCATGTCAGAACCTCAATAATCTGAGTAAGACCGCCAGGCTTAAGATGTTCTGCTTTAACCTGCTGACAATTAGGACACTTGGCCACATATTCTGCAATGTCCTTCTTCATTCCATCCCACCAATAAATCTGCTTAAGATCATGATATATCTTGATGGAATCTGGATGTATGGAATATCTGGAACCATGGGCCTCTGCAACAATCCTGGTCCCCAAATCATCCACATTTGGTACACACAGCCTGTCCTGGTACCTAAGTATGCCATCACCTCCAATAGCAAAAGACTCATTCATCTTTATCAGCACTGAGTCCTTAAGCTCCATCAACACAGGATCGCGATGCTGACCCTGCTTGACTTCAATTACCAAGGATGATTCAGAACTAGGATGAACTGAAACACCCCCACTAGTAGAGTCAACCAACCGCACACCCAGTCTGGCCAGTCTGTGTGCATCTTTCACCAACTCCTTCTTCTCATCCTCAACGTGGGTTGTACTTCCTATGCTCATACTGCTCAAAGCATCATCTACAACATTAGCCTTACCTGGATTGTAGTGGACATTTATATCATAGTCCTTCAACAGCTCCAACCATCTCCGCTGACGTAGATTCAACTCCCTATGCATGAATACGTACTGGAGACTCTTGTGGTCTGTGAACACATCCACATGCACTCCATACAAGTAGTGCCTCCACACCTTCAGTGCAAACACTACAGCTGCCAACTCCAAGCCATGAGTGGGGTAATTCTTCTCATGAACCTTGAGTTGTCTGGACGCTAAGCTATCACCTTACCACCCTGCATAAGAACACAACCCAAACCAACCCTAGATGCATCACAATAAACAGTGTAATTCTCACCACACTTAGGTAAAGTAAGCACCAGGGCTGAAGTGAGTCTGTCTTTGAGCTCCTGGAAACTCTTCTCACAAGTATCCATCAATTCAAACTTGGCTTTCTTCTTAGTCAAAGCTGTCAGTGGGGCAGCAATGGAAGAAAAACCTTCCACGAATCTGCGGTAGTAACCAGCCAATCCCAAAAAGCTACGAATATCGGTGGGAGTAAGAGTTTTGGCCAGTTCTTCACAGCCTCAGTCTTCCTGGGGTCCACCTCTACACCCTGATCGGACACAACATGACCCAGGAAAGTCACTGATCTAAGCCAGAATTCACACTTGCTGAATTTCGCGTACAACTGATGTTGTCTAAGTACCTGCAAGGTTAGTATCAAATGTTGTTCATGCTCTTTCATGGTCCTAGAGTAGATGACGATGTCATCAATGAATACTATGATGAAAGAATCAAGGTATTCACGGAAGACTCGGTTCATGAGGTCCATAAATACAGCTGGTGCATTAGTGAGACCAAATGACATGATTAAGAACTCATAATGACCATAACAGGTACGAAAGGCTGTCTTTGGGATATCTCCATCCCTAACCTAAGTTGATGATACCCTGAACGGAGATCAATCTTAGAGAAGAAACTAGACCCTTAGAGCTGATCGAACAAGTCATCTATTCTGGGAAGTGGATATTTATTCTTTATAGTGACTTTGTTGAGCTGCCGATAATCGATACACATTCTAAGGGTTCCATCCTTCTTTTTCACAAACAACACTGGAGCGCCCCAAGGGGATATGTTGGGCTGAATGAAACCCATATCAGTGAGATCTTTTAACTGCAGCTTCAACTCTTTGAGTTCAGCTAAAGCCATTCTGTATGGAGGAATTGAAATTGGTTTAGTATCGGGTTCTAAGTCGATACAAAAGTCAATCTCTCGAGGGAGAGAAACTCCAGGCAAATCATCAGAAAATACATCTTGGAACTCATTCACTACAGGCACTAAGTCTATGAAAGGAATGTCATGATCTAAATCATTAACACTCACAAGATGACACAATAACCCCTTGGACATCATTTTATTGGCCTTAAGGTTTGAAATCAAGGGATTAGGATGACTCGAGTTGTACCCCTCCCAGAACAGCTCTACCTCATTAGAGAAAAGAAATCTCACAACCCTACTATGGCAATCCATACAAGCATAACAACTATGATGCCAGTCCATGCCAAGAAGTATGTCAAAATCGTTCATAGGTAACTCAACCAAGTCTGCACACATAATCCTACCACATACAACTATTGGACAATCCTTGTACACTCTATTAGCTCTTACATTTTCTCCTAAGGGTGTAATAACCACTATAGGATCACGCAAAACTTCAGGAAATATCTCAAAAGTGAGAGCAAGCAAAGGAGTTACAAAGGAAAGCGTAGACCCTGGATCAAGTAAAGCATAAACAGAAGTTGAGAATACTTGCAGCATACCTGTGACCACATCAACGGACTTCTCCTACTCCTCCCTACCCTTCAGGGCATAGAATATTTTCCTCTTAGGAGGCTCGGCTGCTGCTGCACCCTGTGGATTAGACCTAGGCTGAGCATTACCTCCATCCTGACCCCTATTCTGTGGGCAGTCCTTAACCATGTGCCCGCTCTTACCACAACCGAAGCAGGCATTAGTGCCCTGTCTGCACTCTCCACTGTGAGCACAGACACATTTAGCAAAGTCCTTTCTGAGATACTGGATATCACCTCCATTGCCCTTCTTGGGCTCGGGTCTGCCTCCTCTAGGTGTTGTACTTCTCTGAAAGTTAGAGTTCCCTGAATTCTGTTGCCCCTTTTTGAACCTGGGCTGCTCACGGACGCCAAAATTATTCCTGTTGCCTCCATTGTTAGGACCTGCCTGATCATGAGGCTTAGGCCTCCTAGCATCACGGACGCCCCTCTTCTTCCGGCTGTCCTCCACCTGCTGGACATGCACCATCAACCTGGAGAGGTCCATGTTATTGTGGAGCATCGCAGCCCGACAATCCTCCTCCAGATCTCCGGTGATTCCTGTGAGGAACCTACTCATCTCATCCCTGCTGTTAGATACAAGGGAAGTAGCATACCTGGATAGTTTAACAAACTTCAGTACTCATCTCATCCCTGCTATTAGATATAAGGGAAGTAGCATACCTGGATAGTTTTACGAACTTCAGAGAATACTCCCTGACTATCATTGATCCCTGCTTAAGGTTGATAAACTCCTCAACCTTGGCCTCTCTTATCTCTCTGGGGAAGAATCCCTCCAGGAAAGCTGTCTTAAATACCTCCCAAGTGATTGGAACTCCGCCCAACGCTCGGCTATCCTGCCACATCTTGCACCAAGTTTGTGCAACATCCTTGAGCTGATAGGAAGCCAGCTCAGCCTTCTTAGTATCTGGGCCCCCATGGACACCAAAATCTTATGTACCTCATCCATGAACTCCTGGGGATCCTCTGAAGTCTTGGACCCTGTGAAAATAGGAGGATTCATCCTCGTGAAGTCTCGTAGCCTGTTGGCCATGCTACGTACCGGTGGGTTCTCCCTCTGAACATTCTGCCAGTTGACCTGGGCAGTCATGGCCTAGGCCTGCATAGTGATGGCTTGTTCCATCTGGGCCAGAGATGCCCGCACCTCCGCATCAGTTAACTCAGCTGCCACTCCTTCAGCTGGAGCCTGGGGTGGAACCTGATTGCCCCCAGTAGCTGCTCCTCCTATCCTCTTACCAACGTTCCTCCTAGTATTCATTCTCTGAAAACAATAAGAATTGATGTTAGACACGCTCATAACACCAAGAAATCAGACATTAGGAATAGCACGATAAGATCAGAAGAAGGGAAATTTTCCTACGCATCATGCAGTCCCTAATTCAGGATAGTGGTGCACTTCACTACCATGACTTAGAAACTACTCAATGTGGTTGATGTGAACTTATTCTCCTCGGAATTTAACCTAGTGCTCTGATACCAACTTTGTCACGACCGAAATCTATACCACAGACGAGACCGGCATTGTTGACCTCTCAGAGGTCGCAGACAAGCTTACATACGTCATCGTTACTTCATTTAGGTTAATTTTAGCTGAAAATTTGAACTTTTTGTTAGTTAACATTCATATAAGACCTTCTACTTAATTCATAAACGTTTACAAATCAACCATCTAATATAGAAATAAACAAATGAAAGAAGCAGTTTATAATTGTATTTAACGTATCCTTGCCAAAACGGCACCAATACAAAGTCTGAAATAAAATGGGAAATGAAACACTAGTGGGACATGCCCCACTAGCTAAAGCCTACATCTAAGATAGATAATAATAGTTGACATCCTCGAAAGCATGAGGGCCTACCAAATCCAGATGAAAGCTCCACGTCTGGATAGCTGCAATGCCGTACTGTAAGCTCTAACGTCCACCTTCACCTGCACCTAAAAGTAGATATTGTATGGGATTAGTACACACTTGTACTAAGTATGGGTATATGTAAGCACACACCAAGGACATGCATGAGTAAGAATAGCTCTTTCATAAAAACATGATTTATGGAAAGTCAAGTCAGTGGACTTGCCAAATTTGGATTACGAAAGTCACTGGACTTGCCAAATTTTGATTAGGAAAGTCAATGGACTTGCCAAATTTGGATTAGGAAAGTCATGCCATGAGAGTAACATGCATCATCATACTTATCATTTTGCAAGCAGCACATAACGTATTGCACATATCATATCACGTAGTTCACATCATTCTTTCATATGCCATGAGACCTAGGAATCATGGACTTGACATTAGGACTTCCCAAAATGAGGGCTCAACATATGGGACCTCAACTAGGGAACCTTCTTTAGCAAACACAGAGTCTGCTTTATTCATTCATACGTACTTCATTTTCATTCATTCATATACTAGTGCAATCACTAGTCATACCTAGGATGTAGTTTAAGACTCTCATCGGGTTTGCTGTGCAATGACCAAGAATAACCTAGTGTCATTACTTAAGTCTATCTCACCTCTTGATTATCCTATCTAAACACCTTTGGTATCGTTCATTTCATTATGTGCATCATTTGAGGCTGGCCCCATTCTTTCTTTGGGAACTTTAACCTTAACCGACATAGATCATGTGAGCATCATGAAATCCAGTGTGTTATTCCCACACCGAAAAGAGGTGGAATCACCGGCCAAGGTTAACCAAAACATGCTAGCGTATATAGTGAATTGAACCCTGCTAGATCCCTATATTGGCAGTATAGATTCAAAGACTAGGAGATATAAGGAGACCCATACCCGGCATGCCGGACAATCTCATATCATGAGAGTTACGTGAACCTCCGCCCTTCCCAAAAAAAGGCATCACCGCTCATAACTAGCCTATCGGTGCTCAGTATAAAGTTCCATTACATTCAACTCATACGTTATGGAAGATGGCTTCTAGCATGAGGACATCATATCTCATTAGATGATATCTCATCTCATCATTAGTATTAAGTATATATTAATCTCAATACTTTCATTAGAGTGTTCATGGAGACTGGTCTCTTCATTAACTTTACACTCTCATAGGTGAGTACGTTTTGGTAACATTTACTTAGGCTCATTTGATATTGCTCTCATCTTTCACATTAGCCTCTTGTCATGTTGTCACCACATTCATTAACTTTAGCACATTTGCTTTTCATAATTACTCACCCTTTTTTCGTGAATGTTCATTTCATCATATGCCAATGCACTTGGTCATTTAGTGTGCTTCACACTCTTACTTAACCCTTCTAGGGTTACATCATTTCATTACATACATCTTAGGTTCATTTACTTTTCCACGTACGCTAGACTTATGGGTCTATACATACAAGCCATGAGGCTTCATTCATAGTTCGTTTAAGTGATTCGTATCTTTCTAAGATTTTGTGATACAAGTCTTATGCATCTTGTATGAATGCCAAGATCATTGATTTTGATCTATGTAGGCAGCATTATTTGAACATTTATTCACGTATGACTTATGTATCAATACGGAAATTGGGCAAAGGAATCCGATTTCGAATCCCTTGGACAACACTTACATATTTATTTAATTTAATTTGATCCACACGGCTTGGGGACCCAAGATCGAGCCCCAACGCCTTCTTTACATTTCCCCTTAATTTCTTTCTTTATTTTCGTTCATTGGGACTGAGAAGATGTGGGATCGAACCCCCACAACCTCATTGTCTTTTGTTTTCCTTTTTCCTTAATCTTCTTCGTTTGACCGAGAGGGTGTGGGATCGAACCCCCACAGCCTCATTTTCTTTTCTCCTTAATTTCCCTTTATTCTGCCGTGTGGTTGTGGGTTCGATCCCCACCTACCTAAATTTTTATTTTTATTTTAGTTCTTCCTTAAGTATGACCGAGAGGTTGTGGGTTCGAACCCCACACCTCTCACTTTTATTTCCATTATTTGTTCCATGTTTTGGTCAAGGCACACGGGTTCGAATCCCACATGCCACATTTCTTTTCTATATTTTATTTCTAAGAATTTTAACATGGTGAGGTCACGAGTTCGATTCTCAGTGACCTCACTTATTTTACTTCATTTTTCATAACATATTGATCGACTTAGCTTGACCGAAACTAACATCAAAGTGCTGGAATTTTGATCACATTTTTGCAGCCTATTTTCTCACCTCTTTCACGTTAAATGTTCATACGTTTGGAGCAGTTTTTAGTGAGTTCTTTAGGTGCATTTTCATGGATTCATTTGGCTAATAGTTTGCACTCAAATGAGCATTTTTACATCACTTATGAACATCACGATTTAAACAAGATTATGCACATGAAATACAACCATAAACATGTCATTTTCGAGCTTGAATCCGAGAGTGTATACCACGGCTACACATTGCACACACATCATTTTTCACATAATTTCGGACAACATGCTCAATATTCACATAATTCCGAACATACATACATAAACATAATCATCACGGAAACACATTACATCCCTAATTTCTACCAGCAAACATACCCAACCTATGATTCGATGGGAGCTAGTGACAGGGACATGCAACGGGGAACAACCCTAGTTTTTGGAATAGATTCGTCTGATTCTTAAGGGTCTCTTCGGAAAGGGACCAAGAGTAACAAAACCCATACCTTATTTTGACGTTCAAACCTTGAACTTGCTGCCCAAAGACCTCCTCCAAACTCACGTCGAATTCCAAAAGCTTCAACACCAAACTTTGATTGAAAAATCCCTCCGTTCTTCCTAACGTTTTTTGTTATGTTTTGAATAAGTTTTTAACGTGAATGTTCTTCAAGTGTGAAGAACTTTTAGTTGCTGATCATTTCTTGTGTTTAGGCAGAGAGAACGTGAAAAGAAAGAGAGATATTGACGTGAGAGAGAGAGAGTTAAACGTGAAAGGTTGTTTAGGCTTAGGTAAAGACTTAGTCAAACTAGGACTCTTTCAAACCTTTTAAAAAAATCTGATTTCCTTTTTCTTAAATCAGATAATAAATATTAATTAATTAAATTAATTTACCAATTTAAATAAAAACAATTTAAATCATTGCTTCCACCTAGGTTCAAACCCGGGTGGAGCAAGACTTCACTCAAAGGCCAATTTTCAGCCCTCTCTCCCTAAAATGCCCCTCCACCTTATTAATTAAATAATTAACTACATATTTAGGGTAATTAGATACTACCCTTAGCCTGGAAAAAGACCATTTTACCCCTAGACCCTCCAAACTTAAGATTTCCCCTCTTTAAGTCCGGCAAAGACTCATCCGGGTAAATCTTCGTATTCGGGTGCCCTACATGGCTAGACCTAACCTTTTCTAGCTCAACTAACTCCCCAAGTTAGTTGGATTAGATGTCGCAAGGGTTCAGAGGTGTGGTTCTACGCGCATCAATCCGTGTGAACCCGGTTTAATCGTAGGCATTCTAGACACATTAAGCATTACTTAGCATATCCATTTTTAGGGTTGTAACACCGATCTAATCTAGGCATTCTAGATACGTTAGACATTACTTAGCATAGTCATTTTTAAGGTAGTTACAAATAGTCCAACCAATGGCTCATTTGAACATCTTCAATACTTCCACTAAACACTCTACTTGTTGCACATTCAAATCCGCTACAATTATTACCGGCAAAGTGTCATCTCTACCCAAAAACACATATCTCAGATGAGGTGGTAGAGCCTTAAGCTCTAATTTTGGAGCATCCTCAATAGATGGTATCGCGGGTGGAGACTCGTGATGCTTCATATCTAACTTCAATTTCTTTGGTTTGGACCCATATTCATTTCGTTCAAGTGCTGACATCAAAGACCCATAATCTTCAATATCATCACTCTCAAAATTCATAATCACTTCCGCTAGTGCCTCAACACCTAGTCGTTCTTCAATTTGTACCTCAGATAGACTCTCAACTCGGTAGGGTATAGAAGATACCGTTTGGATCTCACCACTCTGCTTCATGAACCTATATATATTGAACGTTGCTTCTTTATTGTTCAATGTAAACTTCATTTGCCCCTTCTCCATATCAATCAATGCATGACCGGTGGCAAGAAATGACATCCCAAGTATAATAGGGACCTCAAAGTCAACCTCATAGTCAAGAATCAGAAAATCGGCCGGAAATATAAATGACTCCACCTTCACGAGCACGTCATGGAGTATACCAATGGGTCTCTTCATTGTTCGATCGGCCATCAGTAACCGCATCGTAGGGTTTGGGTCACCCAAGCATAACTTCTTGTAGATGGAAAAAGGCATGAGGTTTATGCTTGCACCAAGATCACATAGTGCTTTAGCAAAGTGTAGCAATCTGATTGTACAAGGAAGAGCGAAAGCACTCAAATCTTCTTTTTTCTTCACAAGAGACCTTGTAGCAATAGCACTACAATGCTGCATTCGGTCATCATCCTCAAAACTTAAATATCTCTTCTTAGTCACCATATCCTTCATAAATTTAGCATAACCAGGCATTTGTTCCAAAGCTTCTATCAAAGGGATATTGATGGAAAGTTGTTTCAACTTAGTGATAAAACGCCGGCATTTACCATTCTTAGTCTTCTTCACTAATCTCTAAGGAAATGGTGGTGGAGATCTAGGAACGGAGAGCACTTTCTGAGATACCTCTACTTCTTTCGCCGCATTGTCCACCAATTTACAACTAGGTTCCACCACCTCTTCTTCTTTTCTCATCTCATCTTCTACTACAGACAGCATAGGTGGATCAATGGTTTGCTTACCTCCTATAGTAGTGACTTTCATGCAATGCCCATAATTTTTAGTATTTTTTATGGTATTGCTAGAAAGAGTGCCCGATTGGCGTGGCTTTACAATAGTAGACAATTGGGTCATTTGTAAATCAAGATGCTTAATCGAGACCGCATGTGCATCCACCTTTTACCCAATGTTAGCTAAATCACCTCTCAATTCCTTGGGGTTCTCATCACTAGAATCAAACCTCCTCCTCATTTTCTGTAACATATCTTCAACGCGCGCCATACTACCTCCAGCATCTCTAGGAGCAACTTTCCAATTTTGGGGTGGAACATAGGGCCCACTTCGATCATTTTTGTTACCATAGTTACCTTTGTTGAAGTTGTTGTCGCGATTGTAGTTACCCTCTCGAGCATACTGACCCTCTCAATTATAGTTACCATAGTTCTGACCTTTATTTCCTTGGCCTTGGCTCCAATTTTCTTGATTGGAGCCTTGGGCGTTTGGTTAAAAAACCCCGTCTGATCATTTACTGCATAAGTATCCCTTCATAATAGTACTCATCCACTAGAGGTGGTGGTTTAGTCAAGTAATTTACCATATTTACCTTCTCTACGCCTCCAGTGACATGTTTTAATATCAACCCAAGCTCAGTTCTCATTTGAGCCATCTCCTCACGAATCTCATATGTAGCCGAATTGTGTGTAGCTTGCACTACAAAGGTGTTTCCCCCAGTCTGCTACTTTCTAGTACTCCAAACCTTATTGTTGCGAGAGATCTTCTCCAACTTCTCAGCGATCTCGGCATATGTGCATTCACCATAAGAACCTCCCGCAATAGTATCGAGTACTCCTTTATTGTTATCATCTTGACCCCTATAGAAGTACTCTTTCAACGACTCATCATCAATGCGGTGGTTTGGGACGCCTCTCAGAAACGCAGTAAATTTGTCCAAAGAGCTACTTACTAACTCCCTAGGTAGCGCCACAAAGTTGTTCACTAGATCTTTGTGGTTGAGCTTCTTGGACACCGAGTAATACCATGCTAAGAACACATCAGTCAACTAATCCCAAGAGTAAATAGAATTGTAGGGTAACTGAGTAAACCATATCGTGGCATCTCCAGTCAATGATAGAGGAAACACTCTCAGCAAGATGACGTTCATATCAAGTCTGGCCTCCCCACACAACTCTTGCACATAGACCTCAGTTTGTATATGTGAGCATGGGGATCCTCTGATGGTAGCCCTACAAACAAACCCCTCGCAGTGAGCATCTGTATCAAATTACTAGTTACCACGAAAGTGTGCCCATGGGGTAGAGGAGGTAGGAATAGAGGCCCATCATAATCAGTGATGTTGACATTACCCCTATAGAACTCTTAAGGGTGTGGGACGGGAGGATGCATCCTCAAAGCATCACTAACTTAATTTTCCGCAACTACTTGATTGTGTGCCTCAACCAGTGGTGGAGGCTAATGAATTACCCCATCACCTAGATTGGATGGTTTATGTGGAGTTTCCATTCTTCGCAGTGTACGGTTAAGTTCAAGATCGAATGGAATGAACGGTTCTCCTCGGCATCGTGTACTTGGCATAAACTAGAGCTGGACCTGCAAGAAAAAAAAACAAAAGAAAAGTAAAATCAGGAAATCATTGACTAAACTTCAATAATGTTATTAAATTTAATATAAAAGCCAAAATTCCCCGGCAGCGGTGCCAAAATTTTGATACGCTCAAATTACACTTCCTAAAGAAGTATAAGCGATCGTATCAAGTAAAGAACCCAACTAGTAGGTTGAGGTCGATCCCACGAGGAAAATGGTTTAGAATTAACTTCAATTTACGATTATCTGTATTTAGTCAAACTCTTTCAAAAAATAATTGATTAAAAAAAAAGGGGGGGGGGGTTGTTGAAACAAGATTCTTTAATATTTCTAAGTAAGCAAGTAACCAAAAGTAAAGATTTAGTTTTGTATCAAGTTGTGAGATAAAATACGGTGTAAGTGTTCCCCATAGGTTCATAACTCTGTATTCCTACTAATAAGAATTATTCCCTAGTGTTTTGCATGCAAAGTGATAAGTTAGCCATCTCTAAATCCTTGGTCCGACATCTAGAGAATTTCACCTCGTACCTTGGTCTGGCTACGTGTTTATAAACTACTAACCCTTACCTTTACTTCATATTACGCATCATAATCGATTTATGGCTTAGTTATTACTTTGCACCAATCGACACTAGCCTATTAGATAGTATCCCACTAAATCTATGTTAATAATTCTTTTCTTATTGACTACCTCCTTGGTCCGACAAGTAATAACAAGGTGAGTTCTAACGTTGGTCACCGTTAAAAAGACTTCTAAATGAAAGAATTATCAATACATGCAAGAACCTATTTGAGAATTGTTATTTAGCTAGGTTTACATTGTTAATCATAGGTGGTTCCCACAACCCTAGTTGTAGATTTAGTTACCCATGCAAGAAAGAAAACAATTCATCGTTGTTAAGAAATAAATCATGAACTTACTTTGACAATTTGAGGGAAACCCCAGAATATTAACATAAAATTGCAAGATAATACTTGAAACCAAATTCGAAAATTGAATTATTACTAAAGTTTGAAAAAATCAATCTCCAATAAAAAACAAGAACAATACCAACAATGTCTAACCCCCAAAACTAGGTTTTAATCCCTTTTTATAGAAAATATAGTCCTAAATTTAGAGGAGTTAAAATAAAGAAAGTTTGTCCAAAAAATGCGGCTGTAATCGACGACCCCCACAGACGGACCGTCGATGGAACAATGGTACATCGATTGATTCTGTCAGTCTAGACTTAGAATATTTTTTTGTCCTTTGGATGGCATCATCTCTGAATCAATTGACGTACAAACAGCGGTCCGTCGATGCCCTCCGTCGCTCCATCTTTAGAATTTCTTCAACATCGGGTATTGGGACTATCTCTGATCACATCGACGATTCAGCAAAATGGCCCATCGATCCTCTCCGTAGTCCCACACTTGGTTATATTTCCCCGAGTTTTATCCAGATGTCTGAACTGCAATCGACGGTCACCACCTACGGACCGTCGATAGCCTTCGTAGGTAGACTCTGCACTATTTTCCAACTGCCTTCAGCGTATTAGTTCTGGACATCTTTCGTGTAAAACAAATATAAAAACATTTTAAAACTACTACAAAAAGGCTCTAGACACACACGACTCTTAAGGAAAAGCATTGAAAGCACCATGAAACCACGGTACATAAGGCAACATAGTTTAAGAACTAGGAGATGTAGTTGGGATCCTCTTTATTCTACATGCATTATAGTCTCCAATCTCACGAGTACATTAGTGATCCTACGTTCCCTATGTGGGAAGGGACACTCCTCACTTCTAGTTCACTCGGTGCTAAGCTAGAGCCCCTTTTGAAATGTCTTTAATGCATTTATTAATCATCATAACTTAATGTAGGTCATAGGGTCTACCCCTTGTATAGTCATCATTATAGCTCAATAGGAATTGCATGAGCATTGTCCTTTCATTACAATTCACACATGTAAGGTTAACACATTTACATATCACATCATAATAAGGCACATTGGTAAGTTATCATCATCCTTATAACATTTACATCTTAGCCAACATCTCACAATCCATAATTCAAGACATTTCAATTCAGCATCATACCAACCCTATCAATCTTATCATAAGGTATACTTAAATATAACTTCATCACTTAATCAGAAGTAAATAATTGAAGTTAAGAATTGAGATCACAAGACTTACCAAATCTCCTTCAAAGTCCATCATCAAAGATTTTACCATCAACCATCCAATACAACCCAACAATGGGTGTAATAACATCATTCAATAGTAATTAATACAATAACTAGGTCAATAGGATCATCAGTATCCCAATTAACTTCAATTGATAACATAGGGTCAGGGGAAAAGGGTTCATCATGAATTCTTCAAGAAATAGAGCGAATCCCAACAATACATTACTCTATGCAGTCTATGAACGAATTAGAATAGATAAAACAACTCTATCAACCAATACATTCTTCAATTCCCAACAATTTATAAGCAAGATCCAAGATTTGGGGAAATTGGGAAAAGGGACGTGATACATATGAAATTGCATCAATTAACATCAATTAGCCAACAATATACACTTAATTATTCATTGTCTATCACAATTTATCATCAATTTGAAGTTAAGAAGAAAACCCATTAGAATAGGAAAACCCTTGGAATTGGGTGATTTAGAAATCAACTTTGAAAGGACCTCTTGGTAAAAGGAATCCCAAGAGTGAAGAATCCATACCTTAATGAAGATTAATCCACGAAATTGAAGTGAAATCCTAGAGAAATTGGTCTTCTTCTTGAAGCTTTCTTGCTTCTTCAATGGAGGATTTAGGGAGAGAGAAAGTAGAGAGAGATGAGAGATTTTGGGTTTGTTTTGGTAATTTGATTTAGGTGAGTAAAAAATGACTTAAAACTGACCCTTAGTCAATATATAGTCACCCCCTAAATTACCCAAAAGACTCCTCACTTAAATGGGTCTTTTTGTGAAGTCAAAATACTTAAAATACTATTTTAACGAATCTGGGAAGTGGTTGCGCGTCACGTGGCTAATTTCATATTTTATTTTTGAAATCCGATTTGAGGCAGTAGACCTCACGGAGTGCATGCGACACAAGGAAACCTTTTGCCTACCACGTGTAAGCTGCGCGTCACGCAGTGACCTCCGAATCCAGGCTGCCGCAAGCTACCTTGGAAGCTTGCTCGCTTAGGTTTGGGTCCTCCTCTCGGACCCTTCGTGTGGTCCTTGGGGAGTCGTTACTGGATGTTTGGACCCTTTGTACTACATTCTACCTATTTAACATCGTTTTTAAAGTTTTTTACTTTATTTGACCCTCCCAATCCTTCACAAAACATAGGGACGTCAACTAGTTTGATTTAGCTAGTTTCTGGTCGCCATGGATGTTTCTTGACGCCTTGACTCCAAAACTTCCTAAATGGTTTCTAAACATTATCTTAGGCTTACAAACAGTGTTTTAAGGTTTAGTTCATCATGTGAGGCTCTCGCTTATGTCATGGACTTTTGGAGTGTTACATTATCCCCCCCCCCCCAGGAATACACTAAAATCTTTTGAAAGGAAAGGATAGACTCAATACTAGCAGCCCAACCAACAACAATATAAAAATATCATGAGTCACAACTCATAGGAGTGATTTACCACTCCATTCAACACATAATCATGGCATTTACACATGGTAACTCAAAATATCAATATCTTCACATGAGAGCTCAACATTACCACATGAGGAATTTCCTTCCCAACAACAACATGAGTTCAACACAACATATAGAGTCACGTATACCAAAACTCAACCTATCAAAATGTTAAATATCATTTCATATAGGCAACAACATACCAAATACACGAATAACTGCAAAATTGAGCAAAAGAGCATTTTTCACATGAAACTTCATTTTAGCAAATACCTTTATCATTAATATGTACATCTTCGCAAAACAAGTCAAATTCAATTTATTCATTATTTTGATCATTAGTTGGAACCACTAACCTTAATCAACAAAGAGATGAGGATAACGGGACTTCATGTTGGCCTCGGCCTCCCATGTTTCTCCCTCCACTAGGTGGTTCCTTCATAGGACTTTTACAGAGTCCACCTCTTTGTTCCTCAATTTCTTCACTTGACGATCAAGGATTTGCACCAGAACCTCTTAATAGGAGATATTCTCCTCCACACCTAGACCCTAAATAGGAAGAATGGACTCGGGATCACTGATGCACTTCTTAAGCATGGAGACATGGAACACCGGATAAACCGAACCTAGTTCGCTAGGTAGTCTGAACTCGTATGCAACCTTGTCAACCTTTTGTAAAATTTCGTAGGGACCCACATAACGAGGACTCAACTTCCCTTTCTTTCCAAATCTCAGCACTCTTTTCATGGGTGAAACTTTTAGATACACCTTATCACCTTCTTTAAATTCTAAATCCCTTCTCCTATGGTCGGCATAAGCCTTTTGCTGGCTATAGGTCATTTTCAATCGGTTCCTTATCATATGAACTTTCTCCAAAGTCTTCAATTCGGTACCAGAGAGTGAAGACTCGTCCACTTCAAACCATCCAACTGGATACATACATCTCCTACCATACAAGGCCTCAAAAGAAGCCATAAATATAGATGAATGGTAACTATTGTTGTAAGAAAACTCAACCAAAGGCAAATATTTATCCCAATTTCCTTTGAAGTCGATCACACAAGCTCTAAGCATATCCTCAAGGGTTGGAATAGTACGCTCCACTTGACCATCCGTTTGGGGATGAAAAGCGGTGCTTAACTTCACCTTTATACCCAACCCTTTTTGGAATGACCTCCAAAACCTAGATGTGAATTGTGCACCCCTATCCAATATGATGGATAACGGAATACCTTGGTGAAACACAATCTCATCTATGAAGATCCTTGCATAATCCTCCATCGAGTATATGGATTTGACGGGAATAAAATGAGCGGATTTGGTCAACCTATCCACAACTACCCATATAGAGTCATGGTGGTTTTGAGTTCGAGGCAACCCTACCACGAAATCCATGTTAATATCTTCCCACTTCCAAGTGGGAACTTCGATTTCTTGATGTAATCCACTTGGCTTTTGGTTCTCGGCTTTCACTTGTTGAAAATTGGGACATTTTGCAATGAATTCCGCTATGTTCTTTTTTAGGTCTTACCACCAAAATACTTCTCTAATGTCACGGTACATCTTTGTAGAACCCGAGTGAATGGAGTAATGGGATCCATGAGCTTCCTCAAGAATACGGTTCCTCAAGCCATCTTCATTGCGAACAAACACACAACCTTCCTTGATACCTCAAGACACCATCTCCCCTAAGGAGAATGACTCATTGATCTTACCAATAACCAACTCCTTCAACTCCATCAATGGTTGATCAAGGTGTTATTTAGACTTCACGTCAACCACCAAAGATGATTTTGGAGTTATGATGGAACATAAAACCACCATTCGGAGAATCTTCCAATCTAACACCCAAACGTGCCAACTTATGAACATCTTTCACTAGGTAATTCTTGGCTTCTTCTACATGAGACACACTACCCATGGTCATATGACTTAGAGCATTTGTAACCATATTGGCCTTGCCGGGGTGGTATAGAACACTCATGTCGTAATCTTTCAACAATTATAACCACCTTCTTTGTCGGAGATTCAAATCCTTTTGAGTAAACACATATTGAAGACTCTTGTGGTCGGTATAGACATCAACATGGACACCATACAAATAATGCCTCAACATTTTTAAGGAAAATACCACGGTCTCTAACTCAAGATCATGAGTTGGATAATTCTTCTCATGCACTTTAAGTTGTCTATAGGCATAGGCTACTACTTTCCCATGTTGTATAAGCACACACCCTAAGCCCACACGGGATGCATCACAATATACAACAAAGCCCTTGGTACCCTCTGGGAGTGTCAATATCGGGCGGATATACGCGTATCTTTCAAACTTTGGAAGTTTCTTTCACATGCCTCCGACCACTAAAATTTCACACTCTTTTGGGTCAAGGTAGTCAAGGGAGATGCAATGGACACTAAACCATCCACAAATCTCCTGTAGTATCCCGCTAGACCCAAGAAACTTCTAATGTCGGTTGGATTAAATGGCCTAGGCCAATTTTTCACCGCCTCGATTTTCCTTGGATCAACCTCAACTCCCTCACTAGAGATGATATGACCAATAAACACCACCGACCTCAACCAAAACTCATATTTGCTATAATTGGTAAATAATTTGTATTCCTTAAGCACTTGTAACACCACCCTCAAATGGTCCATGTGTTCACCCTCATTTTTTGAATATACAAAGATGTCGTCAATTAAGACAATGACAAATAAATCTAGGTAACCTCAAAACACTCTATTCATTAGGTCCATAAATGTCGCCGAGGCATTAGTGAGATCAAAGGACATTACTAGGAACTCATAGTGACCATATCTAGTTCGAAATGTCATTTTTGGTGGTGATACCCCGACCTCAAGTCAATCTTAGAAAAGCAGCTTGCCCCTTGGAGTTGGTCAAACAAGTCGTCAATTCGAGAGAGAGGATACGTGTTCTTAATAGTGACTGGTTAAGTTGGCGATAATCAATGCACATTCTAAAGTACCCATCCTTCTTCTTCACAAACAATATCGGAGCACCCCATGGAGAAATACTAGGTCTAATGAAGACTTTGTCAAGTAAGTCCTTGAGTCGAGCCTTCAATTCTTTCAATTCGACCGGAGTCATCTGATAAGAAGGATTTGAAATGGGATTTGTATCCGGTAGCAAGTCAATACAAAAATCAATTTCCCGTTCGGGAGGGATTCCACGAAGATCATTAGGAAAGGCCTCCGCAAATTCCCTTACTACAGGGACCGACTCAATGGGAGTATTTTTGAAGTCTAAATCTTTGACTCTTACAATATGGTATAAACACCCTTTAGAAGATCATCTTACAAGCCTTCAAACAAGAAATGAAATGACCTCTAGTAATATAATCCCCCCTTCCATTCTAAAACGGGTTCATTAGGAAAATTGAACTTGACAATTCTTGTTCTACAATCAATGGAAGCAAAACAATCATGCAACCAATCCATTCCCAATATGACATCAAAGTCGACCATATCAAGTTCTACTAATTCAACATGAGTAACTCTATTGGGAAACATTATAGGATAATTTCTATACACCCTCTATGCAACTACCGACTCCCCTACCTAGGTAGTTACCATGAAAGGTTCATTTAGAATATCGGTCAAAATATAGAAATTTTTAGCTATAAAGGGAGTAACAAAAGATAGTGTAGCACCTGGATCAAGTAAAACATATACATCAATAGAGAAGACTTATAACATACCGGTCACCACATCGGGAGAACTCTCTTGTTGACCCCTAGAGCGAAGTGCATAAAAGTGATTCTTCTTTGGAGGATCCACATTAGAACCACTAGCTTGATCTTGACCACTACCTTTGTCTTGCCGCTTCAATTTTTGGAAATCCCTAACCTTGTGGCCACTCTTGCCACACCCAAAGAAATTGTCCGTCCCAACAAGGCAATCACCATAATGTTTCTTGCAACACTTTCAACAAGTTGGCTTCTTGCTTGGTGAGCAAGTACCTCTTCCCTTTTGAGACTTAGGGTTAGACACCCTATTATTACGAGCCTTGGTAAATTTGGTAGGAACTTGATTAAAAACCTATTTTTGAACCTAGACTTGTCTTGGATATCAAGCCTACCCTTTGAAGAACCACCATCATAAGATCTTTCCCTCTAGGCATCCCTACTATTTATATTAACCCTTGTCTCTTCCACTTGTTGGACATGAACTATGAGACGAGAAATGTTCATATTATCATGTAGCATATCCAAACAACATTCTTCTTTCAAGTCATGCGACACCCCCATCACAAAGCGGCTCATTTCATCCTTCGGCTTGGAAACCAAAGAAGGAGCATACTTTGACAATTTAGTAAATTTCAAAGAGTAGTCAAGTACACTCATACCTCCTTGACGAAGGTTGATGAATTTTTCCACCTTAGCTTCCCTCTTTTCCCTCGGAAAGAACCTATAAAGAAATGCCTTCTTGAAAATCTCCCATGTCACTGGACCACCCTCAAAGGCCTATTGTCTCTCCATTGAATGTACCAAGTTTGGGCCACGCCCTTGAGTTGGTAGGTGGCTAACTCGGCCTTTTCACCAGTAGTCAACCCCATAGCATAGAGGATTTTGTAGACTTCATCAATGAACTCTTGGGGGTCATCCTCCACTTTGGATCCATAAAAATAGGGGAATTCATTCTTGTGAAATCCCTCAAGCGGGAGGCCATGGTGCTAACATGTTGGTTTCCTCGGGGTACCACCTCCCGGTTAGCTTGGGCCATCATGGATTGAGCTTGAGTAGTGACGGCTTGTGCTTGAGTAGTAATGGCTTGGTCCATTTGGATAAAGGCTGCCCTTATGTCCCAATCCAACAAAGCTAGAGGATTGGCCGGAGCTTGATCATCATTACAACTTCTTGAAGAGGAGGATCTTGATTGCCATGGAGAGGAATTCCCGCATTAGCAATCTCTTAATGAAGTCTTCACGCGGATGCCCTTCGAGTATTCATACCTATAACCACCATACAATGATTAGGTCAAATCACACATAAAATAGACTCTACAGGCACGACATTGGATTTTCAAGAAAATGAGAATTTCCTAAGCATCATATAGCTTCTCACTCATATGTGTGGTGTGCTTCACAATTATGAATAACAACCTACATAGACGTGGTTTAATGAGACATCAATCCTAAAGATATTCAACCTCATGCTTTGATACCAAGTTTGTCACATCCAGGGAGCACCCCCCAAATGTAACCAGCGTCGTTGTCCTCGAAGAGGACTAAGACTAGCCTCTTAGCTTACATCATTACATTCATAGGTTAAAAATGCAGAAATTTTAAAACTTTTCTTCTATATCTATCATGAGGTTTACATAGACCTCACTCATACACATAATATATTCGTATCGAGTATACATAGACCCTTCGTATAAGAAGATTACATAGTCTTCTACTTTTATGGCACGTATATGTATAAGGTACATAACATAGTCTTAAAACGGATGTCTCATATCATAACCATCTAAACAAGAGTATAACAATTGAGCATAGCCCATACATCAATACAATAAAATCCACATATAGGCTATACAATCCTAGTACTCAAATAAAAGAGAATGAATAAAGTGTCTCTAAGACTAATCAACATCCAATGCTAGAAAGTGGCATTGTCCTCGAAGTGGTAAGGACCTACCCAACTTGGCGAATGAGAATCCAAGTCTTCCTTCAAAATTTGTCACGAACCCTTCAACGGCCGGAACCTAAAATCTTTGGGACAAAGGGAGAAATGGGTTTAGCACATAACTTGTAGTAAGAATGGGCACATATGCACACACAACATATAAATCATGCTAAGAAGGGACATTTTATTAAAGCATGTTAATTTACTTTGAAAAGACTTATGCACACTCAAGAACCAATATAAGTCAATAAGAACATATTCCTTAAATCAAGACCATGTACATCACAAGACCAACAATACCAAGTCTAGTCAAGTCAACATGAATTTCAACATAATTGAGCACATAATCAAGACAACTATATCATCAATTTATTATATCAACAAGCATGTATAAGAGTTTATAACATCATAACCCAAGCAAGACCATTACTCATGAACCCTCATTAAGTCCATTAGTGCAATGACTAAGTAAGGCCCCATAACCTCACTCAACCAAGTAAACCCAACAAAAACCATAAATAATGCCCCACTCCTTATACCATACCATTAACAGTAAACATCATCATACTTTAGCAATTGAGACCAACTATATGTTCATAAGTGAAACCAACATCACATAGTGTCATCAACATGTAAGATCATCATATACATATCATTTAAATTTATAAGCATATACATACATAAGAACATCCTTCTAATACTTCCCTCAAGGCTAACTAGTGCAATGTATAGGTAGAGTCACATACCCCTACCTAGACTTAGTCAAACCCCTTAGGTCATCCTAGTTAGAGTTCACTTTATTACTTCATTTTACCTTTTGGGAACATCTTGCCTTAACCGACATAGAACACTTGAGCTAATGTGGAATCTAGTGTCATGGAACCCTACATCGAAAAAGGCAGACTACTTGCCAAGGTAGTACCAAAATATGAACATAGCATCTATGTGGATCCACTAGCTAGTATTCCTATTGGGGCAACATAGTTCAAGAACTAGGAGATGTAGTTGGGACCCTCTTTATGCTACATGCATTATATTCTCCAATCTTATGAGTACATTAGTGATCCTACCTTCCCTATGTGGGAAGGGACACTCCTAACTCTAGTTCACTCGGTGTTAAGCTAGAGTCCCTTTTGAAATGTCTTTAATGCGTTTATTAATCATCATAGATTAATGTAGGTCATAGGGTCTACCCCTTGTATAGTCATCATCATAGCTCAATAGGAATTGCATGAGCATTGTCCTTTCATTACAATTCACACATGTGAGGTTGGCACATTTACATATTACTTCATAATAAGGCACATTGGTAAGTTATCACCATCCTTATAACATTTACGTATTATATAATATCTCATAATTCATAATTCAAGACATTCCAATTCAACATCATACCAACCCTGTCAATCTTATCATAAGGTATACTTCAATACAACTTCATCACTTAATCACAAGTAATCATAACTGAAGTAAAGAATTAAGATCACAAGACTTACCAAATCTCCTTCACAATCCATCATTCAAGGTTTTACCATCAACCATCCAATTCAACCCAAAAATGGGTGTAATAACATCATTCAATAGTAATTAATACAATAACTAGGTCAATAGCATCATCACTATTCCAATTAACTTCAATTGATAAACTAGAGTTAATGGAAAAGGGTTCATCATGAATTCTTAAATAAATAGATTCAATCCCAACAATACATTACACTAGGCAGTCCATGAACAAATTAGAATAGATAAAACAATTCTATCAACCAATACATTCATCAATTTCCACCAATTTATAAGCAAGATCCAAGATTTGGGGAAATTGGGAAAAGGGACATGATCCATATGAAATTGCATAAATTAAAATCAATTAACCAACAATATACACTTACTTAGTCATTGGAAATCACAAATTATCATCCATTTGAAGTTTAGAAGAAAAAACATTAGAATAGGAAAACCCTTGGAATAGGGTGATTTCGAAATCAACTTTGAAAGGACCTCTTGGGGAAAGGAATCCCAAGAGTGAAGAACCCATACCTTAATGAATATTAATCCACGAAATTGAAGTGAAACCCTATATAAATTGGTCTTCTTCTTCAAGCTTTCTTGCTTCTTCAATGGAGGATTTAGGGAGAGAGAAAGTAGAGAGAGATGAGAGCTTTTGGGTTTTGTTTTGGGAATTTGATTTAGGTGAGTAAAAAATGACTTAAAACTGACCCTTAGTCAATATATAGTCACATCCTAAATTACCCAAAAGACTCCTCACTTAAATGGGTCTTTTTTTGAAGTCAAAATGCTTAAATTATGATTTTAATGAATCTGGGAAGTGGTTGCGCGTAACGGGGCTAATTTCATATTTTATTTTTGAAATACGGTTTGAGGAAGTGGAACTCGTAGAGTGCACGCGTTGTGAGGAAAACCTTTGCCTACCACGTGTCAGCTGCGCGTCGCGCAGTGACATCCAAATCCAGGCTGCCGCAAGCTTCCTTGGCAGCTTGCTCGCCAAGGCTTGGGTCCTCCTCCCGGACCCTTCGGGAGTACTTGGGGAGTTGTTACTTGAATTTTGGACCCTTTGTACTACATTCTACCTATTTAAAGTCTTTTTATAAGTTTTACACTTCATTTAAACCTCTCAATCCTTCACCAAAATATAGGGACGTCAATTAGTTTGATTTAGCTAGTTTCAGGACGTCATGGACGTTTCTTGACGCCTTGACTATAAAACTTCCTAAATGATTTATAAACATTATTTTAGTCTTAGAAACAATATTTTAAGGTTTATCTTATCATGTTAGGCTCTATGTCATGGACTTTCAGAGTATTACACTTAGGTTGGCCCGTTTAGGTGTCCAATTGGAAGATTCCTCGAATGGTGGATTCAAAGTTCACAATAGTTCTGAATCATCTGTGGTAGTTGATGTGAAGTCAAAACAACATCTTAATCCTATTCTGATGGAGTTGAAAGACTCGGTTCTCACCAAATCCATTGAGGCTTTATCCCAAAGGGGAGATGGTGTGCTTAGGTACCAAGGTAGGGTGTGTGTTCCGGATGTTGATGGCTTGAGAGAGACGATTCTAGAGAGGATCATGGTTTGCGATATTCTTCATTCGGGAGCCACAAAGATGTACCGTGATCTACGGCAAGTCTATTGATGAAATGGAATGAAGAAGGATATAGAGGGCTTTATGGCTAAATATCCAATATTTCAGCAAGTCAAAGCCGAACACCAAAAACCAGGAGGTTTGTTACAAGATATAGATCTTCCCACTTGGAAGTGGGAGGAGGTTACTCGAAGGAGACACGATTCTATTTGGATCATATGTTAACAGGATAAAAAAAAATCAGCCCATTTCATGTCAAGATTTCATTCTCGGCAGAGGACTATGCTAAATTCTACATCGAGGAAATAGTGAGGTTACATGGGGTTCCTTCGTCCATCATATCAGATCTGGGTACTCAATTTACTTCACATTTTTGGAAAGCATTCCAAAGAGGGCTTGGTACCAATGTTAAACTTAGTACCACTTTCCACCCTCAGACGAATGGTCAATTAGAGAGGACCATTCAGACCTTAGAAGATATATTGAGGGTGTGTGTGATTGATTTCAAGAGTAATTGGGAAGATCATCTTCCACTGATTGAATTTGCCTACAACAATAGTTATTGCTCAAGCATTGCCATGGCTCTGTTTGAAGCACTTTATGGAAGGAGTTGTAGATCTCTGGTGGGTTGGTTTGAAGTGGGTGAGTTTTCTCTTATTGGTCCCGAAGTCTATGATGCCATAAAGAAAGTTCGACTCATTAGAGAGAGGTTGAAAACGGCTCAAAGTCGGCAAAAGTCCTATGCTGACAATAGAAGAAGAGATCTTGAATTTGAGGTTAGTGATTGGGTCTACTTAAAAATATCACCTATGAAGGGTGTGATGAGGTTTGGCAAGAAGGGGAAACTTAATCTTCGATATGTGGGGCCGTACCAAATCTTGACACGTGTGGGGAAGGTTGCCTATGAACTAGACTTACCTAGTGAGTTGGCTCTGGTTCACCCAGTGTTTCATGTTTCCATGCTAAAGAAGTGTATTGGTGACCCGGTATCCATCCTTCCCTTAGAGGGCTTAGGAGTTGATGAAAATCTCTCCTATGAAGAAGTTCCAGTTGAGATTTTAGACTGGCAAGTTAAGATGTTAAGGAACACAGAGGTAGTTTCTGTTAAAGTCTTATGGAGGAATCACTTACTTGAGAGTGCTACTTGGGAGGCCGATATGAAATCCCGTTATCCTCACCTTTTTCCTTCTACTCCTATTCAAGCTGGAGGTAAGTAGTTCCTCTTGAGTTTTAGTGTTTTGTGAGTCATGTGTATTATACGAGTTTCTCCATGATTTTCCTCATGATATTTTCATATTCATGTGAGGAATCATGTTTCGTATAAATTGAGATTTTCATGATTTATATGTTCCTCATGTTGTTATGCATTTTAGTATGATGTTTCATATTTAACTTCATGAGAATAATTGGTGAACATGCTTTACTATGTTTTATGAGATGGCATATTGACTCCATTGTTGTGTTCAGTATGCTTTTATTGGGGAAGGTAGTCCCTTTTATGATCATCAGAAATGTTGAATTTCCTGGTTATGGGGTTGAAAGATGTAGTTCGTACCCCTTTTCTATTGCATTAATTGTGTTGAGATATAGTTGAAGTTTCCTCCTTAGGTGGTATATTATTTTGATATTTCATGCTTGTTGGGTTGCTAGTTTTGAGTCCTTAAATTCCGTAAGGTGTGTAAAGTGTCATTCGAGGACGAATGTTCTCAAGGGGAAGATAACGTAACAACCGGAAAATTTATAGGTGAAAACAAAAATTTGACTTAATATAAGTTTAATGGAGGGTTCAAGGAAGGCACATCAATTCACGGTGCATTTTCGTAAATATTAGTTTTAAGCTAATTTAAGAAGTGGGTATAACTTATATTATTTCTAAATAATTATATAAGATATTTTATATTAAAATACACCCAAAATAAAATCACTTTCACAAACACCCACTTCTAAAAATCAGACTCTCTCTTCTCCGATATTTCTCTCTCTAAGTTCCTCCATTGAAGAACACCAAAAACTTGATGATTAGGGTCCAAGCTTGAAGTTTTAACTCCAATTTCCTGCTAAAGCTTCAACTAAAGGTATGGGAACCTTGATTCATGGAATACTTTCCTCCATGAAGCCCTTCTACTCTAATTTTCAAAAATGGGTTTAAGATTCAAAATTAGAATTTTCATTCTAGCCATGGGTTCTTTCTAAAAACGTTTTCATTTTGTTATTTGATGTATATTATGAATGGTTTGACGTTTTAATGTTGATTTTATATAAAAATTCCCCATGAACCCATGAACTACCCCATGACCCAATTTCATGAATTTCAATGAAGTTATTGATGCAAGGTGATTCCTATTGTGTATTGTGGTTATGTCAAATTGGTTATGAAACCTTTTTTATTCATGTTGATGATATTATATTTAAAATGTGAGTGTGAGACTTGATACATGACCTTGTAAGGGGGTAAAGTGTGAAGTACTGTTTAAGGTTGTTGATAGTTTTTGATGAACTTGTGAGCTCATTTAAAAAGTGAGAAATCCTTTGACTATTATGTGAATTGAGGTGTTGTTGGAAGACTAATTTCCCCTATCCTTACCAATGTTTATGTATGAATTGTCTAGGATGATGTTGATGTTGTTGTGTTGATTTAATGGCTAGTTCTCATGAAAACACTATCAATAATGAGGTGAAAGATACTCACCTTAAACTGATGATTCTAAGGTGACATGTAGTTCTCACTTAAATGAATCTATGAGCTATTTAGTGAGTTGTATTGAATGAACGTTAAAGTATGCCTTGACACATGTAGATACAATTCCATACTAATTATGTATAATTGGGAAGAAATGCTTAGTACCGAGTGAATATGGACAATGAGGAAAAGGACCCTCCGCTTATGCAATAGGTTGGGTCATCTATAGTAAACTCATGAGATGGAAGCTCCTCCGCTAATTCAATAGTTTGGGTTTCTAGTAGCAATCTCCCTATCCCATAAGTATGTGTCAAACATAGGACTTAGCTAGTGGATTCACTTAGAAGCTAAATATGATTAGTTCTACCTTTGGCAATTAAGAACGCCTTCTTTCGGTGTGGGGTTATATAAAACCGAATTCCATGTAATCTCACATGGTCTATGTCGGTTATGGCTAATATTACCTAATAATAATAATAAGATAATGAATATGATAAAAAAAATTATAACATGACTTCTTAATGGGTTTACATTGTAAGAGTGAGGGTATGGGACTTCACTTTTACATTGAACAAGGACTTATTAGGATGTTGTAGAATGGTATCCTTATGGTATAATAAGATATGAATAGATGACTTTCGTGATGTCTATTTCACGTACTTTTACAATTCCTCAATTGTAAGACCCCGAAAATGAGATAAGGTGTCTAGAGCCTAATGTGTTTGTATTTATATTATAAGGTCCTAAAATGCCTTATTAAGTGATATAGAGTCAGTGTGCAAAGTTTGAAGTGATTTGGAAGTCGAACGTCAAGGGACGTCCAAGACGTTCGACGATTAGTCGCTCATGTGTCTCATGTGTGTATGCATGCCTAAATTGTATGAACTGAGTCTAATAAGTCTTGAAATTGTTTAAAAGGATGTTTAATGTTATTATATGAAGTTTCGTGAAGTTTGGAGGTCAAACGCCCAAGAACGTCCAAGGCGTTCGAAAGATAGCCCCTAAGATGTTCATCGTATGTCATGTTGGGGTCAAGGCTGTTTGGACGTCTTGTAGGTGTTTGTTTTGGATGAAATTTATGTGGAAGGTCTATAACATGTTAAGATTTGTAATCGCATTGGAAACATCCCGGAAATTATCCCCAAGGACCATCCAAGGGTCCTTGAGAAAGGACCCAAAAGCTGATGGGCAGGCTGTCCCAGGCAGCCTTGGCGACGGAGCTGTCGACGGCCTGTCATGGCTGTGACGCCCCGTCACAAGGGTTCCGTCATGGGGGCCTTGTCCAAGGGTGCAGTTGGGAACCTTTTCAAGCCACTGTTGCTTGCAATGGAGGTCCACAATGCCCCGTGTCAGCCGCGACGCCCCGTCATGGGCAAGTCATCGTGGGCTGTTTTCCCTGCGAGCAGATTTTCTGCCAAGTCAGGGGTGAACTTGTAAATTCACCCCACTTGCTAAAATTATTATTAAGGGTTTATTTAAGTAATTTTGGGTGTATATAAGTCATCCAAAACGTGATCAACCCATTCATAAATCCTCTCACATGTTTTAAGCCTTTCCCTCAAAAAATGTTCTCTCTAGAAACCACCATTGTTGGTGAAGCTCAAGAACAGATTCAAGCTGGGTTTTACATGGATGAATCATGAAGTTTAAGAGTTTTTCAACTAATAAAAGGTATGGCAATCCTTCATCTTCAAGTAACCTTTCACTTGAAGAGTTCTTCTCAATGTTTTTCAAAGAAATCTTATGATCAAAGTCCTTCTTCTTCAATCTAGCCATGGGTTCTTTCTAAAAAGGTTTTGAACGATTGAATCATGAATAATTGAAGTTAATACAGTGGTTTTAACGTGAATTTTACTCCAATTGCATGATGAACCCATGCTCCTTCACTAAACGATTTAGCCTTGCACGGGCTTTGTGATCTTGACTTGTTATCGATTGAATTATGATTCCATTACATTGAAGTGATTGTATATACTGTTATTTACATGAATTTATGTTTAATTGATGTTTAATGATCCATGAGGATCAATGTATGAAGATTTGGGCATGTTTAGCCTAGTTCCAATAGTTCACTGTAACATTGGCTTTCTTATGATCTAAAGTGAATTTCGATTAAGTTGTGGTTCTTGTAGCTACTGTTTTAGGTTAATACCATGGTTGAATTGTGGATATAAATCATGTATTACCAAAGTATATAAGGCTTTGTTTGAATTAATCTAGGTCCTTCTTGTCTATGGAGTTGTAACTTGTGATCTTGACGTTAGGTTAGTCACTATATGAATTGATTATGGTTGATGTCTATATCTGCTGCCCATAATGAAATATGAGGATGAATTATATGTAATTAATACAATATGGGTTAATTCATGATAGGTTGAATATGATTAACCTATGTAAACTTACCTTCCATGAACTCCCTATATGAAGTATGCTTGTATCAACCTTAATGGCAAATTGTAGTAGTGTCTTATCTAGATTATGATTTCATTAGCAACTGCTTTAGGGTGATATGAATCATTAAATATGACCTATAATCCATATGAATTAAATTGATTAATGATCTATGTTCTTCTACTTTCCTAGTATGTTGATATGTTGTATTATGTTATGGCATAATCTTGTAGTGACTTGTACATGGTTTCTTATATGTTTAAAGTACATTTAGCTACTGCCATATATGTGTCTTATTGATGAATAAGTTGTATTGATCAATGATGATCAAAGGGTGAGAAATCGATAAGAATGCTTATTTTCTCTACTTTTCTACTTCTCTATTCTTTTAAAATAATGTTGATGAAGCCTTGTATGGCATGGTGTGGTATGGTCCACTTATGGTGGCGGTGTTTACTTTATTGTCATTATATATGTGTTGACTATGGCCTTGAAGGCAAATTGATGAATTTATGAACATGTGCTTAAGATGATACTATGAGAAGCTTATGCCTACTTTCCTATTCTAGTTGTGAACTAGGTTGTGTGGCTATTGTTTGAGCATGTGTATAACCATGTTAGAGTCAAGTATAGGTGCTTCCATTGATGTGTTAAAATGTTTAATAACCCCTTACCTATGTACCCTTATAGGAAAGTGTAAATAGCTAAAGTTAGGAGTCTTGATTACATTGTATATATTGTCTTGTCTCCTATGCTATTATGTGTTGTGTGCTATGTGCTTGGAAGTGTAATGTGGTCTAAGAGGGTGGCTGACTCAAGAAGTTATTGATAGCCATTATATGATCATGTTGGTCAAATGTACACACACTCTCACTTACATGCATGTTACAAGTAGTATAAGTCATTGTGTCTAAATGAGAGGTAGTTCTCACCTTCACTAGTGTCTACTACTATGTATATTAAGGTGATGTTTATGAAAGTATGATTTGTATTCCGTTACTAGGATGACTTGATGGGTGTACTAGTATGGGCAAGGGTATGGAACCTTTTCTATGCATTGCACATGTGTATCTTGATAGGATAGTTCCTAGGTTTGGTTCTTATGTATATGAAGGATGATTATATGAACATGTTATGAATATGATGTATATGATATGATGAGGTATGAATATGTAAGGTATGAACATGTGTGACTTAATGTATTATGTGAAAGGTTTGTTCACATCTATGTATACACTCACACACATGAATGAGGATCTAGTTAATAGAGGGGCCTTGAGAGGGGTGCCCAAGAATGCTATAAGACTAGATAGATGCTTGAATATGCTATAAGCATATGAGGAATGATTATCTAATCTTATGTTTTATAAATAAACGTAATAAAGGCTTTTCAATAAAGGGAACTTAACTTAGCACCGAGCGAACATGACAACAGGAGGTGATGACTTATCCATAGAAGGAAAGATTCATCCTAAAGTTGCCCATGTGATGTTAACTCCCTTGTTTATGGGATATGTCATCTAAGGGATTCCCATGAGGAGCGGCCAACTTTACCAAATGGTATGAATAGGGATATCTACCTCTTAGTTCTTGAACTATGTTGCCACCATAGGATACTAGCTAGAGGATTCTACCTCGATAGCTATGTTGATATTGGTTCTACTTTGGCCGGTAGACCATCTTCCATCGGTATAAGGTTTGATGACACCGGATTCCATGTTTAGCATCACATGGTCTATGTCGGTTGAGGTTATAGTTCCCTAAAGGTAAAATGGATAATGGAAGCAATTGAATAAGATCCTAACTAGGAGGACTTAAGGTAAGTTACTTAGGATAGGTGGAAGTAATGAACCCATCTAGACATTGCACAAGTGACTCCTTAGGAAGCCTTAGGAAGGTACCCTAATGCATATGATTATGTATGTGTCCTTTATGTATGATATTGTAGTCTTGGTTTGATTAGGTTTATATTGCACTATACTTATATGATGGCATGTGCTGTCTTGTGTAGATGTTATGTATGGTCTTCTGTTGTGTTCCTAAGGTGATAAATTACACCAAGTATCCTTAAAGGGTTACTTGGAAGACTAATGAATTAAAAGAAAGAGTTAATGTTAAGGAGAGTGAGTTCACTATAAAGTGACCTCAAATGGGGATTAAATTATGTATGTGCTTTTCTATGATGTTTGGCCTTTGATTGTGTTTCTATGAAGTATGTGAATGATATAAATGCTATTGATAAAGGTTTTATGATGATTTACTTAAAATAGCATGAAGTATGATTGCAAAGGAAATGTTCCTTTGAAATGCATGTTTTTGCATGGTTGTCATACTTACTGCATTCTTGTTTCTTCTCTACTTTTTACACAAAGTGTAGGTAATGGAATGCTTAAAGGAGGTCTATGATTGAGGAGCTTGATAGGTGATTTCCCAGGCTCAAGGAAAGGAATCTTTAAGTTCAAGGATGTCCTAATGTGTACTTATTGTAAAGTCTATTTAGTAATGTATAGCTTTGTATTATGTCTTAAGGGCCTTGTCCTTAATGTACTCTAAAGTTATTGAGTCTAAGATGGCAAAGAGACTTAGAGTCTAAATATGTATTATGATTATGTTTTATATATATATGACATGATGTTTCTAGCATATGATGTGCTATGAAAAGTTTTAAATTTTCCGCTAAATTTACTATGCCAATGCAATGAATGATATGAGAGTCTTGTCTTAGACCTCCGAGAGGTCGACGATGCCGGTTACAATCAAAGATTGTATCCTATCTTCTAGGGTATGGTTTCGGGTTGTTACATCAATCATGATTATGGAGTGAGGTAAGCTTGAAGACTATGGAAATAAGTATGTGGCTTCAAGGAATGCTTAGTAAGGTTGGTATTATGGGTTGCTAACCATACACTGCACAAGTGTTCTTAGAGGTTGTTAATGTATTTATATTATTATGTTATGGGTGTATTGTGACTAGATCTTGTCTTTTATGTTTGCAAATGCTTACTGGCTTCCCAAACTTGATAAATGCATACTTCAACTAAACATTTCCTATTTAGCATGCTTAAATATTTTACTGCATGTTTCCATACTTAGTACATATTTGTACTAAACCCTCCTTTTCTACATACTATGAGTGTAGGTTTCGGACGTTGAATCCTTACTTCCTTCTTCAAAGTAAAGCTTGGGTCGACTATTCCCTAAGTTATGGTGAGTCCTCCACTTCGATGACCAGATTGTTATTTAAGTTCTAGTTTTATACGTACTTCATTTTCCTATGACTTTCATCGATGTAAAAGGGTTGAGTCCCTAATTTCGTACTCTTAAGTTTAGATGGTTTTAATGAGACAAGTCTAGTAATTCACAACTCTTTCTTGATGATATTTCAAGTATGAGTTTTGTTTGAAAAGTTTTAATTTTCCACATTATTTCTTATGACATTATGTGTATGATTATGCTAAGGGCTTGTATGCGACCCCTTCGGGGTCAACTACGCCATGTTACGTCTAGGGGTAACCCCCGGTCGTGACAATAAGGTTGAGCTTAGTTTGCTCTGAATGATTCAATATCCTTAAGGTGATCTATTTGAGATATACTTGTTGGAATCAGCTACGTGAGTGTGAAGGTGTCGTCTCCTTTAATGAAAGAATTGGGTCGTCTTTCTAGATCACTCATAAGACCCAAGGTGTGTGTGCATGACCATAAAAGCACTTTGTTGTATCTCGGAGTTTTTACAAAAAATCAAGGATATGGTATCATGGGCGGATGTACCTTCAACCAAGGGGGTTCATCCGAACCCCTATCGTCAAAAAATTACACTATATATACACGATTAAATTTTAAATATATGTGTATATATATATCATTGAATCCCCTGAACATAGACCAAAGGCATAGCTCAGTGGTGTTGGGGGTTCAAGAATCTGCTCTGAGGCACGCAAGGTTGCAAGTTCGAACCCAGATGGAGGTAATTTTTATCAGCTTACATTTTATGCGTTTTAATTGCTTTTTTAAATAATAATGGAATCAGAAAACAATTTTAGTTCCAAAAAATTAAAACCATGATAGGAAATTTAGGATTTATTAGTTTAATTCCTAATTACAAAGTTAAATATTAAAAACCCTTTTCTTCTTTTAGGATTTTTTCACGTTTTATTTTTCATCGTCTCTTCTTCCTTGCCGTTGCCCGTTGGGCGCTGGCTGCTGCTTGTTGCTTCTGTTGGATCGTGTGTTATTGAAAACTTGATCAATTTAAGTTTTTAGATATATTTCTTTTTATCCGACCCATTTATATCTGATCCGACCCATTTGTTTGTGGATATTATTTATGTGATTAATTTATTTATTTTGAACCCCCTTGATGAAAATCCTTCCTCCGCCACTGTAGGTATGTGTTGTGGGGGTCTCCACTTATGTCCATTTAGTTCAAGAGTACTTCAGTTTGTGAATATGTGTTGTTGCATCATTTCGCTATGTGTCAATTCAAATCGAAAGATATTGACACTTAAGTTAATGTTCCTTTTTTTGCCCAGAAATTATTCTTGTTCTTTATCTGTGCATTAGTGGGAAATTGTGGATAATATTCCTTTTCGTTTAATGCAAAGGATAAGTTACATATTTTAAATCTCCGTAATTAATCTTTGTGAACATTGCTAAGTAGTTAGTATATGTGAAACAAGAAAGTTACTTCCTCATTAATGGTTCATATTTTTATCTCAAGTGTCATTTTATGAACTTCGTAAGAAATTATTCAGAAGAATTAAAGTTGCTTTTGTATTATGTCAAATTTATCATTAAAGTAAGAGTTACGTTTCATTACATTGATTATATGTTAGTTTCTTACATTATTTTGATGGATGAAATGTAAATGATTTTCCTATTTATGGAGTATCATTTGGGAGCTAAACACAGAGAAGAAAAATCAAGTCCTTTCTTTCATTTACTATCTCCCTCAACATTTTCTTTTATTGGCTTGAATAATCCTTCTTCCAATTGTGGATTTCTGGGCATCTGTTTTTGTGCAACTCCAAACATTCAGTGCACGTGTTTGAAAGTAACTGTGGAACCTTGGGGAGCGACCGGCTACAACGATCTGCACCGAAGTTGAGCCAAAATCGCTTTCAAGACAGTGGCTTGCCATGACACAATATTTGTGATAAGTTTTTTATTACTTTATAATTCTAATCTAATATCAATTTTGTAGTATTTTTTCCAACATCATCTAATATGAGAAATAATTTGATACTTCGACCGACAACCTAGCAT
>JABWTJ010000348.1:268201-423845 GCA_016801875.1 Solanum sitiens | reverse complement strand
GCACTATGACTCTAGTACCTAGCAATTAGGAGCGAAATTTTTCAAAAGCAAATACTACGGAAAGGAGCTCTTGTTCAGTGACTGTATAGTTCTTCTGAGCTTCATTGAGGGCTTTACTAGCATAGTAAATGGGATGAAGGATTTTGTCCCTTCTTTGTCCCAATACCACACCAAGGGCAACCCCACTCGCATCACACATTACCTCAAATGGACTGTTCCAATCTGGAGAAATAATGATAGGTGCAGATACCAATTTTTCTTTGAGATCGCCGAACGCTTTCAGACAGGATTCATCAAAAGAAAACTTACAATCTTTCTCCAACAGTTTGCACAATGGATGTGCAATCTTTGAGAAATCTTTGATGAATCTCCTGTAAAAACCTGCATGCCCAAGAAAGCTTCTCACACCTTTTACAGAGATAGGTGGAGGAAGTTTCTCTATCACCTCGACTTTGGCTCGATCAACTTCTATGCCCTTTTCTGAAATACGATGGCCTAAAACAATACCTTCTTTGACCATGAAGTGGCATTTTTCCCAATTGAGAACTAAATTGCAATCTTCACATCTCTTAAGAACCTCAGACAAATGGCTCAAACAATGCTCGAAAGATTCACCAACCACTGAAAAATCATCCATAAAGACCTCAATAGTATCTTCCACCATGTCGGAGAATATAGACATCATACATCTCTGAAATGTGGCGGGTGCATTGCACAAACCAAACGGCATTCTCTTGAACGCAAAGGTCCCATATGGACAGGTAAAAGTGGTCTTCTCTTGATCTTCTGGTGCAATAGAGATCTGATTATACCCTGAATAACCATCAAGAAAACAGTACCACCCTTTTCCGGCGAGTCTATCCAACATCTGATCCATGAAGGGCATGGGAAAATGGTCCTTTTTAGTCCATGCATTTAATTTCCGGTAATCCATACACACCCTCCATCCAGTCACCGGCCTCATTAGAACCAGTTCATTTTTTTCATTGGGGACCACAGTCATTCCCCCTTTCTTAGGTACACACTGAACAGGGCATACCCAACTACTATCGGTGATCGGATAAATTACTCCAGCATCCAACCATTTTATGATTTCCTTCTTCACGACCTCTTGCATAGGTGGATTTAAGCGTCTCTGGTGCTCAATACTTGGCTTATGATCGGGCATGAGTTGGATTTTATGAGAACAAATACCAGGAGGGATCCCAATAATGTCCGCAATGGTCCACCCAATAGCTCTTTTGAACCTTTTTAGCACTTTGACCAAACTCTCAACTTATTGTTCATTTAGATCTGATGCAATGATTACCGGTAATGTGTCACCGTTTCCTAAGAATTCATACCTTAGATGAGGTGGGAGAGCTTTTAGTTCTAGCTTTGGAGCCTCTTCTATGGATGGTTTAGCGGGTGGAGACTCGCGATTCTTCATGTCTAGCTCATATTTCTTCGGTTTAAAACGGACATTACCACGATCAAGGGCAGCGACTAATGACATATATTCTTCAATGCCTTCATTATCAAGATTCATTATCACTGCCGCCAGTGCTTCTACACCTAGCCGTTCTTCTATTTGTGTCTTGGATGATTCACCAACTTTGTAGGATATGGCAGATACCGATTGGAGCTTACCACTATGCCGCATGGACCTACAAATGTTGAAAGTCACTTCTTCATTGTTCAACCGAAATTTCATCTGCCCTTTTTCCATATCAACTAAAGCTCTACCCGTAGCAAGGAATGGCCTCCCAAGAATAATAGGCACCTCAAAATCGACTTCACAGTCAAGAATGACAAAATCTGCTGGAAATATGAACGACTCCACTTTTACTAGCACATCATGGAGTATCCCTATAGGCCTTTTTACTGTTCGATCGGCTATCAGTAGCTGCATCGTAGTGGGATTTGGGTCACCCAAACCCAACTTCTTGTAAATCGAGAGGGGCATGAGATTTATGCTTGCCCCCAGATCACATAATGCTTTCGCAAAATGTAATAATTCGATTGTACAAGGAATAGTAAATGCACCCGGATCTTCTTTCTTTTGCACTAAAGACCTTGTAGCAATAGCACTACAATGCTGCATTCTGTCATCATCCTCAAAAGTGACCGATCTTTTCTTTGTAACCAAATCTTTCATAAACTTGGCATAACCGGGCATTTGTTCAAGAGCTTCTACCAAAGGAACATTGATAGAAAGTTGCTTCAACATTGTTATAAAACGCCGATATTTGCCATCCTCGGTCTTTTTCACTAATCTTTGAGGAAAGGGGGGTGGAGGTCTAGGCATGGGAGTTACCTTTTTAGGCACTTCAACAACTTTCTCAGTGTTATCTTCTACTTTATCACTAACCTCTACCACTTCATCATTATCTTTCATCACCTTTTCCACAATAGACGGCATAGGTGGGTCAATAGTTTGTTTACCACCACGAGTAGTAATTGCCATACAGTGTCCATCATTTTTCGGATTTTGGATAGTGTTGCTAGGAAGAGTGCCCGGTTGCCGTGTGTTCACTGTTGCAGATAATTGAGCCATTTGCAATTCAAGCTGCTTGATTGATATGGCATGTGTATCCACTTTCTGTCCAATACCTGCTACATCACTCCTTAACTCTTTGGTGTGCTCATCACTAGCATCGAACCTCATCATCATCTTGTGCAACATATCCTCAACTCGCGCCATACTACCTCCACCATCCCTAGGAGCAACTTCACGATTTTGAGGAGGAACATAGGGCCCACTCCTCTCATTTTTGTACCATAGTTACCCCTGTTGAAGTTGTTGTCGCGGTTGTAATTTCCATCACGAACATAATTACCCTCGCGGTTGTAGTTACCATAGTTCCGACCTTGATTTCCTTGACCTTGGCGCCAATTCTCCTGATTGGAGCTTTGGGCATTTAGTCGGAAACCCCCCGTCTGATCATTTACTGCATAAGAATCTTCCTCATAATAATATTCATCAGTTGGTGGTGGTGGTTTAGACAAGTAGTTCACTGCGTTTATCTTTTCTGCACCCCCAGTGACATGTTTAATCACTAACCCAAGCTCAGTTCTCATCTGTGCCATCTCTTCACGAATCTCATCTGTGGCTGGATTGTGTGTGGATTGCACTGCAAAAGTATTTCTCCCAGTAACTGTCTTCCTAGTACTCCATGCTTTATTATTCCGGGAGATTTTCTCTAATTTTTCGGCAATTTCAGCATAGGGACACTCCCCATAATAACCACCTGCTATAGTATCCAATACCACTTTATTATTATCATCCTGTCCCCGGTAGAAGTATTCTTTCAGTGACTCATCATCTATGTGGTGATTGGGGACACTTCGCAGAAATGAAGTGAACCTATCCCAAGAACTACTAACTGACTCTCCTGGTAGTGCCACAAAGTTGTTAACTCTATCTTTGTGATTTAGTTTCTTGGAGACCTGATTGTAACATGCTAAGAAAACGTCCCTCAGTTGGTTCCAAGTGAAAATTGAGTTATAAGGGAGCTCAGTGAACCAAATGGCAGCCTCTCCCGTCAATGAGAGAGGAAATACTCTTAGCCCTATTACATCCAAATTCAAATCAGGCCTCCCTACACAGCTTTTACACACTGCCCTCACCTTAGCTATATGGGCATGTGGGTCCTCAGACGGTAGTCCTGAAAACAAACCTCTAGCCGTGAGCATTTGCATTAGACTACTAGTGACTACAAAGGTGTGACCTTCTAGTAGAGGGGGCAAGACAAGTGGACCATCAGAATCTGCAATATTGTCATACCCTCTGTAGTATTCTTGAGGACGTGGAGCGGGATTATGTCCCCTTTGTGCACCTTGATCAGGATCATCAGGTAATAATCGACCATGAGCATCAACCGGAGCTGGGATGTTCAGGTTTGGATCATCATCATTTATACCCAAGTTTCGATTCATTTTGCGTAGTGTACGCTCTAACTCGTGATCATAGGGAAACAAGGGTTCTCTTCCTCTCCGTGTATTTGGCATACAAGGACGTCAAACCTAGCAAAAATCAAAAACAACAGAAAAAGTAAAATCAGGAAAATATTGACTAAATTTTAGTAATAAATTTAAGTTAATCTAAAAGCTACTTTCCCCGGCAGCGGCGCCAAAATTTGATACGCTCAAACTTACTTCTCAAATAAGAAGTAAAGCGGTCGTTTCAAGTAAAGAACCCAACTAATGAGGTTGGGATCGATCCCACAAGGAAAATAGTTCAAACTTAACTTTATTGTATTATTACTATTATTTAGCCAACTGTTTTCCAAAAAAAAATAAAAGACAAAAAGGGGGGTTTTAATTCTAAATTGATGAAAATGATTAACTAAATAAGATCGAACAACTAACAAATTCAACTTTCGAAGTTTAATCAAATTGTAAAAGTAACTAGGGTGTTAGTGTTCCCCACAGGTTCCTAACTTGGTAAATCTAACTTTAACAGTTCTATCCTGATATCTTGCATGTAAAGTGATAAGTTATGTATCTCTAAATCCTTGGTCCGGCATCTAGAGAATTTCACTCCGCACCTTGGTCCGGCTACGTGTGTTGCTATACTAACCCTTATCTTTACCTCATATTAAACATCGTATTCGGTATTTGACTAAGCTATTAACTCGTACCAACCAATACTAGTCTATTAGATAGTCTACACTAAATCTATGTTGATAATTCTTTTCCTATTATCTACCTCCTTGGTCCGGCAAGTAGCATTAAGGCGAGTTCTAACGTTGACCACCGTTAAAAAGAATTCTAAACGAAGAATTATCAATACATGCAAGACACCACTCTAGAAATTGTTATTGAAGTTAGATTACTACCTTGTTATTCACCCATGGTTCCCACAACCCTAGCTATGAGGTTTAGTTACCCATGTTCGTAATTACACAATTCATATTGTTAATGGAAGAGTTCATGTACTTACTTTTATGAAAACGAATAATTTCCCAGAATTTAACTTGATTAATCAACGAAATCCACAACAATCAATTCCTGGAAAATATCTTAATTCCCAAAATCGAGAGTTTAATAATATAATCGAAGAACTATAAACTAAAAATTATCCAGAAAATCTAACCCCAAAAATGAGGTTTTTCCAACTATTTATAAGAAAAACAAAAACCTAATCAAATAAGGATTCTATTTACTAAAAATCTGTCCAAACGCGTCTGGGTCGACGGACCACGTGACGGACCGTCATGGACACGACGGACCGTCATAGCCTCCGTCGTCCCATACTTCACATCTTGTCATGTTGCTTTCTTCATTCCCCTCGACGGACAGTTATGACGGACCGTTGCAAGCATGACGGCCCGTCGAGGGTCTTCGTTCCAAAACACTTGAACTTTGGAATTTTGGGTACTGGGATTACTCTCTGATAATTACGACGAACATGCAGGACGGACCGTCGTAGCTGTGACGGTCCGTCACGAACTTCCGTAATCCCACACTTGGTCAGACTTCCCCAAATTTCCTTCAGCAACTTCTTCCTTCACTACGATGCCACCTACGGACCGTCACAGCCGCGACGGACCGTCATAGGCTCCGTAGGTGGTCTCTTCTGCAATTCTTTCTCAAAAACTCCCGGTTCTTCCTTAGACAGATTTTCTGCAAACAAAGAGAAACTTATATCAAAATCAACACAAAAAGGCTCTCGACACACACTAAACTTTAGGAAAAAGTATTAGAAATACCGTGAAACCACGGTACATCACACATCATTGGTAGAGAAAATGTGGAAAATTTAAAACTTTTACATAGTGAAGTATACTTAGACATCTCACATATCATATATAGATTTTACATAGACTCCTTGCTAATAAAGTTTACATAGACTTCTCATTTAGTATACCCAATTCATTTAAGTAGTCTAATACTTGTCTCACATATAACAATCTAAAAGTGAATTACAATATTTTGGCATAGCCCTTACACTAGTACAATATGCCACATATATGCTTAGAACAAATTCTCAACATAAAGAAAGAACAAGTTGTCACACCCGGATCCTAGACCCTAGATGAGACCTGCGTCGTCGTTCTCTCAGAGGACTCAGACAAGCCCTTAGCATTCGTCATAACATGTGATCAATAAAAATTACGGAAAATTTAAAACTTTTAACATACTAATGAAGTATACTTAGACTTCATACTTAAGATTCATAAAGACATACGATATTCTAAAACTGTCTCACATACATAAAAACCATCTAAGAGTGCAAATCTTGACTTAGCCATTAATAGTCAATATGCCATATAGGACTTAATAAAAAAGAATCCAAAGAACATAAAGGAAATGACGTATTCTAAAAACTACTAAGTTTTCATAGGCTGGAATATAAATGATAGCGTCCCGAACATGAGGACCTACCACGACTTGGAGAAAGAGTTCCACGCTTCTTCAAATCGACCTGCTTAAACTTCAATGGACGGAACCTACAGTTGTAGTAATATAAAGTAATGGGGTTAGTACGCCACATGTACTAAGTATGGGTATATGCACATAACACATAGGGACATGCATGAAAAAGGATCATTTATCATCTCTTTAGAAAACATGCTAAGTCATATGAAATACTTCAATGCACATATCATATAAGATATACAAGTTAAAGGTTCCATCACTTAAAGAATCGTCATAATCAAAGACATATTCTCATAGAGTCATGTTAACATTTCATATTCAATAAATCATATAAACATAACATACAAAACATTTACCAATGGCCTCATCCCCAACCTACAAGTGCAATGGTCATGTGAAGCCTCATAACCCCACATAACCGAGTAGATAAGATAGGAGACCATAAGTAAAGCCTTGCTTCATGTAAGTTGTAACATAAGTAGTCATCACTTCATATAGCAATACAACTGAATAACATATTCATCATAATGACGAACATTCACATAAGAGTAACATCATATATCATAAACATATATCTTTCATATCATCATATTACATAAGAACAATCTCCTAGGACTTCCCTTAGAGTCAACTTGTGCAATGTCTAGGTAGAGTCCCATACCCCTACCTTGTCACCTCCAGAAACCACACCCTAGAAATTAGGGTGCAATCTCGGATTGCGTCCGGCGTCGCTGACCTCTCGGAGGTCTAAGACAAGCCCTTTCGTACCATTCATTGCATACATGTATGAAAAGTAGTGAGAAATTAAAAAATTTCACACGAAATAAAAATACTTCAAAATATCTCTTTTATAGAAAAACATAATGAAAGGCTAAGTCTCAAAGTCGCCATCTTAGACATAGGAATATATTGGGACACGGCCCATACTTCAACATATAAAAAATAGCTAAGTCTATTACAATACTTTTTAATAAGGAAAACTAAACATCAAGATGTCCTCGAATCTAGTGAGGACATACCAACTCTCTACTTGAATGAACACTAGTCCAACCTTCAACTTCGAGACTCCTCTCAAACGCCACCTACACCTTTTGAAATAGACAAAATGTATGGAATTAGTACAAACAATTGTACTAAGTATGGCGTAATGCATAAAATAATGATAAACGGACATTTATATAAAACATGCTTTTTCTTATTAAAACATCATAGCATAAACATAAGAACAACATTTAACACCTTAGAAACATATAAGATATCACATAAGCATTTAATCAAATATTGAAAAACATTACAGTAAACTAAGTTCCACTTCACAGTAACCCCTTTTAGCTTACATCCTTCTCACCAAAAGTTATCCTAAGACTCACTTAAGTGAGACTAAGAGAGACTGCCCATACACCATTTCTAAGCACACCTAAATGATCCTTAAGACTACCTAAGATAAGATTGTTCCCTTTTCCTTTCATGAACTCCCACCTAAGGTTACTCTAAGATTTACCTAAGTAGGACAAGAAGAGACCGCCCATACACCGTCTTCAAGCTTACCTAAGAAACCCTCAAAGCTACCATAGATAGAGCACATTCTATTCAACATACCTTAGCTAAAGTCGGGATCGTTCATTAAGTCAATTAAAAGACTTTTCATTCATTATAGACTTCACATAATGGTCTTGGAAAGACCTAGGGACTCACATACTAATATCTTCAAAGTCTAGTCGTGCAATGTCAAGATAGCGTCCCATTCCACTACCTAAACTTCCTAGAAATTATCCAACACTTTCATGTATACCACATGATGAGAATAGGCAATAACCGACATAGACCATACTAGCTAGGCATGGAATCCAGAGTCATAAACCTACTCAGATGGAGGGTGTTCTACTTGCCAAGGGTAGAACTAAGACACATCCCATGTAGGCACATGGTTAAGGAATATGAAGGTCTTTTATGTACTCTAGTCTCATCCTCAGGTAGAGGTACATTGTACTCTAGTCTCCTTCTTAAGTAGAGATACAAACCATAACATATTCACTCGGTGCTATCCTTTGTTCTCATAGAGTAAGTTCAATATAAGGGACATATGAAAAGGTACCATCTCTTAGTCATTACCTAGTCATAATGCACCTACCAAAGATGGGTCCACTAGGGCTGCTATTCAATGTTCTATAAGGATAGCTCATTCTTAACCTTCTTTCTATATAGAAGATTCCACATATTAGTCATGCTTAGAAGGGCACTATCTTAGGTCTACCAATCCTAGACCTTCATTAAACATCCATCCATACACATACAAGACAAAGGTGCCTAAGCCTACTAAGTAAAGATGTTCATATTCATCATATACATGTATCAATTAAAGGACATAATCTACCAAATCAAGACACATCATTAATTCACATTAACACATATAACATATCATTCTTTGAAGCACTTAGGAATGACCCTTATCATCTTTATGTCATCCTATACGTTACTATAACATCATCAATATAACCATCATATACTCATATAGTCAAGTACGAATAATCATGTATCAAGTTTAAGAATAGACACATAAACACATAGTCATAATCCAACATGATCACCTAATATCCATAGAAGAACACATACTTTCACATAACTAGCATGTAGATAGATATAATCATACTTCACATAATCAATTACACAAATCATCATAATACATCAAGTAGTGCCGACAAGGCCATGAAAATAAATATACTTATAATAACGTCGACAAGGCCACATCAATCACATAACACCGCCACCATAAGTGGACCATACCAATCACAACATAATTGAAGTCTAATTAACATAAAATAAAGAGAATTAGGGCAGCATACCACCAATCCATTCTCACCACTTCAATCCATGTCTAAATCATCCAATGCAATACCATAAGGCCCTTACCCATGGCCATGAACATCAATTCAAAGTATAAATCATAATACTAGATGAAACTAGGTCAATTAAATATATATATTTAACAATCTAAGACCAATTAGCCGTCAATTGAATACAATTCTTACATCATTAGAAAGACCATAAGAAACTACACATTAATTCATAAACATTAGACCAATATCAAGTAACCCATAAGTTAGTCAACAATCTAGGGTTCATCAATTTCATGGGTTCATAGGTTAATTGAGTTAAAATAGCATTAATAAACACAATTCAATCACTAAACAATGATTAAAAACCTTTAATGCAAGAACCCATGGTAGATCATGAAAAAGGTCAATTCATCTTTTGAAAACATTAGAAAACGTCTTTGAAAGTTGGGCTCCTTTATGAAACAAGTTTGAAGGATCAAAAGTCATACCTTTATTTGAGAAAATCCACGAAGTTTGGTGAAGAAATCAATGAAGAACTTCAATCCTAGCTTAAACCTTACACTTGTTTAAAGAATCTTGACAAATCTTGAATTTTCTTGAATGGAGTCTTCTACTTTGATTTTTTTTCTTGAGGTTTTGCCCTAGGTTTGAAAGAGAAGAGAATGATGAATTTAAAGATGGAATTAGGATTATGTAAGACTTTATAAGACTTGTGAAACCCGTTTTATTTAGGTTTTATTAGTGGGAAAAGGAGAGAAAATTACCTTAATTACTATTTTCCCGCGTCCAAAACGGGACGGCACCATACTATTCACTAAAATTGTCATAACTTCTTACTCGAAAACTAGATTGATGAGCAATTTCTTGGAATTGGAAAGAGGATTCAAATACCTTTAATTTGATAGGTCATGTCTCACGTAACTCTTAATATTCTAAGAGATATGGTTGTTTGAAGTTTACCCAAATAAAATGTTATGTCTAAACTTAATTGGTAAGGAAACATTCAACTCTACTTTGTGCAAGGTTTTTCTAATGACCTTAATTGATATTGAAAATCGTTCGCACACTAGGAAATTTACCTTAAAACATAAGAAAATTAAGAGTCACTCAGTATGACCCTATACAAAAATTTAAGAATTGCTAGGGCTTAACTTAGAAAATTTCGGGATCTTACAATCTCCCCCACTTGGACAACATTCGTCTCGAATGACACTTGCCACTCTCCGAACACTTCCAAGAGTAAATATTCAATTAAAAAGTCTTAACCATACCGTATAACACATTATACAACACACAATCTAGGAGAAAACATTAATTTCACATAATCAAGAAAATCACACAGAAGAAGATAGAAACAATTCTACAACTCATCATCCTATAAAACTCACATTTTCAATTCATATAGGAGGAACTTAATTCTCCACATAATATCATTCTCATATACATCAGTTATATACACATCATAACCATTTTTCATGAAAGAACAATTTAGCCAAATTTTCAAAATCTTTACAGTAAACACCAATTTCTTTACAGAGAAACATGCTCAAATTTCCAATAATGCAACTTTTAAGCAATTTATGATGGAAACAATATGACAGATAAAACCATATAAACTCACTTTCAAACATAATCATAACTTCATGAAATGCACAATGCCAGGAATCAATGAATTTCAATTTCAACTAGACTTCTAAACACAATGCAACATGCAACATGCTACTATGACATTCTATCTCTCAAGCTTGAATTGAATAGAAGAGATGAGACAACAAATCACTATTATACTACTCACCATACTCTCCCCCACTTAGAAGGAGCTCTTATAACTTAAGAGAGAAAACTATAACTTACCGGCTTCATCATCATCATCCGGTTTTGTACCTCTAATCTGGAGTGCAAAAGAAACTCATAGAATTTCACTCTACGGCATGACATAGAAGTAGAAAAGAAAGGAAACTCTATCGTCCTATAGCCTCTCGTCCATAGATGTGTCGTGACTCACATCGATGGTCAAGACTCTACTAGACGTGGCTTTTTGAGACTTTTTGATTCCTAAGTACTACTTTATAACCTTATACTCTGATACCAAGCTTGTCACGTCCCTAAACCACACCCTAGAATTTAGGGTGCAATCTTGGATTGCGACCGGCGTCGTCGACCTCTCGGAGGTCTAAGACAAGCCCTTTCGTACCATTCATTGCATACATGTATGAAAAGTAGTGCGGAATTAAAACTTTTCACATGAAATAAAAATACTTCAAAATATCTCTTTTATAGAAAAACATAATGAAAGGCTAAATCTCAAAGTCGTCATCTTAGACATAGGAATATATTGGGACAAAGCCCATACTTCAACATATAGAAAATAGCTAAGTCTATTACAATTCTTTCCAATAAGGAAAACTAAACATCAAGATGTCCTCGAATCTAGTGAGGACATACCAACTCTCTACTTGAATGAACACTCAACCAAGATTTAACTTCGAGACTTCTCTCAAACGCCACCTACACCTTTTTAAATAGACAAAATGTATGGAATTAGTACAAACAATTGTCCTAAGTATGGCGTAATGCATAAAATAATGATAAACGGACATTTATATAAAACATTCTCTTTTTATTAAAACATCATAGCATAAGCATAAGAACAACATTTAACACCTTAGAAACATATAAGATATCACATAAGCATTTAATCAAATATTGAAGAACATTACAGTAAACTAAGTTCCACTTCACAGTAACCCCTTTTAGCTTATATCATTCTCAACAAAAGTTATCCTAAGACTCACTTAAGTGAGACTACGAGAGACCGCCCATGCACCCTCTCTAAGCACACCTAAATGATCCTTAAGACTACCTAAGATAAGATTGTTCCCTTTTCCTTTCATGAACTCCCACCTAAGGTTACTCTAAGATTCACCTAAGTAGGACAAGAAGGGACCGCCCATACACCCTCTTCAAACTTACCTAAGAAACCCTCAAAGCTACCTCTGATAGAGCACATTTTATTGAACATACCTTAGCTAAAGTCGTGATCGTTCATTAAGTCAATTAAAAGTCTTTTCATTCATTATAGACTTCACATAATGGTCTTGAAAGACCAAGGGACTCACATACTAATATCTTCAAAGTCTAGTCGTGCAATGTCAAGATAGCATCCCATTCCACTACCTAAACTTCCTAGAACTTATCCAACACTATCATGTATACCACATGATGAGAATAGGCAATAACTGTCATAGACCATACTAGCTAGGCATGGAATCCGGAGTCTTAAACCTACTCCGATGGAGGGTGTTCTACTTGCCAAGGGTAGAACTAAGACACATCCCATGTAGGCACATGGTTAAGGAATATCAAGGTCTTTTATGTACTCTAGTCTCATTCTCAAGTAAAGGTACATTGTACTCTATTCTCCTTCTTAAGTAGAGATACAAACCATAACATATTCACTCGGCGCTAGCCTTTGTTCTCATAGAGTATGTTCAATATAAGGGACATATGAAAAGGTACCATCTCTTAGTTAATAACTAGTCATAATGAACCTACCAAAGATGGGTCCACTAGGGCTGCTATTCAATGTTCTATAAGGATAGCTCATTCTTAACCTTCTTTCTATATAGAAGATTCCACATATTAGTCATGCTTAGAAGGGTATCATCTTCGGTCTACCGATCTTAGACTTTCATTAAACAGTCATCCATACACATACAAGACAAAGGTGCCTAAGCCTACTAAGTAAAGATGTTCATATTCATCATATACATGTATCAAGTTAATGACATAATCTACCAAAACAAGACACATCATTAATTCACATTAACACGTATAACATATCATTCTTTGAAGCACTTAGGAATGACCCTTATCATCTTTATGTCATCCTATACGTTACTATAACATCATCAATATAACCATCATATACTCATATAGTCAAGTATGAATAATCATGTATCAACTTTAAGACTAGACACATAAACACATAGTCATAATCCAACATGATCACCTAATATCCATCGAAGAACACATACTTTCACATTACTAGCATGTAGATAGATATAATCATACTTCACATAATCAATTACACAAATCATCATAATACTTCAAGTAGTGCCGACAACGCCATGAAAATCATTATACTTAAAATAATGCCGACAAGGCCACATCAAGCACATAACACCGCCACCATAAGTGGACCATACCAATCACAACATAATTGAAGTCTAATTAACATAAAATAAAGAGAATTAGGGCAGCATACCACCAATCCATTCTCACCACTTCAATCCATGTCTAAATCATCTAATTTAATACCATAAGGCCCTTATCCATGGCCATGAACATCAATACAAAGTATAAATCATAATACTAGATGAAACTGGGTCAATTCAATATATATTTAACAATCTAAGACAAATTAGACATCAATTGAATACAATTCTTACATCATTAGAAAGCTCATATGAAACTACACATTAATTCATAAACATTTGACCAATATCAAGTAACCTATAAGTTAGTCAAAATCTAGGGTTCATCAATTTCATGGGTTCATAGGTTAATGAGTTAAAATAATATTAATAACCACAATTCAATCACTAAACAATGATTAAAAACCTTTAATGCAAGAACCCATGGTAGATCATGAAAAAGGTCAATTCATCTTTTGAAAACTTTAGAAAACATCTTTGAAAGTTGGGCTCCTTGATTAAACAAGTTTCAAGGATCAAAAGTCATACCTTTATTGGAGAAAATCCACGAAATTTGGTGAATAAATCAACGAAGAACTTCAATCCTAGCTTAAACCTTATCCTTGTTTAAAGAATCTTGACAAATCTTGAATTTTCTTGAATGGAGTCTTCTAATTTGATTTTTTTTCTTGAGGTTTTTCCCTAGGGTTTAAAAGAAGAGAATGATGAATTTAAATATGGAATTAGGATTATGTACGGCTTTATAGGACTTGTGAAACCCATTTTATTTACGTTTTCCTAGTGGCAAAAGGAGAGGAAATTACCTTAATTACTATTTTCCCGCGGCCAAAATGGGACTACACCATACTATTCACTAAAATGGTCATAACTTTTACTCAAAAACTAGATTGATGAGAAATTAGTGGCGTTGGAAAGAGGATTCAAATACCTTTAATTTGATAGGTTATGTCTCACGTAACTCTTAATATTCTAAGAGATATGGTCGTTTGAAGTTTACCCAAATAAAATGTTATGTCTAAACTTAATTGGTAAGGAAACATTCAACTCTACTTTGTGCAAGGTTTTTCTAATGACCTTAATTGATATTGAAAATCATTCGCACACTAAGAAATTTACCTTAAAACCTAAGAAAATTAAGAGTCACTCAATATGACCTTATACGAAAATTTAAGAATTGCTAGGGCTTAACTTAGAAAATTTCAGGATCTTACATACCTATACTAAGCAAACTCCTCAAGTCACCCTAGTCAATGTTCATTTACTTGTCTTTCATTTTACATGAGGAAGCATTCGCATTAACCGACATAGACCATTTGAGCTAAACATGGAATCCAGTGTCTTCCCCACACCGAAAAGAGGTGGTCTACCGGCCAAAGTAGAACCTAACATGACATAACTTTCTAGGTGGATCCACTAGCTAGTATCCTATGGTGGAAACATAGTTCAAGAACTAGGAGATGTATTAGAGACCCATAGTTCCACATTAAATGTCCGCCTCAATCATGAGAATCATTGTGAACCTACCTTCCCGCTAGGGAAGGGACACTTCCCATATCTAGTTCATCGGTGCTTAGCTTAAGTCCCTTTCTTGAAATACATTTTAAGTTTTCTTTTATCATAAACATATCATAGGACACAGGATATTAACTCCTTGTATAACATGATCATGAGCTCTTTTAGATTAGACGAGAATTTCCTTTCATCATAACCTTTCATACGTGAGATTTACATGGCATAATCATTTTGTGTAAAGCATACAAGAGAGTATCATAACTTGCATATTTGTATTCGTATCATAATCTCACAAGTAACGTGTTCATAGCCCAGCATATTCTCATAACAACATCATACATACTTTTCATAACATAGCATCATAGTTTATAGGCTAACATAAACATTTAAGAGTAATCACACTTAGAAGACTTACCTCTTGCTTTAAAGAATCTTATTCATCATGCAATATTCATATTCATACATAGTGAAATACTCAATGGAATAATCAAGAACAACTCATCAAATCATGTACAAGATCAATGCATAGCGTAGGAGAAGGTAAACTGGTCGTAAAAGGGTTCATTCAAGTCTTAACTCCAATCCTAACATTTACACATTATCAAATGCCATAAACAAACCATTCGAAACCATCACTTAGAGAAAGATCATGTATCACACGACATTCAAACATTATCAATCAATTACTCAACAATTCGTGTCAAATTAAACATAGAAAACGTTTACTTTCATTGAAAATCATAAATCTTGGGTTAGGAAGAAAATCCATTTTGTAGAGTAAAAACCCTAGTATTTGAAGTTCTTGAAAACTTATCTTGAAAGGACCTCTTGGGGAAAGGAATCCCAAGAGTTAAAAACCCATACATTATAGATGAAGAATCCACGAAATCTGATTGGAAACTTTGAAACCTTTGTCTTCTTCCTTAAGTTTTTCTTGTTCTTCAATGGAGTTTAGAAAAGAGAGTGCTCTTGAGAGATTGAGAGAAATTTCTTTTGATTTGATTTGGGACGTGTAAAAGTGGTCTAAAACTGAATTAATATCAATATATAGTCTTCCCATGAATTACCCAAAAGACCCTCCACCTAAATTACCAAAATGCCCCTCCCAAATTGACTAAAAATTGAAGAACATTTGACTTAGCTAAATTCTGAAAATTTGCTTAAGGGTCTCGGGTTTGACCATTTAAATTAATTAATTAAGTTGCTAATTTAATTAATTAAGTGACCTAGGATAATTACTAATGTACCCCTAAGTCGTTAGGACCATAACCAACCCCTTTGGACCATCATAGGTTAGGTACTAGGATGTTTCTTTAGTTAGCTACTCGGCTAGTGTCACCCGGTTAGGTCTTAGGATTTCGGGCACACTAGTTAGTTCATCTTAGTTAGTCCTAGGTTAGTTATCTAGTTAGGTAAATTTGTTAGGGCCTAGGAGTTGTTAGGAAGCTCGACCCCACGTGGCTTGACCCGACGCATGCTTGTCCTAACCGCCCTAACCGAATCGATTGGTCTTGGTCGTTGGTCTCTCGGTCGGTAACATGTGTGCTTGCACATGTGTTGTCGTGCACTTTCCCTAACCGTGCACTCTCGAAAGTTCACTTCTTGTCCAAGGATCCTCACTATGTCCTTGGGCACTACTTAATCTACATGATCATGTGATATGGTACCTAGGCTTGACACTTGGATGTCTCGTACCTAATGTGTCTATGCGATGAATATAATTATTTTAGCTTAGGGTCTTCATTGCAGGTACAATTCCTAAACAAGCTTGGTTTCAGTTACTTGTTAATACATAGAAATTGGCTAACATCCTTAGGCCAATATTCTCTAACATGCTCGATATTACTCAATATTGGGCATTGGGATGCCTATGTACCTCAATACATATTCTTCAAACCTAATAGGCTCTTCACTAGATAAGTACATTTTCTAAAATGTTACACAAGTGTTTTTAGACATAAGCAAAATTAATGAAGATAGAAATGTGGCATCATCCTCTAACATTAAGGACACACCAACAACTTGGGAAAGATGTCCAAGTCTTCTTTGAAATTGGCCATGAATGCTCTTCAATGGCCGTAAACTATAATTTTGTAGAAACATCAGGAATATGGGTTAGTAGAATAACTTGTACAAAGTATGGAAACATATGCACATAAAACCTTTGAGGATATGCACAAAAGGGACCATTTCTTTATAAACAATGCTAATTCATTTGGAAAGTCTTTATGCACACATATGAGAGCTTATACAATCCATCAAAACAACATAAGACATGATCATATTTATATATAATAAAAACACCAACATAAAGTCATATTAGAACATCATGTTCTAGAGTTCATATAATCAAGGTATACAAGACCCTTACATAAGTACATAAGAGCAACCTCCTTGGACTTCCATCAAGGCCAATTTGTGCAATGCATGGGTAAAGTCCGATACCCTTACCCATACTAAGTAGTACCCTTTAAGTCACCCAAGTTAGAATTGATATTTATCACTTTCATTCATTTATTTTAGTTTTGGGAAAAATCGCCTTCACCGACAATAAACCATGTGAGCTAAACATGGGATGCGGTGTCATGAATCCCTACACCGAAAGAAGGTGCTCTACTTCCCAAGGTAGAATCATAACATGAACACATAATTATAGGTGGATCCACTAGCTAGTATTCCTATGGGGGAAACATAGTTAAGGAACTAGGAGACTTACTAGAAACTCATGTATGCACGTTGCATGGTAGTCTCCATTTAATGAGAACATTAGTGAACCTACCTTCCCTGATCTGAAGGGAAACATCTCATATCTAGTTCGCTCGGTGCTAAGCTTAAATCCCTTTTTGAAATGTCTTTAAGTCATTCTTAATCATCAATTCTTAATATAGGCCATAGGATACTAACCCCTTGTATAAACATGGTTACATATCTTAGGATTTATTATGAGAACTTCCTTTCATCACAACCCATCATTAGTGAGATCAACACGTCATAGTTATAATAATAGTAACACAAGAGAATCACTTTGAACCTTACATAATCATACCCTTACAATGATCTCACATTAAAAATATTAATAAAATTCCATAATATTCATCATATCATCATCCAATTCTATTCACATAACAATACTCCAATAGGATATCATCATCAAGAATATACCAACATAATTAAAGTAGAGAAATTATAATCTCCAAGATCTTAACTATGTCATCCAAGAACTTCCGTCAAGATATTACCCTAAATTCATCACAATTATCCGATAATCCCATCACCATAATCATAATACAGTCAATTAAACAATATCATATTCAATTCAAACAACCCTAATCATCTAAAAGTCCATTTCATAGCTAAAGTTAGAGAAAAGGGTTCAATCATAGATATTTTATAGAAACTAGGTCAATGACTTAAACACTACAAGAATTAACCATTAATTCACCATAGATTATCAATATAAACCAACACAATACAACATTAAATCAATTTGAAAAGGAATTCACGAAATTAGATGAAAACCAATGTTTTAAATATCTTTGGAAACCAATTTGAAGAGCCTCTTGGGTAAAGAAATCGCAAGATTGAAAAGCTTTCATACCTTAGTAACCCTTGAATATTGATGGAAGAAAACATGAGTATTGAAGCCCTAGTGAACCTTGAACCTTGATCTTCGATGCTGTCTTTGGGAAAAGAGAGTGAAAGTAGAGAGAAGTTGGAGAGAATTGGGTTTGGGGAACTATGAATTGGTGAGTTTCGTTTAATGAGGGTTAACTTTTTTACAGTCCCCAACAAAATGAATTAAACAAAACTTAACCCTTAATTATTTAATTAACTAATTAACCAACTAACCTAACTTAACTCAAAAGCTTAACAGTGACTTGACCTCCATATCGCGATTGCCCGTCGATGGGGCTCGACCAAACCACGTTCTTGTACTGAAAGTCCGTGGTTTTTTTCAGAGAGGTGGTTTTGAGATATTTTGAAAAATTTATAAGTTTAAACGAAAAACCACCATCGACTGACCTTTGACCCATCGACAACTCGTCGTTTGGTCTTTCCTTAGCTACTGTCAATTTGACAGGTTTTTGGTCAAATGCAAAGGTCCTCCTCAAGAACCCTTAGGAAGGTCCTTGACGATTTGTACCCTGACGGTTCGACCCTAAGAACACTCTACTATATATTCCACACCTTTCTACAAAATTTGACTTAATTTTGACTCTTAAAACACCTTGAAACATGCCAACGCACAGTAGCTCAATTTCACTAGTCTCCTGACGTCGTGGTAGTTTATTGATGTTTTGATTTTAACACTTTCTAATTAGGTTTAATACATTATTTTAGTATTATAAACAATGTTTTAAGGCTTAGTTTTTCATGTGAGGCTCTAGATAAGTCTTGGAACTTCCGGAGTGTTACATTAAAAAACTTTGAAATCCTATTTTGAATTCTAATCATGGGTTCTTTCATGAAAAGGTTTAAATCAATGTTTCATGAAGATATTGATGTTAATTGGTTGTTTTAAGATAAAAACTTATATGAAACCATGTATTCCTTGAATTCCTTCTTTTGTCTCTAAAGTGAGATATTGATGTTAATTGGTTGTTTTAAGATCAAAACTTATATGAAACCATGTATTCCTTGCATTCCTTCTTTTGGCTCTAAAGTAGGTGAATTGATCATGGCTTTATCTTTTTGAACTCATGTGTAGATTGTATTGGGCTATCTAATTATGTATAGATCACGGTAGAATTTTTCATAACAGTCTTTTTAATGTTGATGTCTATATTGAATGTTGTTGGATCATTAATATGTCTTGATTGTTGGCCTAGTATGATGATGATGTCTCTTTGAAAGTGGTGAGTTGACCTAATTCCTTTGTTTAGCATATAATTGTTATTGAATTATATTGATTGGTATGTTCCACTTATTGTAGCGGTGTTTAATTGTTATGCTTGCTATGAACATGGCCTTGTCGGCATTATTATGTGAATTATCCTATGATCATGTTATAGCTTGTATAGATGTTGATGATATAGTGTATGTGCATGTGTCAGGTAAAAGTATTATTCCTCTAAATGATTGTATGTGAATATGATAGGCTATGAATAGTCTCCATATGTAATAGGGTTGTCACGACCCGAAAGCACCCCCTAGAAGTTAGGGAAAACCTTCGAATCATGACTGGGCGTACTTGACCCCTTTGGGTCTCGTACAAGCCCTCTAACTAGCATTCATAACATAAAGCATGAAAAGTAGTGTGGAATTTAAAACTTTTCACGATAATAATAATAAAAGGAGTCTTTCCATAAATACTAAGAAATCTTATCGTCACAAGCCAACTTAAAGACACAACTTGGAATCTTAGGGACACGGCCCTTTACGATAAAAGTAAAATACATTTTTTTAAGTATTAATAAAGAAACTAAGAAACATAAAACTATGTCCTCGAATATATGAGGACATACCCAATCCTTGAGAGATAGAATTCCCAAGCTTCGACTCCGATCCTCCAAAAAGGCTTCCAACCTATACTCATAAGGTATAAAAAGTATGGGGTTAGTACAACAATGTACTAAGTATGGCATATGCAAAAACATGCAAAAAGGGACATTTTAGTAAAGATAGCTTTTATGCAATTCAAATATAACCTTCATGAATCTAGAAGCAAACCCACATAAGAATCAACAATTAACACTTTATGGCTATCTTACCAAACTTAAAGTAAACAAAAGGAACATTTCAATTAACTTTGCTAAACTTGCAATAAAATTGAATAAAGCATCATAGTGAACATTTTGAATTCTTACAATGAAGACCTTACAGTGAATGGCACGGTCCAAGTCATATGAACCCTTTTTCTTTGAAGTTGCCCTAACCCAAGGTTATCCTAAGACTCCCTAAGGTGAGCTAAGAAGGGATTTTCATTACACCTCCCTTCAAAGCACACCAAAGCGACCCTTAAAACTACCAAATCTTAGGCTTACTTCATTGGAAATCAAATCCACGCCCTTGGCTAACATATGCAAAACACTCATGGGAAAATATAGGTCACACCAAGTGCAATGTGAGAGTAGCATCCCATACTACCACTCCCACTTAATGCTCCTAATGGATTCCATTTACTCAAGTACTCCACAATAATCATCCATAACACTACACCATAGTACTCATTCACACGGATTTCATGAAGATACTCTTCTCCCATAGTAGGTATAGGTCACACCAAGTGCAATGTGAGAATAGCATCCCTTACTACTACTCCCACTTAGTGCTCCTACTCGGTAACTAATGTGGATTGAGCACTTCACGACATACATACACAATATCAACAATAGACAAGTTAACTAGTTTCAAATCAATTCTTTTGTGGGAGTTAGCTTAACCGACAAAGACCATGAGAGCTAGACATGGAATCCCGATATTAACCCCTATCGGATGAGGGATCCTTACTTGCCTAGTGTAAGGTCATGCTTCTTAGCGTTTACATGGCTTTTCCAATAGCTACACCTATGCGGGCACATAGTTAAGGGATAAGGATATTTTTACTAAGTAACTCACTCTCTACTAACGAGGAGTACTCATCTCAAGAGGTACTTTGGATTACAACATCTCAACTAACGAAGTGCAATCCACCTCCCCTTCATATCCTCTCGGTGCTAGGCATAACTCCACACGGATTTCTCAACATAATAGTCTATCTTAGAAAGCTAACTAGGAAATGGAGAGGTTGTTACTAGACACTACATCTCAACTCACGAAGTGTGCCCACCTCAAGATTCCCTTTTTTGCTCAACTTGACATAATACAAATCTTAAAGGAGTGTGTGTGTGTACATGTGCACACCTTGCATATAAGCATAAATTCATTATCATCAAGTTCTACTCATACTTTAACCTTGATTCATCAAGCTACACACTCTACATACTTCTCATAATCATATACTTCATTTAGACATAAACTAGGTCAAACATGCAATTCAAGCTACATCAAACACAACACAAGACCCATTTCCAATATATATCTTCATTTCACATATTAGACCTTCAAGATCACATACTCAAACCATACTAAGTAACATCAAGTTCATCAATTAGCACCGCCACCCATAAGGTGAACCATACCACTCAAATAGCAATTCATAATAAGAATTATACAATGAGAGCAACTCATCAACAAATCAAACCATCATTACCCATAAGCAATATATCAATATTTCACCATATTAAGGCCCTTAGGGCAGTAGCTACACCAACATGACAAATACAAGAAGACCCAAGTTCATACCCTACTCAAATCATGCACACATAACCCATTTTCAAGTCAAAAATTGAAGTATGCATAAACAAGAGTTTCATGGAGTTTTAACATCAAAATCATCTATTCAAACCAGGATAAATACATTTAAACCATTAGAACTTAGTTACAAGAAGACCCATAATAGAAATCAAAGTTTAGAAGAAGTTGAGTTTAAAACCCCTTTTTGAAAACCATTTTGGAAGTTGGCTTCTTGAATGGAAAGGTATTCAAGAATGGATACCATACCTTTAGGAGAAAGAAACCCACGAATTTGATGAAGAAACAAGTCCCAATCCGTCCTCCTATCCTTCCTTGACTTCTAGCTTCCAAGAGAGTTGAGAGAGTTTTCTTGAGAGAAAGAGAGAGTTGGATCTTGAAGTGAGAGGGTCTTGTCTAGGTCTAGGGTTTAAAACTAATTCAATATAACCTCAAAACACCAAACTTATATACCTAGGTTCTTATAAGACTTGGGGTGTATTTACATAAAACACCCCAAGTTGGCAGCCTTAAGTCATGCACTGGCAGGCCTCGTCGACGAGACCTCCTCGACGGACCGTCACGTTCACCACGGACCGTCATGGGGTCCGGTCGAGGAACACTTGGCTCCAACTGGAGCCTGTCCAAGTTTCCACTCTCTGTCACTCGCGACGCCTTGGATCGACGGACCGTCCTGAGTGCAACGGACCGTCGCCATGGTCGTCGTGAGCCACTGATGGGCAGACTTTGCCCAAGCCTTGGGCCCTTCATCTAGGGCCCCTTGTGGGTCCTAGGTGGGGTCGTGCCCGGACGTCAAACCCCTAAACTAAGTCGTCTAGGTCTAAAGAAAATCCGACGCATGTTTCAAGTAAAACGAACACATAAAACGCATCCAAACTCGCCAAGACATACAAGTACATTCTAAGGCATACCATCCGAACACGTCATGGACGTTTTTGGTCGATTGAACTCCAAACTTAACCAAACTTTGCACACTGCCTAAGGACACCAAACTAACTCCGTTTAACTTAAAATTAACTCAAGAAACAACCATGAGGCTCTAGTTCACCTTAGTTCATTTTGGGGCATTATATTCTCCCCCACTTGGAATAACATTCGTCCTCGAATGACGCTTAAATTTTTAAGAACAACAAGGACTCACTTAGCATCATATAATACGCTTAGATCATGATCAAAACACTAACAATCAAAGCATCCACTAGCAAGGAACATCATTTTACACTTTCAACACTTAGCAACATAGGCAACTTTCACCAATTTTCACAAAGTCAAAAATTCAACCTCAATCTTCTTTTATGGAGGAACTACCTTCTCCAACGTTAAACATGATCACATACAACAATTTTACACATGTTTAAACTTCAATTAAGGCAAGACAAATTTTTCTCAAATTGCAAATTTTTCACAGTGAACATTCACTGTAACATTGTCAAATATACAAAACTTTCAAAATTCCACTCTTTGAGCAATTTATCAAGATGACATGATCATATGAACTATAAAACCACATAAGCTCATTCCATAACACCTTGAAACCATAATTCATGAAAACAAAATGCAATTTTCTAAAATTTGGACTTACTTACAGTGAATTCAAAACTTCTATGTGTGACATGCTTTAAAATTTCCATAATGCACCTTTCAAGCAACTTTAACAAGATGACATGACAATATGAGAGACAATACTATCTTAACTTACTCCAAAGAGACTTGAAAAGTTTCACTAAGTGCAATGTTAGAGTAGCATTCCATACTACCACTCCCACTTAGTGACCCTTGAGGATTCTTTTGGACTAAGTACATTACATGCTATTTTAGTCAACTCATTCTCCCCCACTTAGGGTAAATCCATCTTCAAGGACTCATACTTCAGAGCACCATCAGGTCCCTCACAAGGTAGGAACTCTTACTACTTCTAATTCATGCACATCAAGTCTAAACATCAACCTTACAAGTTAAGCATAACACTTCCCTTTTTGGATTCAAGCCTAGACAAACTCTCTTAAACATCACCTCATTCAACACTTAGGCACCACTTAACTCAATCTCATGGAACAAAACTTGCTCACCAGATATTCATACCACATTTCCATCTTAGTGTAAGCCTACACCACAACATCTACCAATCACAAGAACAACTATGAAACATTAGTCACACAAGAGAGTTGCCTTTAACTTCTATAAAATCCCCTCATTCTTTCAACTTCCTCAAATTTACACCTTAAAGCATTTCTACCATCATTGAACATAATCACAAAATAACTCATTTGTCCCCAAACGCACTTTATTAAATCCTTATAACTCTTACCATGCTTAGAACTAAATCCCCATAAAGTTTCTCACCTCTACACTTCTAATCTCATAAATCACACCTAGCCATAAATGACATCACATCACAATTCTTAAATCTTACCTTCATATTTACTCTTCTAGCCACAAAACCATCATATAATCAAAACTTACTCTCCCTCAACTTAGAAACATCTCCCTTTCCAAGCAATCACATCTAGAAAACCAAACCACTGGCAAAGGAGAGAAGAGAGAGATCTTATCGAATTAAGTTCTATGGCACGATTCAAGAGTAATGAAGAAAGTGAAACTTCTAGCATCCTATAGCCTCTTGTCCATGGATGTGTCGCGACTCACACCAATGACCAAGATACTACTAGATGTGGCTTGTGAGACTTTTAGACATTAAACTGTTTCCCAAAACCTTATGCTCTGATACCAAGTCTTGTCACGACCCGAAAGCACCCCCTAGAAGTTAGGGAAAAACTTCGAATCATGACCGGGCGTACTTGACCCCTTTGGGGTCTCGTACAAGCCCTGTAAGTAGCATTCATAACATAAAGCATGAAAAGAAGTGGTGCGGAATTTAAAACTTTTCACGATAATAATAATAAAAGGAGTCTTTCCATAAATACTAAGAAATCTTATCGTCACAAGCCAACTTAAAGACACAACTTGGAATCTTAGGGACACGGCCCTTTACGATAAAAGTAAAATACATTTTTTTAAGTATTAATAAAGAAACTAAGAAACATAAAACTATGTCCTCGAATATATGAGGACATACCCAATCCTTGAGAGATAGAATTCCCAAGCTTCGACTCCGATCCTCCAAAAAGGCTTCCAACCTATACTCATAAGGTATAAAAAGTATGGGGTTAGTACACACAATGTACTAAGTATGGCCTATGCCAAACAAACATGCAACTGGGAATTTTAGTAAGCTAGCTTTTTATTTGCATTCAAATATACCTTCATGCATCTCTAGAAGCAAACCCACATAAAGGAATCCACCATTCAACACTTTATGGCTATCTTAACCAAATTTAAAGTAACAAAAGGCACATTTCAATTAACTTTGCTAAACTGCAATAAAATGAATAAAGCAATCATAGTGAACCATTTTGAATTCTTCACAATGAAAGCCTTTACAGTGAAATCGGGCACGGTCCAAGTAATATGAACCCTTTTTCTTGAAGTTGCCCCTAACCACGTTATTCTCAGACTCCCTAAGGTGCGCCAAGAAGGGACTCTCATTACATACTCCCTTCAAGCACACCAAGCGGACCCTTAAAACTACCAAAATCTTAGGCTTACTTCGTTAGAAATCAAATCCACGCCATTGGCTAACATATGCAAAACACTCATGGAAATATAGGTCATACCAAGTGCAATGTGAGAGTAGCATCCCATACTACCACTCCCACTTAGTACTCCTAATGGATTCCATTTACTCAAGTACTCCACAATAATCCTCCATAACACTACACCATAGTACTCATTCACACGGATTTCATGAAGATACTCTTCTCCCATAGTAGGTATAGGTCACACCAAGTGCAATGTGAGAATAGCATCCCATACTACTACTCCCACTCAATGCTCCTACTCGGTAACTAATGTGGATTGAGCACTTCACGACGTACATACACAATTTCAACAATACACAAGATAATTAGTTTCAAATCAATTCTTTTGTGGGAGTTAGCTTAACCGACAAAGACCATGAGAGCTAGACATGGAATCCCGATATTAACCCCTATCGGATGAGGGATCCTTACTTGCCTAGTGTAAGGTCATGTTTCTTAGCGTTTACATGGCTTTTCCAATAGCTACACCTATGCGGGCACATAGTTAAGGGATAAGGAGATTGTTACTAAGTAACTCACTCTCTACTAACGAGGAGTACTCAGCTCAAGAGGTACTTTGGATTACAACATCTCAACTAACGAAGTGCAATCCACCTCCCCTTCATATCCTCTCGGTGCTAGGCATAACTCCACACGGATTTCTCAACATAATAGTCTATCTTAGAAAGCTCACTAGGAAATGGAGAGGTTGTTACTAGACACTACATCTCAACTCACGAAGTGTGCCCACCTCAAGATTCCCTTTTTTGCTCAACTTGACATAATACAAATCTTAAAGGAGTGTGTGTGTAAATGTGCACACCTTGCATATAAGCATCATTTCATTATCATCAAGTTCTACACATACTTTAACCTTGATTCATCAAGCTACACACTCTACATACTTCTCATAATCATATACTTCATTTAGACATAAACTAGGTCAAACATGCAATTCAAGCTACATCAAACACAACACAAGACCCATTTCCAATATATATCTTCATTTCACATATTAGACCTTGAAGATCACATACTCAAACTATACTAAGTAACATCAAGTTCATCAATTAGCACCGCCACCCATAAGGTGAACCATACCACTCAAATAGCAATTCATAATAAGAATTATACAATGAGAGCAACTCATCAACAAATCAAACCATCATTATCCATAATCAATTTATCAATATTTCACCATATTAAGGCCCTTAGGGCAGTAGCTACACCAACATGACAAATACAAGAAGACCCAAGTTCATACCCTACTCAAATCATGCTCACATAACCCATTTTCAAGTCAAAAATTGAAGTATGCATAAACAAGAGTTTCATGGAGTTTTAACATCAATATCATCTATTCAAACCAAGATAAATACATTTAAACCATTATAACATAGATACAAGAAGACCCATAATAGAAATCAAAGTTTAGAAGAAGTTGAGTTTAAAACCCCTTTTTGAAAACCATTTTGGAAGTTGGCTTCTTGAATGGAAAGGTATTCAAGAATGGATACCATACCTTTAGGAGAAAGAAACCCACGAATTTGATGAAGAAACAAGTCCCATTACGTCCTCCTATCCTTCCTTGACTTCTAGCTTCCAAGAGAGTTGAGAGAGTTTTCTTGAGAGAAAGAGAGAGTTGGATCTTGAAGTGAGAGGGTCTTGTCTAGGTCTAGGGTTTAAAACTAATTTAATATAACCTAAAAACACCAAAATTATACACCTGTGGGTCTTATAAGACTTGGGGTGTATTTACATAAAACACCCCAAGTTGGCAGCCTTAAGTCGTGCACTGGCAGGCCTCGTCGACGAGACCTTCTCGACGGACCGTCATGTTCACCACGGACCGTCATAGGGTCCCATCAAGGAACACTTGGCTCCAACTGGAGCCTGTCCAAGTTTCCACTCTCTGTCACTCGCGACGCCCTGGATCGACGGACCGTCCTGAGTGCAACGGACCGTCGCCATGGTCGTCGTGAGTCACTGATGGGCAGACTTTGTCCAAGCCTTGGGCCCTTCATCTAGGGCCCCTTGTGGGTCCTAGGTGGGGTCGTGCCCGGACGTCAAACCCCTAATCTAAGTCGTCTAGGTCTAAGGAACATCCGACGCATGTTTCAAGTAAAACGAACACATAAAACTCATCCAAACTCGCCAAGACATACAAGTACATTCTAAGGCATACCATCCGAACGTCATGGACGTTTTTGGTCGATTGAACTCCAAACTTAACCAAACTTTGCACACTGCCTAAGGACACCAAACTAACTCCATTTAACTTTAAATTAACTCAAGAAACAACCATGAGTCTCTAGTTCACCTTAGTTCATTTTGGGGCGTTATAAGGGTAACATGCTTTGGCAGACTTATTTGTCTTGACTTGTTACTTGAATGATATTGAATACATGGTATGATGATTTTGCGTCTTGATTGGTAGCCTTAGGTCCCTTTTCTTGATACATGAAAGCTTATAGATTATTAAATCTTGGATTTTGTAAACTTAGGTGCCATCTCATTGATGTATGAAAGTTATGTGCATGTGATATCTTGACTTGGTAGGCTTAGGCACCTTTGTCATGTATGTTTATGAATAAATGCAAAATGAAAGTCAAGGATCTGTACACTTATAGTAGCTTCCCTTCTAAGAAAGACTTATATGGAACCTTGAATATGAAAAGAAGATTAAGAATGTAGAACCTTGAATATGAAAAGAAGTTAAGAATGTAGAACCTTGAATATGAAAAGAAGGTTAAGATGGTGAAACCTTGAATATGAAACAAAGGTTAATAGAATCCTTGAAATGCAACACTGTAATGGTGCCTTCTTGAGAGGAAAGATGGAAATAGAGGTATGTTGGATGGAACGACATGAAACCATCTCTAAGAAAGTCACAAGACCTATCCTTGGAAAATGTGTTATGAGTTTGTATGACTTAGTGATTGTACCTTCTCTAATACACCTAGGGAATGATTTACTCTTTGAGAAAAAAAGCAAGACACCGATTGGTATTCTTCTAGTAGTAGCTCTACTTTAGATTAGACTATAGTACAAAGAAACCTTGATATCCCTTAACAATGTGCCAACATGGGATGTTTCCTTGATCTACCCTTGAAAAGTAGAACACCTTCCACGATGTGGGGTACTTATGACACCATATTCCATACCTAAATAGTACGGTGTATGTCCGTTAATGCCTATTCTTATAACATGGGAAGTACATTCTAGTTATTGAATGGGTTCTACAATGTGTGGGTAGTCGAATGGAACTCTATCTACACATGGCACGAGTAGGACTTGAAGGTGCTATGATGAGTTGCCTAGGTACTCCAAGACCATTATGTTAAGTCCTCTAATTATACTTGTCTCTTAAGTGGCTTTAAATGAATATTGTTGACTTAATGATGTATGTTAAATAGAAAGGTTCTTGCCTAGAGTAGCTTTGAGGATTACTTAGGTTGGATTGAATAGGGTGTATGGGCGGTCTCTTCATGTCTTACTTAGGTGAGTCTTAGAATAACCTTGTACAGGGATTCCAAATGTTTAAATGAGATCTAAAAGAATATGGTCATATCTTGTGGATTACTTGAAAGTGTCTTATATGTGAATATTGTCTTGAAGACGTTTCTTATACTTATATTATGAGATTTCTATAAAAAGATCATGAAAATCATATCTTAAAGTAAATATCCGCTTTAGCATGGTTTTCGTGCATGTTAACAAAACTTAGTGCATTCAGAGTGCTAATTTTGTATGTTTCTCTATTTCTACAAGTGTAGGTGGAAAGTGAGGATTCTATTACAAGTTGAAGCTTGGGAATACCATTCACTGAAGAAGCATTTCACGACAAGATTTTTTACCGTCTCCAATGCCATTTAACGACCAACCTTTTCTCTTCGTCGTTAAAAACCAATTGCGACTAAGGCGGTTAGAACTAGTGGCGACCATCCTTTTCTGGTATCTGCATCACATTTGGCACTAGATATGGAATTTTAGGGACTAGATTTCCTATTCTTAGAGACTTTTTTTCTTGAGGTGATGGTATGACCTCATATGATTCGAGGACATGACTTATGTCGTAGTTTCTTTTTCAAAAGACATTTGTAATAGACTTTAGCTATCTTTTCAAATTGATGTAAAGGGTCGTGACCCTATGATATTCATGTGTCTAAAATGGCTTATTAAGAGACTTAGTTCTTTCTTATATTCTATAAAAGAGTTTGACTATTGTTGTGAAAAGTTTTAATTCCGCACTACTTTTCATATATATGCGATGAATTATGTCTAAGGGATTGTATAAGACCTCCGAGAGGTCTAGTCCGCTGTGTGATGACTTGGGGTTAATCCCGGGTCATTACGAAGATCACAAATCCTCAATTCATCAAAAATTAACAATAATTAGGCATTGATGATGATACAATTCAATAACCAAAAGCAATTAGACAAGATCACAATACTCATGCAATTTCTATTGAGCTATGATGATGATTATAAAAGGGATAGAAACTATGCCCTAAACTAAGCTATGATGATTAATAAAGGCTTAAAGACATATCAAAAGGGACTGTAGCTTAGCACCAAATGAACTAGAAGTGAGGAGTGTCCCTTCCCACATAGGAAAGGTAGGATCACTATGGTACTCATGAGATTGGAGACTTTAATGCATGTATCATAAAGGGGGTCCTAACTACATCTCCTAGTTCTTGAAATATTTTCCCCTATAGGAATACTAGTTAGTTGATCCATATATATGTTATGTTCATGTTTTGGTACTACCTTGGGAGGTAGTCCGCCTTCTTTCGGTTTAGGGTTCCATGACACCGGAGTCCACATTAGCTCATGTGGTCTATGACGGTATAGAGAAGATGTTCCCAAAAGGTAAAATGAAGTAACGATGTGAACTCTAACTAGGATGATCTAAGGGTTTTAGGTTAGTCTAGGTAGGGGTATGGGACTATACCTATACATTGCACTAGTTAACCTCAACAGAAGTCTTACTAAGATGTTCTTACGTAAGTATATGTTTATAAATGTAAATGATATGTATATGATGATCTTACATGTTAATGACATTATGTGATGTTGGATTCACTTATGAACATGTGTTTAGTCTCTATTGCTAAAGTATGATGATGTTTAATCTTAAAGATATAGTAAGTGAAGTTGGGTATTGCTTATTGCTTATGGTTCTTCTTGAGTTTATTTGGTTGAGTTAGGTTATGGGGCCTTACTTAACCATTGCACTAGTGGACTTAATGGGAGTTCATGAGTAATGGTCTTGCTTTTGTTATGAGGTTAGGAACTCTTATACATGCTTGTTGATATTATAACTTGATGATAGAGTTGTCTTGCTGATGTGATCAAGTATGTTGATATGCATGTTGACATGGTCCTTACTTAATGAATCTATACTAATGACTTGTATTGGTTATTGCAAGTGCATAAGGCTTTTCAAAGTAAATTTGTATGGTTTAGTGAAATGTCCCTTTTTAGCATGATTTATGTGTTGTGTGTGCATGTGGTCCTATACTTAGTACAAGTGATGTGCTAACCCCATTTCTCACTTTTCCCCCAACATGAAAGGTTTCGGTCATTGAAGGGTTCGTGACGAATTTTAAAGGAAAACTTTGATTCTCATTATCAAAGTTGGGTAGGTCCTCACCACTTCAAGTACAATGCCACTTTCTAGCATTGAATGTTGATTAGTCTTAAAGACACTTTGTTCATTCTTTTTCATTTGAGTACTAAGATTGTACATCCTATATTTGGCTTTTATTGTATTAATGTATGGGCTATGCCCAATTGTTATAATCTCGTTTAGATGGTTATGATATGAGACATCCGCTTTAAGACTATATTGTATCTTATATATATGTGTCATAAAAGTAGAAGACTATGTAATCTTCATATACGAAGGGTCTATGTATACTCGATATGAATATATTATGTGTGTGCAAGAGGCCTATGTAATCGATATGATAGATTAGAAGAAATGTTTTAAATTTTCCGCATTTTTAACCTATGAATGTAATGATGAATGCTAAGAGGCTAGTCCTAGTCTTCTCCGAGGACGAAGACGCCGGTTACGTCTAGGTGGTACTTCCCGTATGTGACAAACTTGGTATATGAGAATGAGGTTGAATATCCCTAGAAATGATGTATCAGTAAACCACATCTATGTAGATTCTTATTCATAATTGTGAAGCGCACCACATTTATGAATGAGAGACTATATGATGCTTAGAAACTCTCATCTTCTTGTATTCATAAGTCGTGCCTATAGAGTGATATTATGTGCTTTCACCTAAACATTGTATCGTGGTTATAGGTATGAATACTCGAAGAGAATATTATAGAAGGGCCAAAGAACAAATTGCTAATGTAGGAGCTAAGGACAATCAAGTGTCTACACAAGACAACGTAGTGCCTCCACTTGAAAAAGTTGCTATGCGTGATCAAGTTCCGATGTTCCTCCACCAATGGCTGATGGAGATATAAGGGCAGCGTTTCTCACATTGTCATAAGCCATGACCTCTCAAGACAATGTCGTCACTTCTCAAGTTCAAGCTATGACGTCCCAAGTGAATAAGGAGGTTGGACCTCGAGTGCCTCACCATTCTAACACTATGGCCTCGCGTTTGAGAGACTATGCTAGAATGAATTCACCTATATTCTTTAGGTCGAGGTCGAATGAAGACCCTCAAGATTTCCTTGATAAGGTCTATAAGATTCTCTATTCTATGGGTGTGATATTAATTAACAAGGCCGAGTTAGCGGCTTATCAACTCAAAGATGTGGCCCAAACTTTGTATGTGCAATGGAGGGATAATAGGTCACTAAGAGGTGGTCCAGTGACTTGGGAGATCTTCAAGAAGGCTTTTCTTGATAGGTTCTTTCCTAGAGAGATGAGGGAAGCTAAAGTGGAAGAATTCATCAACCTTCGTGAAGGAGGTATGAGTGTACTTGACTATTCCTTGAAATTCACTAAATTTTCCAAGTATGCTCCATTCATGCTTTCAAATCCAAGGGATGAGATAAGTCATTTTCTTATGGGGGTGTCCTATGACTTGGTGGAAGAATGTCGTTCCACTATGCTTCATGATAATATGAATATCTCTCGTCTCATGGTTCATTCTCAACTAGTGGAAGAAAGTAGAATAAGGAGAAAAATTAGGGAGGCAAAGAAGGCCAAGTCTTATGAAGTTGGTTATTCAAAGAGTAGGATTGACATTCAAGACAAGCTTAGGTTCAAGAAGAGGTTTTCTAATCAAGTTCCTACCAAATTTCCCAAGGCTCGTTATGATAGGGTGTTTAACCCTAAGTCTCAATAGGGAAGAGATACTAGCTCACCAAGCAAGAAGCCAACATGTTGAAAGTATGGCAAGAAGCATCATGGTGATTGCCTTGTTGGGACGAACAATAGCTTTGGGTGTGGCAAGAGTGGCCACAAGGTTAAGAATTAACCAAATTTGAAGGGGCAAGACAAAAGTAGCGGGCAAGCTCAAGCTAGTGGTTCTAATGTGGATCCTACAAAGAAGAATCACTTTTATGCACTTCACTCTAGGGGTGAACAATAGAGTTCTCCTGATGTAGTGACTGGTATGTTTCAAGTCTTCTCTATTGATGTATATGCTTTACTTGATCCGGGTGCTACATTATCTTTTGTTACTCCCTCGATAGATAGATAGTTTGATATTTTTCCAGATATTCTAAATGAACCTTTCATGGTTTGTGGATGGTTTTGCATCCAATGCATCTCTCTTGACTAATTTGACCCAAAAGAGTATGAAATTTAAGTGGTAGGAGGTAGGTGAAAGAAGCTTCGAAATCCTGAAAGATAGACTGAAATCCTGAAAGATAGACTTACTACCGCTCTGTGTTTACCTTACCGAAGGGTACTAAGAGCTTCGATATATATTGTGATGCATCTCGAGTGGGCTTGGGTTGTGTTCTTATGCAACATGGGAAAGTAGTAGCCTATGCCTCTTGGCAACTTAAGGTGTATGAGAAGAATTATCAAACTCATGATGTTGAGTGAGTGGCCGTGGTATTTGCCTTGAAAATATGGAGGCAGTATTTGTATGGTGTCCATGTTTATGTGTATACCGACCACAAGATTCTTCAATATGTGTTTACTCAAAAGGAGTTGAATCTCCAACAAAGAAGGTGGTTGGAATTGTTGAAAGATTATAACATGAGTGTCCTCTACCACCAAGGCAAGGCCAATGTGGTTGTGGAAGCTCTAAGTCAAATGACCATGGGTAGTGTGTCTCATGTAGAAGAAGTCAAGAAAGACCTAGTGAAAGATGTTCATAGGTTTGCTTGTTTAGGTGTTAGGTTGGAAGATTCTCGGAACTGTGGTTTTATGGTTCATCATAACTCCGAATCATTTTTGGTGGTTGAGGTGAAGTCCAAAAAACACCTTGATCGACCATTTATGGAGTTAAAGGAGTCGTTTATTGGTAAGTTTAATGAGTCTTTCTCCTTGGGAAGGATGGTGTCGTGAGGTATCAAGGAAGGTTGTGTGTTCCCAATGTAGATGGCTTGAGGAACCGGATTCTTTAGGAATCTCATGGGCCCTGTTATTTCATTCATCTGGTTTCTACAAAGATGTGTCATGACCTTAGAGAAGTGTTTTGGTGGGAAGGCCTGAAAGGGAACATAGAGGAATTTGTTGCAAAATGTCAAAATTGCCAACAACTGAAAGCCGAACACCAAAAGCCGGGTGGTTTACTTCAAGAAATCCAAGTTCCTACTTGGATTTTGGAAGACACTAATATGCATTTTGTGGTAGGTTTGCCTATGACACAAAAGCAACATGACTCTATATTGGTGATTGTGGATAGATTGACCAAATCCGCTCATTTTATTCCCTTCAAGTCCAATTACTCGGCGAAGGATTATCCAAGGATCTTCATAGATGAGATTCTATGTCACCATTTTATTCTGTTATACATCATATCGAATATGGGTGCACAATTCACATCTAGGTTTTGGAGGTCATTCCAAAAAGGGTTGGGTACCAAGGTGAAGCTAAGCACCACTTTTCATCCCCCAAATGGATGGTCAAGAGGAGAGTATTGTTCAAAACCTTAAGGATATGCTTAGAGCTTGTATAATTTATTTAAAGGGAAATTGGGATCAACACTTGCCTTTGCTTGAGTTTTCTTACAACAATTGACCATTCATCTATATATATGGCTCCTTATTAAGCCTTGTATGGTAGGAGATGTAGATCTCACATTAGATGGTTTGAAGTGGGCGAGTCTTCACTTTTGGGACCCGAATTGATTTATAAGAAACCTCTTGCCTATAGACGTCAAAAGTCTTATGCCGACCGTAGGAGAAGAGACTTAGAATTTGAAGAAGGTGATAAAGTGTATCTAAAAATTTCGCCTACGAAAGGGGTGGTGAGATTTGGCAAGAAAGGGAAGTTGAGTCCTCGTTATGTTGGTCGCTATGAATTGTTGCAAAAGATTGGTATGGTTGCATATGAGTTGAGGTTACCTAGGGAATTGGCTTCGGTTCATCCGGTGTTCAATGTTTTCATGGTTAAGAAGTGTATCGCTGATCCCGAGTCCATTCATCCTATTGAGGGTCTACGTGTGCAAGAGAACCTCTCCTACGAGGAGGTTTAGGTTTAAATCATTGATAGACAAGTAAAGGAGTTAAGGAATAAAGAGGTGGCTTCCGTAATGGTGTTATGGAAAAACCACCTAGTTGAGGGTGCAACATGGGAGGCCGAGACCGAAATAAGGTCACGTTACCCTCATTTATTTGATAACTAAGGTTAGTTTTTCCTATTTATAGTAAAAGTAATGAGTTTATTTGAAGTTGCCTTGGTTTTGGGTAAAATGGTGAATTTTATGCGTTGTTACAGTGAGTTACAGTGAATTATGCCTATTTTAATGAAAGTTTTCAAGAAAATACTCTTTTACTTGATTTGAACTTATGTGGTGTATTTGGGTATATTGTGCCTTCATGAAATATATTGAGCATGTTGATATGTGTGGAAGAAAACTTTGGCATAAGTGAATAAGCATATAATGAAGGTTGAACTCTTATGAACTGAAAATGATGTTTTGAGTTGCATAGTAAAAACGGTCATGTGGCTATAATGATTTGAATTTTAACTCATGTTTGATATGTCGTTGTTGTTTGGGTTTCTAGTCTTGAGTCTATTCGTTACTTTTAAAGAATTTTAGTGTCATTCAGGACGAATGTTCCTAAGGAGGGGATAATGTAATACTTCGAAAGTCTAATGCCTAATATAGAGTCTAACATGAAATTGTAAGAGTTTTAATACTCTTTTAAGGTAAAATATAATGTATATATTCATTTAGGAAGTTTTAGAATCAAAGCGTTAAGAAACGACCATGACGAACGGAAACTAGTTCAACAGGTGCTTGTGTACCTTAGCCTATTTGACAAGGTTTTAGGAGTTGGAATTCAATTAAATTTTGTGGTAACGTGTCGAACAAGTATTAGAGTTTGTTTATAGTTTAAACGTCCGGGTACGACTCCCCAAGGACCAAACAAAGGGTCTTTGAGGAGGATCCTTGCAATTTGGCAAAAAGCTGTCAATTGGACAGTGCTCACCTACGACCTCAGTCGACGAGCCGTGGTTGGATCGACGGGGATTTTATTCCTACGTAGACCAACACTTATCCATTTTGTACAAGGACAAATTTTTAGCAATCTCTGTCGCAAACTACGGATGTTCAGGACGGAGGGGGCAAGGGCATAGGTAGACCTATGGACCGTCGATCGAGGTCTCTGAGGTCCTGCCACTGTTTTGCTGCCACATTTTAGGTTAGTTCATTATTTATGGGTTAAGGGAGGTCTATTAAGTTATTTAATGACCTATATAAATACCCCAACCTAATTAAACTAACCCAACCCTTATAATTCCCAAAACACAAATTGCTCTTCCTTCTCTATTCTTTCTCTCCCCCAAATAGAAGAACTCCATTGAAGGGTAGGTCAAGGTCTAAGGGCAGCAACAAGGGGGGTTTTCTCCATCAAACTTTATCATTTAGTAGGGTATGGGATTCCTTTCAGCTTTGGGATCTCTTTCCCCAATGGGTTCCTCCAAATTGATTTCAAAAAGAAGAGTTTTCAAGCGGGTTTTCTTCTATTACTAATTTGACTTTCTACATTGCTTTGATTAGGATTTCTTTAGATAATTATGAGTAGATTATGATGCATTGTAAGTTAATTATGCTAGATCTTTATTAATTAACCTAGATTGTGAAGTGGATTATGAATTTGACCTAAGTCCCTAACCCTAGGCTATAAACTACTGATGAATTGTTGTGTAGTGATTCAATTGACTTCATTATTGTGTTAATTACTAATGTGTGATGATATTTCACTCATTGTTGGGTTAAATTGGATGGTTGATGGTTAAACCTTGATGATATCTTGTGAAGGAGTTTGGGTAAGTCTTGTGATCTCAATCCTTAATTCAATTATGATTTCTTATGTTTAGTGATGAAGTTATATTGAAGTATACCTTATGATAAGATTGGTTAGGGTTGGTATGATGTTGGAATGTCTTAAATTAGGGTTTGTGAGTTGTTGGCTAAGACGTAAATGTTATAAGGATGGTGATAACTTAACAATGTGCCTTATTATAATATGATATGTAAATGTGCTAACCTCTCATATATGAATTGAAATGAAAGTAAAATACTCATGCAATTCCTATTAAGCTATGATGATGATTATATAAGGGATAGACCCTATGACCTAAACTGAGCTATGATGATTAATAAAGGCTTAAAGACATTTCTAAAGGTACTCTAGCTTAGCACCGAATGAACTAAAAGTGAGGAGTGTCCCTTTCTACATAGGGAAGGTAGGATCACTATGGTGCTCATGAGATTTGAGACTATAATGCATGTAGCATAAAGAGGGTCCCAACTAAATCTCTTATTTCTTGAACTAAGTTGCGCCCATAGGAATACTAGCTAGTGGATGGACATAGATGCTATGTTCATGTTTTGGTACTACCTTTGCAAGTAGTCTGCCTTTATTCGGTGTAGGGTTCCATGACACCGGATTCCACATTAGCTCATGTGGTCGATATAGGTTAAGGAAAGACGTTTCCAAAAGGTAAAATGAGCTAACGAAGTAAACTCTAACTAGGATGACCTAAGGGGTTTAGCTTAGTCTAGGTATGGGTATGGGACTCTACCTATACGTTGCACTAGATATCTTGAAGGGAATTCTTAGAAAGATGTTCTTATGTATGTATACGCTTATAAATGTAAATGATATGTTTATGATGATCTTACATGTTAATGACATTATATGATGTAGGGTTCACTTATGAACATGTGTTTGGTCTTTATTGCTAAAGTATGATGATGTTTACTCTTAAAGATATAGTATGTGAAGTTGGGCATTGCTTATGGTTCTTGTTGGGTTTACTTGGTTGAGTGAGGTTACAGGGCGTTACTTAACCATTGTACTAGTGGACTTAGTGTGGGTTCATGAATAATAGTCCATCTTTTGCTATGATGTTCGGAACTCTTATACATGCTTGTTGATATTATAACTTGATGATAGAGTTGTATTGATGATGTGCTCAATTATGTTGATATGCATGTTGACTTTACTAGACTTAGCATTGTTGGTCTTGTGATGTACATGGTCTTGACTTAATGAATATATACTAATGACTTGTATTGGTTCTTGCATGTGCATAAGGCTTTTCAATGTAAATTTGCATACATTAATTAAATATCCCTTTTTGGCCTTATTTCTATGTTGTGTGTAACACTACTAAAAATGAATAACATAAGAAATGCTTAATGTGTCAAGAATGCCTACGATTAGACCAGGGTTCACACGGATTGATGCGCGTAGAACCAGACCTCGGAACCCTTGCTACAGCCAATCCAAATAACTTGGGGAGTTAGTTGAGCTTGGAAAGGTTGGGTCCAACCGTGTAGGGCTATCGGATACGAAGATTTACTCGAAGGAGTCTTTATCGGACTTAAAAAGAAGAAATCTTAGGTTTGAAGAGTCTAGGGGTAAAATGGTCTTTTTCCTGGCTAAGGGTAGTATCGTAATTACCCTAAATACGTAATTAATTATTTAATTACTAAAGTGGAGGGGAAATTTGGGGAGAGAGGGACGAAATTGATCCCTTGAAATGAAGTCTTGCTCCACCCGGGTTCGAATCTAGGTGGGAGCAATGATTTAATGTAAATTTTTTTATTGGTGAATTAATTTAATAAATTAATAATTAATGGCTGATTTAAAAAGGAAAATCAGATTTTATTATTAATTATTATTTATTTATTTATTAATTAATGTTTTTTTAAATTGACTAAGTCTTGCCAACTCTCCTAGTTTTAAGAGGCACTATCTCACACAAACTCTCTCTCTCACGCCTAAATCTCCCTATCTCTCTCGTCCATTCTGTTGTTCCTGGCTGCAAAAACAGAATCTAAAACATTAGAAAGCAATCAAAAGTTCTCTACACTCAAAGAACTTACAAGAAAAAAATATAAAAGCAAGCAAGCTAACTGAAGAAACGAAAACTTTGCATCATCTTCTCGACGGGATTGTGTTGAAGGTTTAGGGGAGGATTTGGGCAGCACTTGGAAGGTGTGGAAAGCTACAACAAGGTATGCGTTTTCTCTCTTGGAATCCTTTCTCCAAGAGAAACATCTTTCTACAAAATTCAACGTATGAAACTAGGGTTGTCCCCTTTATTGTTGAATTCCTTGTCCCTAGTCTCCTTCTGATTTCAATCTAAATTAGGTTAGAAATTATGTTGTTGGTATGGTATCTGGTAGCTAAGTGTGAAATATGATGTCTTTGTGATTTTGTGTTTGGAAATAGCAAGCATGTTCAATGCTGTCAACCGAAAATGATGTGGTTCAATATGTAGAATGTTTGTTGTTGTTCTCCGCTTTGAAGTCTTAAAATGGCTAGTTTTATGGTTGAAATTAACGTGCATAAAATGTGTAATTAGTGATGTTCATATGAGGTGTATGTGACTGATTCTAAGTGGAAAGTTGCAGCCAAAACAACAATGAATCAACACCTAAGAATGTGTTAAACGAATCCATGAAATACTCCCCAAAAAGGTGTTAAATGATCCTTGAATTTTCCTAAGTTTTCAAGTGGAAATATTGGTGAAAATAAGCTAAGAAAATGACTAAGTTTCCAGCAAAAATTACAAGTTTAGTTTAGGCTAAAGTATAGAGGAGTAATCTAGAAATTTAATTGGTTTTAAAGGGATGAGGCCACCAGGATTCGAACCTTTGACCTCACCCGTGTGACACCTTAACTTCGCAAGAAAGGAAAAGGGGTCAGGGGGATTCGTAATGGGGTTTACTGGCTGAGAAAGGAGAATGAAAAATTTAAATATATAAAATGGGAGGCGTGGGAATCGAACCCACGACCTCCAGGCAGCTAATTAAGTGAAAGAAAATTAAAAGAAACGAAATGTGAGGCGTGGGAATCGAACCCACGACCTCAAGGCTGTAAAGGAGAAAGGGAGAAATAAAAAGAAAATAAAGTGAGGATGTGGGGGCTCAATCCCCCAACCTCACAGCCAATGCATAGCTAAGTCAAATTTTAAATAAAAATAAAATAAGGAGGTTGTGGGGGTTCGAACCCAAAACATCATGGTCCCTAGCAAAATAAAGAATAATTAATGAGAGGCTGTTGGGGTTTGATCCCACAACCTCTTGGTCTAGGCGAATTGGACAAGAAAATTTTAAATGAAAAATAAAAGGGGCTATGGGGGTTCGATCCCACAACCCTTCGGCCAAATAAGAGTAGAATCCAAGGAGAAAAATAAAGAGAAAATGTTGATGTTGGGGCTCGATCTAAGGTCCCAATGTTACGTGGATTAAAAATAAAATCAAGGAAAAATATAAGTGTTGTCGAAGGGATTCGAACTTGGGTTCCCTTGCCAAAATTTCCGTATTGATACATAATCATACGTGAATTAAATGTTCAAGAATAATGCCATCTACTTAGATCAAAATCAAAATCTTGGCATACAAACAAGATGCATAAGTCTTGTACAACATAATCTTAGGATGATATGAGTCACTTAACGAATTATGAATGAAGCCTCATGGCTTGTATGTATAGACCCATAAGTCTAGCGTACGTTTAAAAATAAGTGAACCTAAGATGTATGAAATGAAATGAAGTAACCCTAGAAGGGTTTAGTACGAGGGTAAAACACACTAAATGGCCAAGTGCATTGGCATACGATGAAGTGATTATTATGTAATGAAATGATAAAACCCTAAAAGGGTTAAGTAAGAGTGTGAAACACACAAATGGCCAAGTGCATTGGCATATGATGAAATGAACATTCACGTAAAAAGGGGTGAGTAATTATGAAGAGCAAATGTGCTAATGTTAATGAATGTGGTGACAACATGATATGAGGCTAATGTAAAAGATGAGAACAATCTCAATGAGCATAAGTAAATGTTACCAAAACGTACTCACCTATGAGAGTGTAAAGTTAATGAAGAGACCAGTCTCTATGAACACTCTAATGAAAGTATTAAGATTAACACACTTAATACTAATGATGAGATGAGAAATCATCTACTGAGCTATAATGTCCTCATACTAGAAGCCAGCTTTCATGACGTATGAGTTGAATGTAATGGAACTTTATACTGAGCACCGATAGACTAGTTATGAGCGGTGATGCCTTCTTTCGGGAAGGGCGAAGGTTCACGTAACTCTCGATGAGACTGTTCGGCTTGCCGGGTATGGGTCTCCTTATATCTCCTGGTCTTCGAACATATACTGCCAATATAGGGATCTGGCGGGGTTAAATTCCCATGTACGCTAGCATGTTTTGGGTCACCTTGGCCGGTGATTCCACCTCTTTTTGGTGTGGGGGAGACACTGGATTTCATGATGCTCACATGATCTATGTCGGTTAAATTTAAAGTTCCCAATGAATGAATGAGGCCAGCCTCAAATGATGCACATAATGAAATGAACGATACCAAAGGTGTTAGGCTAGGATAATCAAGAGGTGAGCTAGACTCAGGTAATGACACTAGGTTATTCTTGATCATTGCACAGCAAACCCGATAAAAGTCTTAAACTACATCCTAGGTATAGCTCATGTTCACACTAGCCTATGAACGAAATGAAATGAAGTATGTATGAATGAATGAAGCAGACTCTGTGTTTGCTAATGAAGACTCCCTAGTTGAGGTCCCATATGTTTAGCCCTCATTTTGGAAAGTCTTAAAGTCAAGTTCATGATTCCAAGGTCTCATGGCATATGAATGAACGTTATAAAAGATGTTATGTGCTATATGCAATATGATATGTGCTATGTGTATGATGTTATGTGTTGTGTGCAATATGATAAGTATGATGATGCATGTTACTCTCATAGAATGACTTTCCTAATCCAAATTTGGAATGTTCACTGACTTTCCTAATCCAAATTTGGAAAGTTCACTAACTTTCCTAATCCAAATTTGGCAAGTCCACTGATTTTACTTTCCATAATCATGTTGTTAGGAAAGAGCTATTCTTACTCATGCATGTCCTTGGTGTGTGCTTGCATATACCCATACTTAGTACAAGTGTGTACTAACCCTATACAACTCTACAATTTTAGGTGCAGGCACAGGTGGACGCTAGAGCTACAGGTTGACGCTGAAGCTATCCGGAGGTCGAGCATTCATCCGGACTTGGTAGGCCCTCATGCTTTCGAGGATGCTTGCCCATTTATACTCTAGCTTAGTCTTAGGATTGAGCTAGTGGAGTATGTTCCACTAGCGTTTCTTTCCCGTATTATTTCAGACATTGTATTGGTGCCATTTTGGCAAGTATTCAGTTATTGCTATATTAAACTATTTCTTTCATTTGATGATCTTAATGTTAGATGGTTGATGGTGAACAAATTAAGAATGTATTACAAATGATTAGTAGGTATGTTAAGAGACAAAAGTTTCAAATTTTCTGCTAAAATTAACCTAGATGAAGTAAGAATGACATAAGTAGGCTTGTCTGCGACCTCTGAGAGGTCAACGACGCCGGTCTCATCTGGGGTCTAGATTCTGGTCGTGACAAAGTTGGTATTAGAGCACTAGGTTAAATTCCGAGAATAATGAGTTCACATCAACCACATTGAATAATTTCTAAGTAATGGTAGTGAAGTGTACCACTATCCTGAATTAGAGACTGCATGATGCGTAGGAAAATTTCCCTTCTTCTGATCTTATCGTGCTTTTCCTGATGTCTGATTTCTTGGTGTTATGAGCGTGTCTAACATCAATAATTATTATTTTCAGAGAATGAATACTAGGAGGAACGTTCATTAGAGTAGAGGAGGAGCAGCTGCTGGGGGCAATCAGGTTCCACCCCAAGCTCCTGCTGAAGGAGTGGCTATGCCGGTTAACCAAGCTGGGTTGACTGATGCGGAGGTGCGGGCATCTCTGGACCAGATGGCACAGGCCATCACTATGTAGGCCCAGGCCATGACTGCCCAGGTCAACCGGCATAATGTTCAGAGGGAGAACCCACCGATACGTAGCATGGCGGACAGGATGCGAGACTTTACGAGGATGAATCCTCCTATTTTCACAGGGTCCAAGACTTAAGAGGATCCCCAAGAGTTCATGGATGAGGTACACAAGATTTTGGTGTCCACGGGGACCACAGATATTGAGAAGGCTGAGCTGGCTTCCTATCCACTCAAGGATGTTGCACAGACTTGGTGCAAGATGTGGCAGGATAGCCGAGCTTTGGGCGGAGTTCCGGTCACTTCGGAGCTGTTTAAAACAGCCTTCCTGGAGAGATTCTTTCCCAAGGAGATGAGGGAGGCAAAGGTTGGGAGTTTATCAACCTTGTGCAGGGAACAATGACAGTCAGGGAGTATTCCCTGAAGTTTGTTAAACTATCCAGGTATTCTACTTTCCTTAGTATCTAACAGCAAGGATGAGATGAGTACTGAAGTTTGTTAAGTTATCCAGGTATGCTACTTCCCTTGTATCTAACAGCAGCGATGAGATGAGCAGGTTCCTCACAAGAATCAACGGAGATCTGGAGGAGGAGTGTCAGTCTGCGATGCTCCATGATTACATGGACCTCTCCAGGTTGATGGTGCATGTCCAGCAGGTAGAGGACAGCCGCAAAAAGAGGGGCATTCGTGATGCTAGGAGGCCTAAGCCTCAAGATCAGGCAGGTCCCAGCCGTGGAGGCCACAGAAACAATTTTGGCATCCGTGAGCAGCCCAGGTTCAAGAAGGGGCAACAGAGTTCTGGGAACTCTAATTCTCAGAGGAGTACAGCACCTAGAGGAGGCAGACCTGAGCTCAAGAAGGGAAATAGAGGTGAGATGCATCGTTCCAAAAGGAACTGTGCTAAGTGTGGCCGTGCTCACAGTGGAGAGTGCAGACAAGGCACTAATGCCTGCTTCGGTTGCGGTAATAGTGGGCACATGGTTAGAGACTGCCCACAGAATAGAGGTCAGGCTGGAGGTAATGCAAAACCTAGGCATAATCCACAGGGTGTAGCAGCAGCCGAGCCTCCTAAGAGGAACAGGTTTTATGCCCTGAAGGGCAGGGAGGAGCAGGAGAAGTCCGCTGATGTGGTCACAGGTATGCTACAAGTATTCTCAACTTCTGTTTATGCTTTACTTGATCCAGGGTCTACGCTTTCCTTTGTAACTCCTTTGCTTGCTCTGACTTTTGAGATATTGCCTGAAGTTCTGCATGATCCTATAGTGGTTAGTACACCTTTAGGAAAAAATGTAAGAACTGATAGAGTATACAAGGATTGCCCAATAGTTGTAAGTGGTAAGACTATGTGTGCAGACTTGGTTGAGTTACCCATGCATGATTTTGATGTTATTCTTGGCATGGATTGGCTTCAAAGTTGTTATGCTTGTTTGGACTGTCGTAGTAGAGTTGTGAGATTTTGTTTCCCTGACGAAGAGGAGCTAGTCTGGGAGGGGTACAACTTGAGTCGTCCTAATCCCTTGATTTTGAACCTTAAGGCCAATAAAATGATGTCCAAGGGGTTATTGTGTCATCTTGTGAGTGTTAATGATTTAGATCATGACATTCCTTTCATAGACTCAGTTCCTGTAGTGAATGACTTCCTAGATGTATTTTCTGATGATTTGCCTGGAGTACCTCCCCCTCGAGAGATTGATTTTGGTATCGACTTAGATCCCGATACTAAAACAATTTCAATTCCTCCTTACAGAATGGCTCCAACTGAACTCAAAGAGTTGAAGCTGCAGTTAAAGGATCTCACTGATAAGGGTTTCATTCAGCTGAGCATATCCCCTTGGGGCGCTCCAGTGTTGTTTGTGAAAATTAAGGATGGAAACCTTAGAATGTGTATCGATTATCGGCAGCTCAACAAAGTCACTATAAAGAATAAGTATCCACTTCCTAAAATAGATGATTTGTTCGATCAGCTCCAAGGGTATAGTTTTTGCTCTAACATTGATCTTCGTTCAGGGTATCATCAGCTTAGGGTTAGGGATGGAGATATCCCAAAGGCAGCCTTTTGTACCTGTTATGGTCATTATGAGTTCTTAGTTATGTCATTTGGTACACGAATGCACCTGCTGCATTTATGGATCTCATGAACAGGGTCTTCCGTGAATACCTTGACTCTTTCGTCATAGTATTCATTGATGACATTCTCATCTACTCTAGTACCAAGGAAGAGCATGAACAACATTTGATACTAACCTTGCAGGTACTTAGACAACATCAGTTGTAAAAAATTCAGCAAGTGTGAATTTTGGCTTAGATCAGTGTCCTTCCTGGGTCATGTTGTGTCCGATCAGGGTGTGGAGGTGGATACAGGAAGACTGAGGCTGTGAAGAACTGGCCAAAGCCTTATACTCTCACTGACATCCGTAGCTTTCTGGGATTGGCTGGTTACTACTGCAGGTTCGTGGAGGACTTTTCTTCCATTGTTGCGCCACTGACAGCTTTGACTAAGAAGAAATCCAAGTTTGAATGGACGGATACTTATGAGAAGAGTTTCCAGAAGCTCAAGGACAGACTCACTTCAGCCCCGGTGCTTACTTTACCTAAGTGTGGTGAGAATTACACTATTTACTGTGATGCATCTATGGTTTGTTTGGGTTGTTTTCTTATGCAGGTTGGTAAGGTGATAGCCTATGCGTCCAGACAGCTCAAGGTTCATGAGAAGAATTATCCCACTCATGACCTGGAGTTAGCAGCTGTGGTTTTTGCACTGAAGCTGTGGAGGCACTACTTGTACGGAGTGCATGTGGATGTGTTCACAGACCAGAAGAGTCTCCAGTACGTGTTCACACAGAGGGAGTTGAATCTACATCAATGGAGATGGTTGGAGCTGTTGAAGGATTATGACATGAATGTTCACTACCATCCAGGTAAGGCTAATGTTGTAGCTGATGCTTTGAGCTTGATGAGCAGGGGAAGTACAGCCCATGTTGAGGATGAGAAGAAGGAGTTCGAGAAAGATGTACACAGACTGGACAGACTACGTGTGCGATTGGTTTACCCTACTAGTGGGGGTGTTTCAGTTCATCCTAGTTATGAATCATCCTTGGTAGTTGAAGTCAAGCAGGGTCAACATCTCGATCCGGTGTTGATGGAGCTGAAGGACTCAGTGTTGATAAAGATGAATGAGTCTTTCGCTTTGGGAGGTGATGGCATACTTAGGTATTAGGACAGGCTATGTGTACCAGATATGGATGATTTGCGGACCAGGATTGTTGCAGAGGCCCATGGTTCTGGAAATTCCATACATACAGGTTCCACCAAGATGTATCATTATCTTAAGGAGATTTATTGGTGGGATTGCATGAAGAAGGACATTGCAGAATATGTGGCCAAGTGTCCTAATTGTCAGCAGGTTAAGTCAGAATATCTTAAGGCTGGCGGTCTTACTCAGATTATCGAGGTTCTGACTTGGAAGGGAGGCCATTAATATGGACTTCGTGGTTGGTCTTCTGAGGACTAGGAGGCAGCATGACTCCATATGGGTTATTGTGGACAGATTGACTAAGTCTGCCCACTTTATCCCTATGAAGTCTACTTACAGAGCCGAGGATTATGCGAGACTCTATGAGATTGTGAGATGGCAAGGGATTCCTTTGTCTATCATTTCAAATAGACGAGCTCGGTTTACTTCACATTTCTGGAGATCTTTCCAGAAGAGCTTGGGCACGCAGGTAAAGCTTAGTATTGCCTTTCGTCCTCAGACTGATGGGCAGGCAGAGCACACTATTCAGACATTGGAGGACATGTTGAGAGCGTGTATGATTGACTTCAGGTGTAGCTGGGATGACCATCTTCCTTTGATAGAGTTCTCGTATAATAACAACTATCACTCCAGCATTGGGATGGCTCCGTTTGAGGCACTTTATGGTAGGAGATGTAGATCTCCAGTTGGGTGGTTCGAGGTTGGAGAGTCATCCATTTTTGGTCCATAGATCATTCATGAGGCCTTAGAGAAGGTCAGAGTGATTAGGGACAGGTTGGCTACTGCTTACAGTCGGCAGAAGTCATATGCAGATAACAGAAAATGGCCCTTAAAGTTTGATGTTGGTGACCAGGTCTATCTGAAGATATCACTTATGAAGGGGGTGATGAGGTTTGGCAGGAAGGCAAAGTTGAGTCCGAGGTATGTTGGGCCATATGAGATTTTACAGCGTGTGGGTGAGGTGGCCTATGAGTTAGCATTGCCTGCGGAGCTAGCTTCTGTCCATCCAGTCTTTCATGTATCCATGTTAAAGAAGTTCCTAGGTGATCCAGCATCGATTTTACCTGTGGAAGGTTTGGGGGTCGATTAGGACTTGTCCTATAAGGAGGTACCTGTTGAGATCTTAGACAGACAGATCAAGCGGCTGAGGAACAAGGAGATTGCCACAGTGAAGGTATTGTGGAGAAATCATCTTGTTGAGGGTTCTACGTGGGAGGCTGAGGCCAACATGAGATCCCGTTACCCTCATCTTTTTAGCTCTTGAGGTTAGACTTCCTACTCTTAAGTCTAAGTTTCCTTATCTCTCCATATTTTGTTGCTATTGCTTGACTGTGCATAGTGATTATGTTATGATCTTACTGGCATTACGCTAGATAGTGGTAGTGTCATTCGGGGACGAATTTTCCTAAGGGGGGGATAATGTAACAACCCTAAAAATGAAAAAGATAAGAAATGCTTAATGTGTCAAGAATGCCTACGATTAGTTCACACTAATTGATGCGCGTAGAACTAGATCTCAGAACCCTTGCTACAGCCAACCCAACTAACTTGGGGAGTTAGTTGAGCTTGGAAAGATTGGGTCCAACCATGTAGGGATCTCGAATACGAAGATTTACTCGAAGGAGTCTTTACCGGACTTAAAAAAAAAAATCTTAGGTTTGAAGGGTCTAGGGGTAAAATGGTCTTTTTCCTGGATAAGGGTAGTATCGTAATTACCCTAAATATGTAATTAATTATTTAATTACTAAAGTGGAGGGGCAATTTTGGGAGAGAGGGCCAAAATTGATACCTTGAAATGAAGTCTTGCTCCACCCGGGTTCGAATCTAGGTGGGAGCAATGATTTAATGTAATTTTTTTTATTAGTGAATTAATTTAATAAATTAATAATTAACGGCTGATTTAAAAAGAAAAATCAGATTTTATTATTAATTATTATTTATTTATTTATTTATTAATGTTTTTTTTAAAATTGACTAAGTCTTGCCAACTATCCTAGTTTTAAGAGGCATTATCTCACACAAACTCTCTCTCTCATGCCTAAATCTCTCTATCTCTCTCGTCCATTTTGTTGTTCCTGGCTGAAAAAACAGAAGCTAAAACATTAGAAATCAATCAAAAGTTCTCTACACTCAAAGAACTTACAAGAAAAAAATATAAAAGCAAGTAAGCTAACTTAAGAAACGAAAACTTTGCATCATCTTCCCGACGGGATTGTGTTGAAGGTTTAGGGGAGGACTTCGGCAGCACTTGGAAGGTGTGGAAAGCTACAACATGGTATGGGTTTTCTCTCTTAGAATCCTTTCTCCAAGAGAAATTTCTTTCTACAAAATTCAACGTATGAAACTAGGGTTGTCCCTTTTATTGTTGAATTCCTTGTCCCTAGTCTCCTTCCAATTTCAATATAAATTAGGTTAGAAATCATGTTGTTGGTATGGTTGCTGGTAGCTAAGTGTGAAATATGATGTTCTTTGTGATTTTGTGTTTGGAAATAGCAAGCATGTTCAATCATGTCAACTGAAAGTGATGTGGTGCAATATGTAGAATGTTTGTTGTTGTTCTCCGCTTTGAAGTCTTAAAATGGCTAGTTTTATGGTTGAAATTAATGTGCAGAAAATGTGTAATTCGTGATGTTCATATGTGGTGTATGTGACTGATTCTAAGTGAAAAGTTGCAGCCAAAACAACAATGAAATCAACACCTAAGAATGTGTTAAACGAATCCATGAAATACCCCCCAAAAAGGTATTAAATGATCCATGAATTTTCCTATGTTTTCAAGTGAAAATATTGGTGAAGATAAGCTAAGAAAATGACTAAGTTTCCAGCAAAAAATTACAAGTTTAGTTTAGGCTAAAGTATAGAGGAGTAATCTGGAAATTTAATTGGTTTTAAAGGGATGAGGCCACCAGGATTCGAACCTGTGACCTCACCCGTGTGACACCTTAACTTTGCAAGAAAGGAAAAGGGGTCAGGCGGATTCGAAATGGGGTGTACTGGCTGAGAAAGGAGAATGAAAAATTTAAATATATAAAATGGGAGGCGTGGGAATCGAACCCACGACCTCAAGGCAGCGAATTAAGTGAAAGAAAATTAAAAGAAAGGAAATGTGAGGCGTGGGAATCGAACCCACGACCTCAAGGCTGTAAAGGAGAAAGGGAGCAATAAAAATAAAATAAAGTGAGGATGTGGAGTCTCTATCCCCCAACCTCACTGCCAATGCATAGCTAAGTAAAATTTTAAAAAAAATAAAATAAGGAGGCTGTGGGGGTTCGAACCCACAACCTCATGGTCCCTAGAGAAATAAAAAATAATTAAGAGAGGATGTGGGGGTTTGATCCCACAACCTCTTGGTCTAGGCGAATTGGACAAAAAAAATTTAAATGAAAAATAAAAGGGGATGTGGAGGTTCGATCCCACAACCCTTCGTCCAAATAAGAGTAGAATCCAAGGAGAAAAATAAAGAGAAAATGTTGATGTTGGGGCTCGATCTAGGGTCCCAATGTTATGTGGATTAAAAATAAAATCAAGGAAAAATGTAAGTGTTGTCGAAGGGATTCGAACTTGGGTTCCCTTGCCCAAATTTCCGTATTGATACATAAATCATACGTGAATTAAATGTTCAAGAATAATGACATCTACTTAGATCAAAATCAAAATCTTGGCATACAAACAAGATGCATAAGTCTTGTACAACATAATCTTAGGATGATATGAGTCACTTAACGAATTATGAATGAAGCCTCATGGCTTGTATGTATAGACCCATAAGTCTAGCGTACGTTTAAAAATAAGTGAACCTAAGATGTATGAAATGAAATGAAGTAACCCTAGAGGGATTAAGTACGAGTGTAAAACACACTAAATGGCCAAGTGCATTGACATACGATGAAATGATTATTATGTAATGAAATGATGAAACCCTAGAAGGGTTAAGTAAGAGTGTGAAACACACAAATGGCCAAGTGCATTGGCATATGATGAAATGAACATTCTCGTAAAAAGGGGTGAGTAATTATGAAGAGCAAATATGCTAATGTTAATGAATGTGGTGACAACATGCTATGAGGCTAATGTAAAAGATAAGAACAATCTCAATGAGCCTAAGTAAATGTTACCAAAACGTACTCACCTATGAGAGTGTAAAGTTAATGAAGAGACCAGTCTCTATGAACACTCTAATGAAAGTATTGAGATTAACACACTTAATACTAATGATGAGATGAGAAATCATCTACTGAGCTATGATGTCCTCATACTAGAAGCCAGCTTCCATGACGTATGAGTTGAATGTAATGGAACTTTATACTGAGCACTGATAGACTAGCTATGAGCGGTGATGCCTTCTTTTGGAAAGGGCGGAGGTTCACGTAACTCTCATAAGATGAGACTGTCCGGCTTGCCGGGTATGGGTCTCCTTATATCTCCTGGTCTTCGAACCTATACTGCCAATATAAGGATCTGGCGGGGTTAAATTCCCATGTACGTTAGCATGTTTTAGGTCACCTTGGCCGGTGATTCCACCTCTTTTTGGTGTGGGGGAGACACTGGATTTCATGATGCTCACATGATCTATGTCGGTTAAAGTTAAAGTTCCCAATGAATGAATGAGGCCTGCCCCAAATAATGCACATAATGAAATGAACGATACCAAAGGAGTTAGGCTAGGATAATCAAGAGGTGAGCTAGACTCAGGTAATGACACTAGGTTATTCTTGATCATTGCACAGCAAACCCGATGAAATTCTTAAACTACATCCTAGGTATAGCTGGTGTTCACACTAGCCTATGAACGAAATGAAATGAAGTACGTATGAAAGAATGAAGCAGACTCTGTGTTTGCTAATGAAGACTCCCTAGTTGAGGTCCCATATGTTGAGCCCTCATTTTGGAAAGTCTTAATGTCAAGTCCATGATTCCAAGGTCTCATGGCATATGAATGAACATTATAAAAGATGTTATGTGCTATATGCAATATGATATGTGCAATGTGTATGATGTTATGTGCTGTGTGCAATATGATAAGTATGATGATGCATGTTACTCTCATGGCATGACTTTCCTAATCCCAAATTGGAAAGTTCACTGACTTTCCTAATCCAAATTTGGAAAGTTCACTAACTTTCCTAATCCAAATTTTGCAAGTCCACTGATTTGACTTTACATAATCATGTTGTTAGGAAGGAGCTATTCTTACTCATGCATGTCCTTGGTGTGTGCTTGCATATACCCATACTTAGTACAAGTGTGTACTAACCCTATACAATTCTACAATTTTAGGTGCAGGCACAGGGGGAAGCTAGAGCTACAGGTTGACGGTGAAGCTATCCGGACATCGAACATTCATCCGGACTTGGTAGGACCTCATGCTTTCGAGGATGCTTGCCCATTTATATTCTAGCTTCGTCTTAGGATTGAGTTAGTGGAGTATGTTCCACTAGCGTTTCTTTCCCGTATTATTTCAGACATTGTATTGGTGCCATTTTGGCAAGTATTCAGTTATTGCTATATTAAACTATTTCTTTCATTAGATGATCTTATTGTTAGATGGTTGATGGTGAACAAATTACGAATGTATTACAAATGACTAGTAGGTATGTTAAGAGACAAAAGTTTCAAAATTTCCGCTAAAATTAACCTAGATAAAGTAAGAATGACTTAAGTAGGCTTGTCTGTGACCTCTGAGAGGTCAACAATGCCGATCTCGTCTAGGGTCTAGATTCCGGTCGTGACATTGTGTGTGCATGTGGTCCTATAATTAGTACACATGATGTGCTAACCCAATTATTTCCCTTTTTCCCCAACATTTTACGTTTCTGTCGTTGAAGGGTTCGTGACGGCTTATGAAGGAAGACTTGTATTCTCATTCTCCAAGTATGGTAAGTCCTCACCACTTCAAGGACAATGCCACTTTCTAGCATTGGATGTTGATTAGTCTTAAACACACTTTGTTCATTCTCTTTCATTTGAGTAGTAAGATTATATAGTCTATATGTGTCTATTATTGTATTGATGTATGGTCTATGCCTAATTGTTACACTCTCGTTTAGATGGTTATGATATGAGACATCCATTTAAAGACTATAATGTATCTTATATATATATATATATATATATATATATATATATATATATATATATATATATATATATATATATATATATATATATATATATATATGTGTGTGTGTGTGTGTGTGTGTGTGTCATAAAAGTACAATACTATGTAATCTTTTTATACGAAGGGTCTATGTATCTCGATATGATATATATGCGAAGGTTTATGTAAGACTCATGATGGATATAAAAGTTTTTTTTTTTCCCATTCTTTATTGAATGTAATGCTATATATATATATATATATATATATATATATATATATATATATATATATATATATATATATATATATATATGTGTGTGTGTGTGTGTGTGTGTGTGTGTGTCATAAAAGTACAATACTATGTAATCTTTTTATACGAAGGGTCTATGTATGCTCGATATGGATATATTATATATATGCGAGAGGTTTATGTAAGACTCATGATGGATATAGAAGAAAAGTTTTAAATTTTCCGCATTCTTAACCTATGAATGTAATGATGAATGCTAAGAGGCTAGTCCTAGTCCTCTCCGAGTACGACGACGCCGATTACGTATAGGGGGTACTTCCCAGATGTGAAAAGTACCGTCTAGGCAATTTCCATGATGTCTCTTACCACACTAAGTAATACCCGATCCGATAGTTTACGCTTGCCTGCGCCTATCTGCTGATTCTATTGCCTGCCATCGTTTAGTACGAGATCTCTTCACACCTCGCGCTCGTGGCTGTATATTTTTTATCAAATTGGTTCTAGTGCGTTGTAGATTCTTATCCAAGACTTCCAATTTCAGAAAGCTCAGATTCTTATTACCACTTGTTCACCTGCATATTTTTCGTGGTCTATATCATGCCATAGGGTATGGTTCTTTTTTATCATCTGGATGACGCACACTGCTTAGCTCACGCTCAAAACTCCTCCGTCACGAGTCACAAGTGGTACAAATAGGTTTAGAAAATTGAGGTCCACCACCTTTCTCCTCATTAATCTTATTATCTTTAGAAGAATATTTGTTTGGAGATCTCTTCTATAATCTAGGTTGACCTTGCACATCGGATCTACCCCTCTTCAACTCCCTATTCTTCCTCTTTAGCTTGGACTTCTCAATAGATTAAGCATACACACTAAGCCTAGAAATATCCATATCATTAGGAGCATCGCCGTACAAAGATTTTCCTCAATTAGGTTGGATATACCTCTGACATACCTGGTCTATCATCCCTAGGGTTACCAAGGATAGATCATACTTAGACAACAGAGTAAATTTCAAGGAGTAATCTTCCACACTTATGTTAACTTGATTTATATTGATAAACTCCTCAACCTTACCATTCCTTTTCTCACAGGTAATGTATCCACAAAGGAATGCTCCCGTAAAACTCCTGATGTTCTATTTCTAAAGCCCTATTTCTCTTCAATGTAGTGAGCCACACTTGGGCCACATCTATCAATTGATAGGAAGAAAACTCCGCTTTCTCCCTAGAATATACCGCGATAACATTGACTACCTTACACTCCTCATACAAAGACTCTTGGGGATCCTCTCCCCTTTAGAACCAACAGATGTAAGAGCATTTATCTTCAAAAAGTCTCTCAACCTAGAAGCGAAAGAACTCTCAATAACATTAATCCTAGGCCACACCTCTCTATTCACTTGACCCATCATGTCTTCGGTTAAGGTTGGAAAATCCGACCTAATCACCACATTAGTCATGGCTGGTGGATCCACTGGAACTTGGTTGTCTTTCGAAACTTAGCCACCTTTAGGACCTTGAGGATCATAGGGAGGAACTACTTCATGCTCATTCTCCTCTTCAAATCTCATTGAGGTCATTCTTCTTGCATTCATATCCTATAAACACAAAAGGAGGATTAGAAAAAGGACACTTATAGAACTAAACTCTAAGGCATGATTTAAAAAATATGAATGAAGTGTAGTTTTCTAACGTCCTAGAGCGTCTCTCTCACAGATGTGTCTCGAATCACACAGAGATGTGATACCATGTTTGTTACGTGGCTTGTAAGATATCAACCCTACAAACCATTCCCGAGCTCTGATACCATGTTTTTCAAGCCCCGAGACCACCCCCTCTATGTTACTTTCGTACTTGACCCCAAAGGGGTCTCATACAAGGCTCATAGAATTCATTCATTGCATAGGTTATAGAAATAGTACATAACTAAAACTTTTTATTTAAACCTCATAAAATCTAAAGAAATTCATAAATATTTTAACACAAGCAAAAGTCTATATCTCACATAAACATCATAGACACAATCATTAACAAATTAGGGCCACTGCTCTATACAATTGAATACTTAACAATATTCATAAAACAAGAAAACCTAGAAACATTAGAAGTCCTTGTCCTCGATCTATGAGGTCATACCCAAAATGAATTTCTAGCGACCCTTTTCAGAAGTATACTACCCTCAACGAATAATTTGGTTAAGTATGTGCATCTTGCCCATTTAAACATTTATTTAATGTCAAAATTGATATGGCGCAGAATTTTAACTTAGGACGGAAAAAACCTCACAAAATAATTTCAGCAAATAATCGACGAGCTTTTCATACATATATTATCCTAACACTTAAGGATTAAATAAAAAGAATATTACCAACTTCCGAGTACCAAAATAGCTAGTTCATGTTTCACACAAACATTTAAAATAAAAAATATCTTTAGTATATTAAAAGACGAGTCTACACACCCCAAAAAAATGATAAGATATAGTCATACTTTTATTGCAACCCACTGTGACATGATCAAATCAGCCCTCAATATTTCATGTAAATATACAACATATAGGCTAAGAGGGACTTGTAAGTGGATGCAGAGGTTCACCATCTGTGCTGCTGGGCCGATTTCTGTATGGACCTACCACTGGTCAAGACAAGAGCCTTAACACCGCGGAGTTTGATTACAGGTGGAACATAGTCTTGGGAGGTGATTTTCAGAGAAATGTGGAGAAGCGGGAAGAGGTGAAAATGTGGCTAGCCCATTACATTAGGTCAGATGGTGAGCAGGCTGACATGGTCATACCACCCTAAAAGATTATAAAGAAGGCTACACTGAACTTTGTGGCCGAATTCTTCTGGTTGTTTCTCCGAAAAAGAGTGTCACCCACACAGGCCGACAACATTCTCACTTGGGACAGGGTAGTCATGGTGCAGCACTAGTAGCAGAGTTAATGATTAACTTTGTGCGGATGATGTTGACGGTGATACACGAGAGGGCGTTAAAGACCTCCACTACATACTGCTTTTACAGTAAGATCTTTCAGATCTGTAGGTATGCCAGAGTACCAATCTGGCACTGTATAACACTCCATCAATCGACCTGGACATTAGATATAGGCCTCATAAAAGATGAGGCTAATGTGGTGGCACCCCGCAAAGGTCCCCGAGGCGATGTTCCTCCATTAGGAGAAAATCTTGCAGACACGGTGGAGCAGGTAGAAAGTGCTGACCGCTCCATACCACAGCATGCCAACCCCACCCCGGCCTCTTTTTCTCATGCCGCTAGCAGGGCACCAATTCTTCTAGGTCCACACCCCCACGGCGGTGCTTCCCTTGGTTAGAGTTCAGAAACTACAGGCTTAGATGACCACCCTGCTCCCGCATATAAAGCCTTGGATGAAGAAGTCGATAGAAGAGGCTTAGGACCGCATTGAAAAAAGGGTGCCCAAGATAACAAAGCAGCAAATTTGGGTAATTCAAAAATGCCTTGACGCATTTGAGTTGTGAGTTCTGGCAGGACCAGCCCGCACCAAAGATCTCACTACCATTCAAACTGTGTTGGCTAGCCTACGAGCTGATGTATATGATATCTTCAAGATGAGGGAGACTGAGGTTGTAACATCTGGGGAGCACCGCCTAGACGTAATCGCCGTCGTCTTCATCGGAGAGGACTAAGACTAGCCACTTAGCATTCGTCATTACATTTTATAGGTTAAAAAGTGCAGAAAATTTGAACTTTTCATATACATCTACATCATGAGGTTTACTTAGACATCTCGCTTAGACATCATATATACATAGGGAGTTTACTTAGACTCCTCGCATAGGAAGCTTACATAGGCTTCTACTTTTATGCGACATATACATTATACAAAATATCATCTAATAAGAATGTCTCATATAGACCATCTAAACCAGAATAGAACAATTGAGGCATATCCCTTACACAAATGTATAATTGTTACTTAGGGCTTACAAAAATGTCTTGAACAATAAGAGTGAAGCAAATGTCCTTGGACTATAACAAGTAACATAGGTAGAATAATAAAAGACATCCTCCTCGGATCTTGAGGACCTACCCACACTTGGAGAAAATATCCAATCCTTCCTTGCAAATTGGCCACAACCTCTTCAACGACAAGAACCTAAAATATTTGGGACAAAGGAAGAAATATGGGTTAGTACACCACTTGTACTAAGTATGGGAACATATGCACACACATACTTTAAAATCATGCACAAAGGGACATTTTTTCTAACCATGCTAAGTTACTTTGAAAAGGCTTATGCACAACTAAGAACCCATTTCGACCAATAATCACATATTCATTAAAACAAGACCATTTACAACACAAGACAAATATCATCAATAAAATTCAAGTCAACATATGTAATATCATATTTAAGTACATTACCGAAACAACTCAAACATCATGCTATAACAACAAAGCATGATCAAGAGTTCATAAAATTACAACATATGCAATACCCTTACCCATAATCCACCATCAAGTCTACAAGTCCAATAACCAAGTAAAGCCCCATAACCTTACTGAACCAAGTAAACCAAACAAAGGATCATAGGCAATGTCTAACCTTACATGACATAGCATCAAGTGTAGCCATCATCGTATTTAGCAATATAGACCAATAGGATGTTCATAAGTGAGACTAACATCATAAAGTATCATCAACATGTAAAGTCAACATAAGAACATAAGAACAACCTTCTATGACTTCTCTCAAGGCCAACTAGTGCAATGTATAGGTAGAGTCCCATAACCCTACCTAGACTAAGTCAAAGCCCTTAAGTAACCCTAATTAGTGTTCACTTTATTACTTAATTTTACTTTCGGGAAAACTTTCCTTAACCAACATAGACCACATGATCTATATATGGAATTCGGTGTCATGAAACTCTACACCGAAATAAGGTGGTCTACTTGCCAAAGTAGTACCAAAAATGAACATAGCATCTAGGTGGATCCACTATCTAGTATTCCTATAGAGGCAACATTGTTAGAGAACTAGCAGAGATGTTTGAGACCCTTTTTATGCCATTGGCACTGTAAACTCTATCTCACGAGTACAATAATGAGCTAACCTTCCCTACTTGGGAAGGGACACTCCTCACTACTAGTTCAATCGGTGCTAAGCTAGATTCCCTTTTGAAATTTCTTTAAGTCTTGCTTTAACAATCATAAATTAGTTTAGGTCATAGGAGACGAACTCCTTGTATAGTCATAGTCATTATCTTATTAGGAATTGCATGAGAATGTCTTTCATTACAACCCCCATATGTGAGATTAGCATATTTTCATTATCATGTCATAATAAGGCACATATGTAATTCATAACAAACCTTATATCATTACATCTTAATCATAATATGAAAATTCACATAATCAATACATTTCAAATGCATCATCATACCAACACCTACTTAATCTAATCACAAGATAAACTTTAATTGAACTTCATCACCAAGTACAAGCCATCAGAATTGGAGTAAAGGTTTCATATTACAAAGACTTACCCAATCTCCTTCACAATCCATCATCCATGGTTTTACGATCAACCATCCAATTTCATCCAACAATATGTGTAAAAACATCATACAATATTAATCTATACAATAACTAAGCAAATTGTATGATCACTATCAAAATTAACATCAATTCATGATCTAGGATTAGGGCAAAAGGGTTAAGTAAGATCTCAAAGATGACTTAGGTAAAGCTAGAGCCTAACATTGTTGTAATTATGGTATAAGGTCCTAAATTTGTCTATAATATGGTATAGAGGCAGTGTCTAAGAGTTTAGGTGTATTGGAAGTCAAACGTCAAGGGACGGCTAAGACGTTCGAAGATTAAGTCACCTATGTGTCTCACATGTGATTTATGTGTTTATGTGTGATTCATGAGGTTATGAAGTCATTAAATGAGTTATTATGGTGTATATAGGCAGTGTGTAAGGTTTCGTAAAGTTTGGAGGTCAAACGCCCAAGAACGTCATTTGCCTTGAAATGACCTTGTGTGTCTATGGATGTTTCGTCGAGTTTTACGTGTTTGTTTCGGGTGAAATTCATGTGATAGGTCCAAAACTCATATACGATAATTTTTGGATTGGAAACGTCCAGGCAAACATCCCCAAGGACCAACCAAGGGTCCTTGAGGAAGGACCCTTTCATTTAGCCAAAGTTGTCCAAGATAGCCTACCTACGGATGGAAATCGACGCCCAGTGGGTCAGTCGACGCCCCGTAGGTGAGGTCTCATCGATGGACAGTTAGGTGTGGAGGAGGAGATGCCAAATACCAGCCTCAGTCCTAGACCACGGACCAGCAGGATGGTCCGTTGGTCAAGGGACGGGCCGTCGATGGTCCCTCCGTCTGTTAGCCTGTTTCCTGCGCAGGTTCACTGTGATGTTAGGGGTGAAGTTGGAAATTCACCCCAATTCTTATAAAAATAGGACGATGGTTGTTTTAGGTGTTTATGGGTATTTTAAGTGTATATACATCATTAAAGTCTCATTAAAACCCTAGCAATTAGATCAAAACCCTTTCCCTCTTAAAGTTTCTCCAAAAAACTCCATTAGAGCTCAAAGTGAAGATGGAGGTTGAAGATGGATCTTCAATGGAGTTTCTTCTTCAATTAGCATTGGGTTCTTCTAATAAGGTATGGGAGTTGTTAATCTAAGTCTTTCTATCACCTTAGAGCAAATTTAAAAGATGATTTTCAAAAGATTTCAAAAAGATGAAAATTCCAATTGCTAGTCTATGTCTTGGGTTCTTGCATGAAACGTTTTCAAACCTTAAGATATGATGTTAATGATGTATAATTTATGTTTTCCAATGAAATTCTCGATGAACCCTTGATCTTTTCAAATCTCTGAATTTGACTAAAATATGGACGAATTGATCATGCTTTGATATTAACAAATTCATGTTTAGATTGTTATGGGCTTTTGATTTATGTATAGATTATGATTGTATGGTTTATAGGATGTTTCAATTTGATCAATTGAGTAATTAATACTCTTAGATATATTGTCTTTTAAGCTTATTGAACTGATATTGGCTTAATGCTTATAGATTCTAGTGTAGTTTTCTATGGGTTATTGAATGATGTAAGAATTGTATTCAATTGATGTTTAGGTTGTATTAGATTAATAAATCTATATTGAAGTGACCTATATTCATTGAGTATTATTGTTATTGTATTGAATTGATGTTCATGGTCATGGGTAAGGGTCTTATGGTATTGAATTGGATGATTTAGCTTTGGATTGAACTGGTGAGATCAAGTGGGTCGTATGCTGCCCTAACTCTCTTAATATTAGATATAGCTATTGTAATTTATCTCTTGAATTATGTGTGATTGGTATTGACCACTTATGGTTGCGGTGTTATGTGATTGATGTGGCCTTGTCGGCGTTATTTTAAGTATTATGATGATCATGACCTTGTCGGCACTACTTGAAGTAATATGATGGTTTTTGTAGTTGATTATGTGAAGTATGATCATATCTACTTGTATGTGAAGTAATGTGAAAGTATGTGTTTCTTCTATTGATACTATTTAGGTAATCATGTTAGAGTATGACTAAGCGTTCTTGTGTGTAGTGTTTAAGTTGATGTATTATTGTTCTTATTTGGCTATATGAGTCTATGATGATTATATTGATGATGATATAGTAGTGTATAGTATGACTTAAAGATGATAATGGTTGTTCCTATGTGCTTCTAGAATGACATGCAATATGTGCTAAAGTGAAGTATGTTGTGTCTTGTCTTGGTTGACTTGTGTCCCTTATAGAAAGTAGGGGGATTCATCCTTGTGAAATCCCTAATCCTTGAAGCGGTGGTATTAGCATTGGTGTTCACTTGCACCCTTGTATCCCTAGCAACTTGGGTAGCTAACACTTGATTCAAGATATGAATGACCGACCTTATCTCAACATTAGACATAGCCCCTTCTTCAATAGGAACATAAGGGTTTTGAGGAGATTGGGAGGGAACCGACTCATTCAAATTCTCCTCTACGGCCCTTCGAGCATTGTATTCATTGCTTATAAGCAAAAATAAAGGATGAGAAGAAAGGACTAGATAGATTTAAGACTCTTAGGCACGACAAAGGAATAACAAGAGAGTGAAAGTTCCTAAGCATCACATAATCTCTCATTCATAAGTGTGTCACACTTCGCAATTATGAATAAAACCCGACATAGACGTATCTTAATGAGATATCAATCCTAAGAAGATTTAACCTGATTCTCTACTATCATGTTTGTAACGACCTCATGTACACCCTAGTCGTTACCGGCATCGTCGTACTCAAGACGATTTAGACAAGCCTCTTAGCATTCGTCATATCAAATCATAAGTCAAAAACGTGGAAAAATTAAAACTTTTACTTATTTTACAAGGAGGTTTACATAGACCTCTACATAGGAAGCATACATAGGCTTCTCGCAATAGACAACTAAAAAATACGCATAGAAATTTAGCCTAATACTTTGTCTCATACAAACCATCTAAGAGAAGTCAAACAATCCGGGCAAAGACCTTATACAAATCCATAATTGCCACATAGAGCTTACACCAATATCTTCAAAAATAAGAAAGAAATGAATGTCTATTAGACAATAGACGTACTACTAACATAGAGTGTGTGGTAGCATCCTCGAACTAGAGGGCATACCAAAACTTGGAGAGTCTAATCCAAGCCTTCTTGCTTTAGCCTCAATGATACCTCAATGGCCCGAACCTACAATGTTGGGGGAAAATGGAAGATATATGGGTTAGTACAAAACACATGTACTAAGTATGGTCCCTATGCATAAAAATCGTTAACATGTGAAAAGACACCATTAGTCAAAACTATGCACAATGACCAACAATTCAATATACATATATAAGGAACAGCATCATCATAACAACATATAAGTAACTCAAGCAACACTTGTGCAATGCCAAGAATAAAGCCCCATAACCCTATCCAAAGCTAAATATCACATTAAGCAACCCACTTCATACTTACAACATATTCTCATATATAACATGCTTCATACATCAATACTAATAATAACTTATAAACATAATCATAATCATCATCATAAAAGAACACTACTAGAATCATCCTATAGGATTTCACATGTGCAATGAGTAAGAGAAGTCTCATACCCTCCCTTAGACTTTGTAGAACCCTTCAAGAAAACCCTAATAAGTGTTCACATACTCAACTTATCCATTTACTTTTATGTTAAGGAAATAAGTGCAATAACCAACATGAGACCATCTGAGCTACATGGAATCCGGTGTTCTACTACCACACCGAAAAGAGAGGGTTACCACTTGCCTAAGGTGTAACCATTTGTACATAGCTATCTAGGTGTATCCACTAAGCTAGAGTCCTATGTGGGCACATAATTAAGGGTCAAGGAGATTGTTTCTATAAACCTTGACTTACTAACGTGGAGGTTCCATCTCATGAGACAACACATAATTAGGGAATCCAGACTTACTAATGCGAGTAACCCATGTGGGAGGCCGAACTTATTAACATGAGACCTCCATCTAATTTGCATGCCCTTTCGGTGCTAAGAAATTATTATCTTTAGTAATCATCTTATAAAATCATACAAGTTTACATTAGTCTCTTCTAGACCATTATGTAAACATCCTATCATAATAGCTCATAGGTGATCACAAGTGAGAACAATCCTTTCACTTTAGATACATTATCATAATTGTGACAAACTACATTCAATCATATAGTAATCATATCATAACATAATTACATAATTCATAGCCAATTTATGAATCTAGGTTAGGGATGAGCAATTCTTATCACCAACATCACAACAACACAATTAGTTATATTATCAATATCACATAAGTAGATTTCACCTTGCATAACTGAGATCAAAAGAGAATCAAGATCATACCTCATTTCCCTTCTTGGTACTTCATTCTTCAATACCCAAGAACTTACAACCAACATAAAAAATAGGGAAATTCATGAAGTATTAACATAACAAAAATCAAAGTAAATAGTGACATGTTCATCACCCTCATCAATTTATCTTAACAAACCCAAGAAATTAGGGATTGGGGGGAACGACATGAGTCAAGGGAAAATTCATAGGAATTCATCAATTTACCATTAATTAACACTTAAAAACATTAACTCATCATAATTCATCACAATTGATACACAATTTGGTTTTAGAAAGAAGACCCATATGAGGAGAAAAAACTTATTTTGGTGGATTTAGAAATCATCTTTTGAAGGACCTCTTGGGTAAAGGATTCCCAAGAGTTAAACAAATCATACCTTATATATGAGAAATCCACGAAACTGGGTTGAAAAACTTGAAGGCTTGATCTTCTTCTTGGAGCTCTAATGATCTTCAATGGAGTTTTGGAGGAGGAGAGTTTTGGATGGAGAGAGAGATTTTTGAGTTCAACTTTTGGGACTTAATTTGAGTGATAAAATTGACCTAAAAACTGACCCTAAGACATTATATAGTCACCAATTAAATTACCCAAGAATCCCCTCACTTAAATGGGTTTATTTGTGAAGTCAAAACACACAAAATACGACTTTTACGATATATGGGAAGTAGGTGCGCGTCGCGAGGTTAATTCCCCAATTTATTTTAGAATTTTAAGCTGGGGAAGTAGGTTCCGTGTCATCCCAACGTTGCGAGTCCCACTCCAGATCCCCACGTGATGGTTGCGAGTCGTGCAGCAGCCACCAGGATCCTGCCTGCGCGCAGCTGCCTTAGCAGCTTGCTCTCCCATGTTCGAGTCCTCCCCAAGGACCCTTCTGATGGTCCTTGGGGTGTCGTAACTATACGCTTTGACCTTTTATACTAAACTCTACCTATTCAAAGTGTTTTTACAAGTTTTGGACTTTATATGACCCTATGAAACCTTCACCAAACATAGAGATGTTAAATAGTTCAATTTCGCTAGTTTTCGGACGTTAAGGGCTTTCTTTAATGCTATGGATCGAATAATTCTCAAACAAGTTATTGAATCTTATTTAAGTCTACTATAATCATTTTTCAACATATAAAACTTTAGTATAGGTCATGGAATTTACGGGGTGTTACATTGATCCTTTGGTCAAGTAAGTGACTAATGTAGTATTTAGGGCTTATTTTCAAGTGTTGGATCAAGACGGGATGGCCTTAGCCAATAAAGAGGTTTTGGTTCCCGTGAACCCAAATTGGGGTACGACAGCTTCTAATGTGAGGAACTTTACTCGGATTAATCCTCCAGAATTTCATGGTTCTAAGTTCGAGGAAGATCCTCAACAGTTCATTGTTGAGGTCAAAAAGGTATTGATTATCATGGGAGATACGGCGGTTGATAAGGCGGAGTTGGCCGCTTATACACTTAACGGTGTTGCATAAATATGGTACAACCAATGAAATGAAAGGAGACCAGAAGATGCGGGTCCTCTTGATTTGGAGAAGTTTAAGGATGCTTTTCTTGATAGGTTCTTTCCCCTTGTGATGAGGGAAGCAATGGTGCTTTAGTTTATCAAATTTCGTCTAGGAAGTATGAGTGTGAGGGAATATTCTTTGAAGTTCACACAATTGTGTAAATCTGCCCCTATATGTAGCACCTTTGAATCTAGTAGACTAAGATAGGAATAAAGTGCAAGTCATGAACTAGAGAATTGGGCCTTGGGACCCTCCATGAGTGCCGACACGAGTCCTGATGGGCACCATGACTCACGGTGGTGCCCATAATGCCTAGGTAGTATAGAAAAAGGTTGCCTACCTCCCACAAAAGCCTAGACAGCTTCTTCTAGTCACCATGGATCTTGGGACAACTCATTATGGTCAGGTAGTAGCTTCATAACACTGCAAAAAATAGGGACCCTCCCATTAGCCACTAAACGGATCGTCAAGGACACCACTGGCCATGGGCGGGGTTATGGTTATGACTTAGATTCTTAGAGGTTAAGGGGTGGTTATCTAGTTTAATGGTCAAGTGCCAAGGGCATCACAATTGTCCGTGAAGCCCCACACAGACCGTGAAGTCGTCCCTGTAAGGTTTTCATTTGACTTAGAATGTAAGGTAAACTTCAAATAATCATATAACTTAGCTTAAAATGAATTAGGTGGGTCATGACCTATATAATTAAAGGTCTCCGAGTCCCCTTTCAAACTCATCCGAGTTTTCCATATTCCCATCTCAAATAAATATTTATGCTTGAAGAAGAAGAAGAAGAAGAAAAAGAAGAAGAAAAAGAAGAAGAAGAAGAAGAAGAAGAGGAAGAGGAAGAGGAAGAGGAAGAGTATGAGGAAAAGGAAAAGGAAGAGGAAGATGACACGAAGGAAGAAGAAGAATAATAAGAATAAGAAGAGGAATATGAAGAGGAAAAAGTAGAAGAGTAAGAAGAAGGATATGATAAAGAACAAGAAGAAGAAGAATGTAACATTCCAGAAAATGTACTTGTCTAGTGAAGAGTCTATTAAGTTTTAAGAATATGTATTGGGGTACATAGGCATCCCAATGCCCAATATTGAGTAATATTGGACATGTTAGAGAATTTTGGCTTAAGGGTGTTAGCCAAATTTTATGCATTAACAAGTAACTTAAAATTCACTTTGATGTCCAAATGCTCCAATCCAAACTTGTTTAGGAATTGTAATTGCAATGAAGACCCTAATCTAAAATTCTTAATTTCATCGCTTACGCACATTAGGTACGAGGTGTAACAACCCTAAAAAAAATGAATAAGCTAAATCTTTAAGGTGTCAAGAATGCTTGCGATTAGACAGGGGTTCACACGGATTGATACGCGTAGAACCAGACCTCAGAACCCTTACTACGACCAAGCCAACTAACTTGGGGAGTTATTTGAATTTGGAAAGGTTGGAGCCAACCAAGTAAGGCTCTCGAATATGAAGATTTAATCGAAGGAGTCTTTACCGGACTTAAAAAGAAGAAATTTTAAGTTTTGAGGGTCTAAGGGTAAAATGGTCTTTTACCAGGCTAGGGGTAGTATCGTAATTACCCTAAATATATAATTAATTAATTATTTAATAAAGTGGAGGGGCAATTTGGGGAGAGAGAGCCGAAATTGGTCTCTTGAAATGAAGTCTTGCTCCACCCGGGTTCGAACCTTGGTGGGAGCAAGAATTTAATATGATTTTTTTTATTATTGGTGAATTAATTTAATAAATTTATAATTAATGGCTGATGTAAAAAGGAAAATCAGATTTTTTTATTATTTATTATTTATTTACTTATTAATTAATGTTTTTTTTAAATTGACTAAGTCTTGCTAACTATCCTCGTTTTAAGATGCACTATCTCACACTATCTCTCTCCCTCAAGCCTAAATCTCTCTCTCTCTCATCGAAATTATTTTTCTTGGCTGAAAAAACAGAAGATAGAAACATTAGAAAGAAATCAAAAGTTCTCTAAACTCAAAGAACTTACAAAAAAAAAATATACAAGCAAGCAATCTAACTTAAGAAACGAAAACTTTGCATCATCTTCTCGACTGGTTTGTGTTGAAGGTTTAGGGGAGGAGTTTGGTAGCACTTGGAAGGTGTGGAAAGCTACAACAAGGTATGGGTTTTCTCTCTTGGAATCCTTTCTCCAAGAGGAATTTCTTTCTACAAAAGTCGACATATGAAACTAGGGCTGTCCCCTTGAATGTTGAACTCCTTGTCCCTAGTCTCCTTCCGATTTCAATCTAAATTAGTTTAGAAATCATGTTGTTGGTATGGTTGCTGGTAGCTAAGTGTGAAATATGATGTTCCTTGTGATTTTATGTTTGGAAATAGTAAGCATGTTCAATGATGTCAACCGAAAATGATGTGGTGCAATGTGTAAAATGTTTGTTGTTGTTCTCCGTTTTGAAGTCTTAAAATGGGTTGTTTGATGATTGAAATTATTGTGCATAAGGTGTGTAAATTGTGATGTTAAATGAAGTGTAAGGTGGCTGATCATAAGTGGAAAAATCTAAGCTAAAACAACAATGAATCTACACCTAAGAATGTGTTAAACGAATCATGAAAGTACCTCAAAACGAACGTATGAATGTTGTTAAATAAAGGCTAGAAAATTTAATAAAATTTCCAGCACTTGGTGATGGAATTTTCGGCCAGAATACTTAAGGTTGAGAGGTTTAAAAATATATTTAAAATATGTGAGGTCAGTGGGGATTGAACCCAAGACCTCACTACATGAAAGCTGGAAAAAAAAAGAGAGAGGTGTGGGATTCGAACCCACAACCTCTCGGTCAAACAAGAGAGTAAGAGGGGAATTTTAAATTAATAAAAATAATGGGAGGAGTGGGATTCGAACCCACCACCTCTTGGCTGAAGAAGGAGACAAAGAGAGAAATTAAAAAGAAAATAAAGTGAGGCTGTGGGGGCTCGATCCCACAACCTCACTGCCAACACTTAAGTAGTTAACTTTTAAATGAAAATGAAAATAAGGAGGCTGTGGGGGTTCGAACCCACAACCTCTAAGTCCCAAGCGAAATAAAGAAAAAATAAATAAAGAGAGGCTGTGGGGGTTTGATCCCACAACCTCCTGGTTAAGCCGAAATGGACAAGGAAAATAAATGGGAAAATAAGAGGGGGCTGTGGGGGTTCGAACCCACAACCCCTCGGCCAAAGGAGAGAAGTTCTAGAGAAAAGGAACTAAAAAGAAATGTTGATGTTGGGGTTCGACCTAGGGTCCCAATATCATGAAGACTAAAAATAAAGTCAAGGAAAAATGTAAGTATTGTCCAAGGGATTCGAACTTGGGTTCCCTTGCCCAAATTTTCGTATTGATACATAAGTCATACGTGAATTAAATGTTCAAGAATAATGCCACCTACTTAGATCAAAATCGAAATCTTGGCATATATACAAGATACATAAGTCTTGTACTACATAATCTTAGGAAGATTTGAGTCACTTAACGAACTATGAATGAAGCCTCATGGCTTGTATGTATAGACCCATAAGTCTAGCATACACTTAAAAATAAGTGAACCTAAGATGTATGTAAAGAAACGAAGAAACCCTATAAGGGTTATGTAAGAGCGTGAAATACGCAAATGGCCAAGTACATGGCATATGATGAAATGAACTTTCACGTAAAATGGGGTGAGTAATTATGAAGAGCAATTGTGCTAATGTTAATGAATGTGGTGACAACATGATATGAGGCTAATGTAAAAGATGAGAACAATCTCAAATGAGCCTAAGAAATTGTTACCAAAACGTACTCATCTTTGAGAGTGTAAAGTTAATGAAGAGACCAGTCTCTATGAACACTCTAATAAAAGTATTTAGATTAACACACTTAATACTAATGATGATGAGAAATCATCTATTGAGCTATGATGTCCTACTACTAGAAGCCAGCTTCCATGACGTATGAGTTGAATGTAATGGAACTTTATACTGAGCACCGATAGACTAGCTATGAGCGTTGATGCCTTCTTTTGGGAAGGGCGGAGGTTCACGTAACTCTCATGAGATGAGACTGTCCGGCTTGCCGGGTATGTGTCTCCTTATATCTCCTGGTCTTCTAACCTATACTGCCAATATAGGGATCTGGCGGGGTTAAATTCCCATGTACGCTAGCATGTGTTGGGTCACCTTGGCCGGTGATGCCACCTCTTTTCGGTGTGGGGGAGACACTGGATTTCATAATGCTCACATGATCTATGTCGGTTAAAGTTAAAGTTCCCAATGAATGAATGAGGCCAGCCTCAAATGAAGCACATAATGAAATGAATGATACCAAAGGTGTTACAATAGGATAATCAAAAGGTGAGTTAGATTCAAGTAATGACATTAGGTCATTCTTGGTCATTGCACAATGAACCTAATGAAAGTCTTAAACTACATCTTAGGTATAGCTGGTGTTTACACTAGCCTATGAACGAAATGAAATGGAGTACGTATGAATGAACGAAGCAGACTCTGTGTTCGCTAATGAAGACTCTCTAGTTGAGGTCCCATCTATTGAACCCTCATTTCTGGGATGTCTTAATGTTAAGTCCATGATTCTGAGGTCTCATGGCATATGAATGAATGATATTAAAGGAGTTATGTTCTACATACAAAGTGTGTTGTAAGATATATGATATGTGCTACGTGTAAATGTTATGTGTTGTTTGCAAATGTGAAAAGTATGATGATGTATGTTATTCTGATGGCATAAGCTTCCTATTCCAAATCTGGAAAGCTCACTGACTTTCCTAATCTAAATTTAGAAAGCTCATTGACTTTCCTAATCCAAATTTGGGAACCTTCTAATTTCAATTTGGCAAATCCAATGACTTGACTTCCAAAAATCATGTCGTTACGAAAGTGCTATTCTTTCTCATGCATGTCCTTGGTGTGTGCTTGCATATACCCATACTTAGTACAAGTGTGTACTAACCCTATACATCTATACTATTTTAGGTGCAGGCACAGGTAGGCGATAGAGCTACAGGATCATTGTTGCAACTATCCGGACGTCAGCATTCATCCGGAGTTTGGTAGGTCCTCATGCTTTCTAGGATGCTACTGTTTTACATTCCAGCTTAGTTTTAAAGTTGAGTTAGTGGATCATGTTCCACTAGCGTTTCTTTCCTGTTTTGATTCAGACTTTGTGTTGAACCATTTTGGCAATTATACAATTAAGATTTATTGAACTATTCCTTTCATTTGATTATCTCTTAATGTTAGATGGTTGATGGTGAACAAATTACGAATGTATTAGAAATGTTTAGTAAGCAATATTTAGAAACAAAAAGTTCCAAATTTTCCGCTAAAATTAACTTATGTAAAGTAAGAATGACGTAAGTAGGCTTGTCTGCGACCTCTGAGAGGTTAACGACGCCGGTCTCGTATGGGGTCTAGATTCCAGTCGTGACAAAGTTGGTATCAGAGCCAGGTTAAATTCGGAGAATATTGAGTTCACATCAACCACATTGAGTAGTTTCTAAGTCATGGTAGTGAGGGTGCACCACTATCCTGAATTAGAAACTGCATGATGCGTAGGAAAATTTCCCTTCTTCTTGATCTTATCGTGCTTCTCTGAATGTCTGATTTCTTGGTGTCATGAGCGTATCTAACATCAATTTTTTTTTGTTTTCAGAGAATGAACCCTAGGAGGGCCATTGGTCAGAGGAGAGGAAGAGCAGCTACAGGGGGCAACCGAGTTCTACCCCAGGCTCCAGCTGAAGAAGTGGTTGTGCCAGTTAATCCAGTTGGGTTGACTGATGCTGAGGTGAGGGCATCTCTGGCCCAGATGGCCCAGGCCATTACTATGCAGGCCCAGGCCATGACTGCCCAGGTCAACTGGCAGAATGTTTAGAGGGAGAACCCACCGGTTCGTAGCATGGCTGACAGGCTGAGGGATTTCACGAGGATGAATCCTCCTATTTTCACAGGGTCTAGGACTGCAGAGAATCCTCAAGAGTTTGTAGATGAGTTGCATAAGATCCTGGTGGCTATGGGGGCCACTGATATTGAGAAGGTTGAGAAGGCTTCCTATCAGCTCAAGGATGTTGCACAGACTTGGTGCAATATGTGGCAAGATAGTCGTGTCTTAGATGGAGTGCCAGTCACTTGGGAGCTGTTCAAGACAACATTTCTGGAGAGGTTCTTTCCCAGGGAGATGAGGGAAGCCAAGGTTGAAGAGTTCATCAACCTTAAACAAGGATCCATGACAGTCAGGGAGTATTCCCTGAAGTTTGTTAAGCTATCCAGGTATATTACTTTCCTTAGTATTTAATAGCAAGATTGAGGAGAGTACTGAGGCTTGTTGAATTATCCAGGTATGCTACTCCCCTGGTTTCGAACAGCAGGGATGAAATGAGTAGGTTCCTCACAGGAATCAATGGAGACCTGAAGGAGGAATGTCGGTCTGCGATGCTCCATGATAATATGGACCTTTCCAGGTTGATGGTGCATGTACAGCAGGTGGAGGACAGCCGTAGAAAGAGGGGTATTCGTGATGTTAGGAGGCCTAGGCCTCAAGATCAGGCAGGTCCCAGCCACGGAGGCCACAGAAACAACTTTGGCGTCCGTGAGCAGCCAAGGTTTAAGAAGGGACTCTCCCACCAAAGGGAGTCAAGTTCATCCAGTGGTCTCTATGATAGGGATTCCAAGTCCAGAGATAAGAGAAATAATGAAGTATATACACCTAAGGAAAGGCAACCTTGCAGGAAGTGTGGCAGACAGCATGTAGGAGAGTGTATGATAGGCTCTAACGCTTGTTACAACTGTGGAAAACCGGGACACATGGTGAAGGATTGTCCGAATAGAAGAAGTCAAGAACAAGGGAAGGAGAGAGTTCAGACTAATGGCCCAAATGAAGAGGCTCCAAGGAAGCAACGATTCTTCTCACTCAAGTCTAGTGGTACAGGGGAAGGCACTTCTGATGAAGCCTCGGGTGCGTATCCTTAATTAGCCTTTCATATATTTGACTGTGTATGGTGTTTATGCCCTAGTATGAGGTTAATATGTTTGAAGTCATCATGTTGGTTGCTGATTTATATGACTTTTATGTTGACTTATGATGTATGCTTTGATGAGACTAGTTTTGGGAAGAATTCCTTAGTCTATTAATGTGAAGCTACTAGTAGGTTTCAAGGATGTGTACCATCATGTTAAGATGTGAATTAGATATTCACCCATGGAAGTATTAAAGTATCTACGTATGTGTACGTTCTATAGATGACATACTTATTATTAGTAAAGAGTAGTGTCATTCGGGGACGAATGTTCCTAAGGGGGGGATAATGTAACAAACCTAAAAAAAATGAATAAGCTAAATGTTTAAGGTGTCAAGAATGCTTGCGATTAAACCAAGGTTCACACGGATTGATACGCGTAGAACCAGACCTCATAACCCTTACTACGACCAAGCCAACTAACTTGGGGAGTTATTTGAACTTGGAAAGGTTGGAGCCAACAAAGTATGGCTCTCGAAAATGAAGATTTAATCGAAGGAGTCTTTACCGGACTTAAAAAGAACAAATTTTAAGTTTTGAGGGTCTAAGGGTAAAATGGTCTTTTACCAGGCTAGGGATAATATCGTAATTACCCTAAATATGTAATTAATTAATTATTTAATAAAGTGGAGGGACAATTTGGGGAGAGAGAGCCAAAATTGGTCTCTTGAAATGAAGTCTTGCTCCACCCGGGTTCGAACCTAGGTGGGAGCAAGGATTTAATATGATTTTTTTTATTATTGGTGAATTAATTTAATAAATTTATAATTAATGGCTGATGTAAAAAGGAAAATCAGATTTTATTATTATTTATTATTTATTTACTTATTAATTAATGTTTTTTTTAAATTGACTAAGTCTTGCCAACTATCCTAGTTTTAAGATGCACTATCTCACACTATCTCTCTCCCTCAAGCCTAAATCTCTCTCTCTCTCATCCAAATTATTTTTCTTGGCTGCAAAAACAGAAGATAAAAACATTATAAAGAAATCAAAAGTTCTCTAAACTCAAAGAACTTACCAAAAAAAATATACAAGCAAGCAAGCTAACTTAAGAAACGAAAACTTTGCATCATCTTCTCGACGGGTTTGTGTTGAAGGTTTAGGGGAGGAGTTTGGCATCACTTGGAAGGTGTGGAAAGATACAACAAGGTATGGGTTTTCTCTCTTGGAATCCTTTCTCCAAGAGGAATTTATTTCTACAAAAGTCGACATATGAAACTAGGGCTGTCCCCTTGAATGTTGAACTCCTTGTCCCTAGTCTCCTTCCGATTTCAATCTAAATTAGTTTAGAAATCATGTTATTGGTATGGTTGCTGGTAGGTAAGTGTGAAATATGATGTTCCTGGTGATTTTATTATTGGAAATAGTAAGCATGTTCAATGATGTCAACCGAAAATGATGTGGTGCAATGTGTAAAATGTTTGTTGTTGTTCTCCGTTTTGAAGTCTTAAAATGGGTTGTTTGATGATTGGAATTATTGTGCATAAGGTGTGTAAATTGTGATGTTAAATGAAGTGTAAGGTGGCTGATCATAAGTGGAAAAATCTAAGCTAAAACGACAATGAGTCTACACCTAAGAATGTGTTAAACGAATCATGAAAGTACCTCAAAACGAACGTATGAATGTTGTTAAATAAAGGATAGGAAATTTAATAAAATTTCCAGCACTTGGTGATGGAATTTTCGGCCAGAATACTTAAGGTTGAGAGGTTTAAAAATATATTTAAAATATGTGAGGTCAGTGGGGATTGAACCCAAGACCTCACTACATGAAAGCTGGGAAAAAAAGAAGAGAGGTGTGGGATTCGAACCCACAACCTCTCGGTCAAACAAGAGAGTAAGAGGAGAATTTTAAATTAATAAAAATAATGGGAGGAGTGGGATTCGAACCCACCACCTCTTGGCTGAAGAAGGAGACAAAGAGAGAAATTAAAAAGAAAATAAAGTGAGGTTGTGGGGGCTCGATCCCACAACCTCACTGCCAACACTTAAGTAGTTAACTTTTAAATGAAAATGAAAATAAGGAGGCTGTGTGGGTTCGAACCCACAACCTCTAAGTCCCAAGCGAAATAAAGAAAAAATAAATAAAGAGAGGCTGTGGGGGGTTTGATCCCACAACCTCCTGGTTAAGTCGAAATGGACAAGGAAAATAAATGGGAAAATAAGAGGGGGCTGTGGGGGTTCGAACCCACAACCCCTCGGCCAAAGTAGAGAAGTTCTAGAGAAAAGGAACTAAAAAGAAATGTTGATGTTGGGGTTCGACCTAGGGTCCCAATATCATGAAGACTAAAAATAAAGTCAAGGAAAAATGTAAGTATTGTCCGAGGGATTCGAACTTGGGTTCCCTTGCCCAAATTTTCGTGTTAATACATAAGTCATACGTGAATTAAATGTTCAAGAATAATGCCACCTACTTAGATCAAAATCGAAATCTTAGCATATATACAAGATACATAAGTCTTGTACTACATAATCTTAGGAAGATTTGAGTCACTTAACGAACTATAAATGAAGCCTCATGGCTTGTATGTATAGACCCATAAGTCTAGCATACACTTAAAAATAAGTGAACCTAAGATGTATGTAAAGAAACGAAGAAACCCTATAAGGGTTAAGTAAGAGCGTGAAATACGCAAGTGGCCAAGTACATGGCATCTGATGAAATGAACTTTCACGTAAAATGGGGTGAGTAATTATGAAAATCAATTGCGCTAATGTTAATGAATGTGGTGACAACATGATATGAGGCTAATGTAAAGGATGAGAACAATCTCAAATGAGCCTAAGTAATTTTTACCAAAACGTACTCATCTATGAGAGTGTAAAGTTAATGAAGAGACCAGTCTCTATGAACACTCTAATAAAAGTATTGAGATTAACACACTTAATACTAATGATGAGATGAGAAATCATCTATTGATCTATGATGTCCTCATACTAGAAGTCAGCTTCCATGACGTATGAGTTGAATGTAATGGAACTTTATACTGAGCACTGATAGACTAGCTATGAGCGGTGATGCCTTCTTTTGGTAAGGGCGGAGGTTCACGTAACTCTCATGAGATGAGACTGTCCGGCTTGCCGGGAATGGGTCTCCTTATATCTCCTGGTCTTCGAACCTATACTGCCAATATGGGGATCTGGCGGGGTTAAATTCCCATGTACGCTAGCATGTTTTGGGTCACCTTGGCCGGTGATTCCACCTCTTTCCGGTGTGGGGGAGACACTGGATTTCATAATGCTCACATGATCTATGTCGGTTAAAGTTAAAGTTCCCAATGAATGAATAAGGCCAGCCTCAAATGAAGCACATAATGAAATGAATGATACCAAAGGTGTTAGAATAGGATAATCAAAAGGTTAGTTAGATTCAAGTAATGACATTAGGTCATTCTTGGTCATTGCACAATGAACCTAATGAAAGTCTTAAACTACATCCTAGGTCTAGTTGGTGTTTACACTGGCCTATGAACGAAATGAAATGGAGTACGTATGAATGAACGAAGCAGACTCTGTGTTTGCTAATGAAGACTCTCTAGTTGAGGTCCCATCTGTTGAGCCCTCATTTCTGGATGTCTTAATGTTAAGTCCATGATTCTGAGGTCTCATGGCATATGAATGAATGATATTAAAGGAGTTATGTGCTACATACAAAGTGTGTTGTAAGCTATGTGCTACGTGTAAATGTTATGTGTTGTTTGCAAATGTGAAAAATATGATGATGTATGTTATTCTCATGGCATAAGCTTCCTGTTCCAAATCTGGAAAGCTCACTGACTTTCCTAATCTAAATTTGGAAAGCTCATTGACTTTCCTAATCCAAATTTGGGAACCTTCTAATCTCAATTTGGCAAGTCCACTGACTTGACTTCCAAAAATCATGTCGTTACGAAAGTGCTATTCTTTCTCATTCATGTCCTTGGTGTGTGCTTGCATTTACCCATACTTAGTACAAGTGTGTACTAACCCTATACATCTATACTATTTTAGGTGCAGGCACAGGTAGGCGATAGAGCTACAGGATCATTGTTGCAACTATCCGGACGTCAGCATTCATCCGGAGTTTGGTAGGTCCTCATGCTTTCGAGGATGCTACTGTTTTACATTCCAGCTTAGTTTTAGAGTTGAGCTAGTGGAGCATGTTCCACTAGCGTTTCTTTCCTGTTTTGATTAAGACTTTGTGTTGAACCGTTTTGGCAATTATACAATTAAGATTTATTGAACTATTCCTTTTATTTGATTATCTCTTAATGTTAGATGGTTGATGGTGAACAAATTACGAATGTATTAGAAATGTTTAGTAAGCAATATTTAGAAACAAAAAGTTCCACATTTTCCGCTAAAATTAACCTATGTAAAGTAAGAATGACGTAAGTAGGCTTGTCTGCGACCTCTGAGAGTTCAACGACGCCAGTCTCGTGTGGGGTCTATATTACAGTCGTGACACGAGGCATACAAGTGTCAAGACTAGGTACCATAGCACATGATCATTCAAAATGATCATGTAGATTACGCTGTGCCCAAGGACATAGTGAGGATCCTTGGTACAAGAAGTGAACTTTCCAAGTGCAACTACAGAGTGCACAGTTAGTAAAGTGCACGGCAACACATGTGCAAGCACATGTGCTACCGGCCAAGAGACCAAGCAACCAAACCCAACCGATTCGATTAGGGCGGTTAAGGGGCCGGCACACGTCGGGTCAAGCCACGTGGGGACGAGCTTCCTAACCAATCATAGGCTCTAACTAACTTACCGAACTAGCTAAATAACCTAGGACTAACAAAAATGAACTAACTAGTGTGCCGAAATCCTAAGACCTAACCGGTGACACTAGCCACGTAGCTAACTAAAGAAACAACCTAGTACCTAACCTAGGATGGTCCAAAGGGGTTGGTAATGGTCCTAGTGACTTAGGGGTACTTTAGTAATTACCCTAGGTCACTTAATTAATTAAATTAGCAACTTAATTAATTAATTTAAATTCATGGTCAAACCCGAGACCATTAGCAAATTTTTAGAATTTGGCTAAGTCAAATGCTCTCCTAGTTTTAGTCAATTTAGGAGGGGCGTTTTGGTAATTAGCTAATTGATTTATTTAATTAATTTAATTAGCCTAAGTTGAATTAGTCAATATTCAGTTCCTAATACTAAGACTCACGTTTATCCAGTAGTCTCTAGCGACTGAAAAACAGTGAAAAAACGTAAGAAAAAAAACAGAAAAATACTCTCGGTTCTTCTTAGGCGATTTCAAGGAAATTCTTCAAGATTTTCGTGCAAAGAACAGGGTGATATTCATAGATTCAATTCTACAGTAAGGTATGGGTTTCTCTCTTGGATTCCATTCCCCAGGAGGCTTTTCAAACGTTTTGAATTCAAGAAAACCGAAACTAGGGTTGTTCCCAATGAAATTGTTGAATGTTCATCTCCCTAGTTCTTCCAATTTCTGATTCTAGTAGTATGTATAATGCAAATGTCGAGCATGTTATTGGTATATGGTGCTAACTGATCATTATGTGTAGGTTTCTGTGATTTGATGATGTCGAATGAGACCTATAGTTTAGATTCGTATGATTAGGGTATCATTTACATGAGATAAGGAATTTGTAATGCCTAATTGTGTTCGAGAAGATGAAATTTTTATAAGTCGTTTATAAAATTCAGTTTACTGTTGAAAGAAATGAATGTTTTGATTATTGTGTGTGTTTACAGTAGATATGCTAGTAAGTGTTTGGAATGCAATGTTTCCAAGAAGAAATAAGAATGAGAATCAAAGCTAGTTAATGAATCTTCAATGCCAAATCAACTTTATAGCTTGGCCAAACTAAGCACTGAATTGTTCTTATAAGCTAATCAAATGTTAAAATTAGGCTTGCTTAAAATGATGAGATTAATATAGTATATACATGAAGTTAATGGACTTGGGTAGTGATAATATCAAGACAAGTGTTTAGTTAAAGTTTGGTTTATGCCAATAAATTGGCTAGCAATATTATTTCAAAAAAATGTAATAGAATTGGCCAATGATTAAGTCATACCAATATTGTATGGCCAATGTAAATTATGATGGTTCTTGTAAGGTCAAATACATGTTAAAGATTGACTTGACAAGATGTAACTCAATGAACTCATAACCTAGGGTATGCCAATGATTGGGACAAGTCCCAACATACCCTATCTAAATGAACTTGTGAATATAGTAGCACATTGAATAAGTCCTTATAACTTTCATAAAGAATGGTTCAAGAATACCAAATAACATTGAACAAGATAAGGTGAGTAATGAAATAACTAAAAACTTATGAGTTATGAAATTGACCTAGAATAGGGTGTTAAAGGAAGTGAGACAAGTCTCACTTGCACCTAAATAATTATGTTAAAGATAATCACATAAGAGGGTGTTAGAAATCGTGAGACAAGTCTCATTAAGACCATGATGATAATATAAGATTTAATTTCACATTCATCAAGTATAGAAAGGGATGATAAGTCATCCATTGAGCTAAGCATACCTCATACTAGAAGAAAGCTTCCACAGTGTATGAGTAAACTCTAAAAGTTGTAAAGTATAATAAATTGAGCTAAGCACTGATAGACTAGTAATGAGCTTGTGCAAGTACATGTAAGCCTCATGAGATGAGACTACCACCAAGGTAGATAAGGGTCTCCAAATTCTCCTAGTCTTTGAACTATGTCGCCAGCATAGGTTACTAGCTAGTGGATCCACCTAAGAAAGCTAGGAAGTATTCGGTTTCAATTTTGCCGGTGAACCACCTCTTTTCAGTGTGGGAAAGACACTGGATTTCATGTTAGCTCACATGATCTATGTCAGTTAAATGCTAAAGATTTCTTTAAGAAAGTAAGAAAGAAAGAAAGAAATAACTAAGAAGATGAGGGGTGTTCGGATAGGATGACCAAAGGGTGAGGTTAGACTAAGTAATGATGTAAGTCATTCTTAGTCATTGCACAGAAAGATCCCCATGGAAGTCTTAAAAGAATATCCTAAGTCAACCTAGCATGTTCAAAGTGAACATGAGATCAAAGAAGAAGAAATGTAAGTTCAAAGTAAACTAAGTAAGCAAAAACATAAGAATATCAAATCATCAGTGTTTGATAAGAATGAAGTTTTAACAATTATTGGTTTATGCCAATAAAGGGACAAAAACATAATGACTCATCAATTGGAGTATGAATATATGCCCCGGCATATAAATATATTATGCAAATAATCAAAGAATGGGCATAGCCAGTAAAGATTGGCTTATAAAGACTTCATGCCCAATTTTACAGTAATGGAAAGAACAACTTGTGAGTAGGGTAGTCAAATCATTTCCTTAGTCTTTTGGATTACTTACTTAATTCATTGTAGCAGTGGGACTACAATGAATCATTGCACTCGTAAGTAAAACATAGTATCAAATGATATCATTGAACTACACAACAAAAAGAAGAAAAGACTGAAAAATAAACTAAGTCTGGGAGTGGGAGCTCTAGGCCTAAGGGGAGCAAAAATATTAAATTTTTTTTGAGTTGTTATAAAATTATGTTCATGATTCAAAGATCTTATGTTCATATAGAAAATGAGTTGTGTGCTTTAAATGCATGAAAATATGTCATATTCATAGCATGATCCATAAATAACGAATTAGGAAAGTTAAGTGACTTCACATTCCAAAAATGGCATGCTGCTATAGGAAGAGCTTTCCTTGATCATGCATAGTCCTTATGTGTTTATGTGCATACACCCATACTTAGTACAAGTGTGTACTAACCCATATACAATTACTATTTCTATAGGTGCAGGTCCTTGAAGAAGATTGAATATCAGTTGAAGCTGTTTGGACTAGTACCTCCAGACTTTGGCAGGTCCTCTTGAGTTCGAGGATGCCTACGCTTTATTTTCTAACTTTAGTAGATTAGACATAGCTAGTGGATGTTGTCCCTAGAGTTTCCTTCCAAACATTTGTTCAAGCTTTTGTATTAACGCTGGTTTGGCAACTATTAATGATATTATGAATTCTTCATTTCAATTGTCAAATCTCTTAATAGATGGTTGTTTATTTTGACCCGTTAGTATATCACTCTTATGCAAGAATTATGTGAAGTCTAAGTACACTTCAGTGAAGTTTTAAATTTTCAGCTAAATTTAACTGTATAATTATGATAAAAGCTAAGAAGAGGCTTGTCTGCGACCTCTGAGAGGTTAACGACACAGGTCTCATCTAGGGTCTAGGACTTGGGTGTGACTAAGAAGAAGAAGAAGAGGAGGAAGATTAAGAAGAAGAGGAAGAAGAGAAATAAGAAGAAGAAGAATAAGAAGAAGAAGAAGAATAAGAAGAAGAAGAAGAAGAACAAGAAGAAGAAGAAGAAGAAGAAGAAGAAGAGGAAGAAAAATAAGAGGAAGAAGAAAAAGAAAAAGAGGAAGAGGAAGAAGAAAAAGAAGAAGAGGAATAGGAAGAGAAAGAAGAATAAGAGGAAGAGGAAGAAGAAGAAGAAGAAGAAGAAGAAGAAGAACACGAAGAAGAAGAAGAAGAAGGTGAAGAAGAGGAAGAGGTAATGAGTTCATCATTGTTTACTCTTATTTTCTTGGAGTCATGTATCTTAAGCATTTTTCATGATCTCCTTATTTATGCATGTTCATGAAAAGCATTAGCTTTTAGAAAATGAGTCAACTTGATTGATGTATATTATTTTAGGTGCATTTAAGTTTGAGTTGCATGTATACTTCATGATATGGTGATGTGAATATGCTTTAGCATGGAGATTGTATTTCCTCCTGGATATGTGCAATTCTGAGATTGCATTCATGTTGGGTTACTATTTCCCATATATCTTGTGATGTTTTAAATACGTCCTATCTTGAAGTAAATATTTCTACTTTGTTGTGTGCATTTGGATGAGGTTACATGCATGATGGGTTTCTAGTTTAGAGTATTTTTGTTCTTGTGATGTCTAGAATCTCATCGAGGATGAATGATCCAAAGGGAGAGATATTTTGACACCCCAGATTCGAGAAGGGAAAGACAATATTTTTCAAAAGCGACAGGTGCTACTAATGGAGACCACCATGGACTAGGGATGGGACCATGGACCGTAGGTGTGGTACATGGTTTGTTACCTCAACTTAGACTTAGAGGCCCAGATCCATGACCTAAGAAACACACTATTGGTGGGTCCATGGCCCGTGGTCGAGGTTCCATAATTCAGGACCGCTAATTAAAGTTTCTAACTAAGGAAGACGGTGGTGCAGGATGGACCCTCGGTTAGTCCACAGTTCGTTGATAGGTGTCCGTCGATCAATACTCGGCAGTCGGCCGTAAGTTTTAAGGGTAGTTGGGTCTTTTACTAATTATTTTATCCCTATACTATGTTGTTTCCCTTCACTAAGACCCCTATATCAGTATTTTAACCCGCAAATTACTTCATTCAAGTTATTCTCCTAAAATCCTAAAAGAAGACCAAAGATCTTTCTCTCCAAAATATTTCTCGCCTTAGAACTTGAAGATGAATAAGGGTTGAAGCTAGGGCTTAATTCTCTATTTTTAAATAAATTGTAGGTTTCGATATCAAGGTATGATAGTTTTCATCAATGGATTACTCCCATTCATTGATTTATCAAATTCTCCTATTTTAAAAGTTAGAATTTCCTAATTGAGTTAGGGTTTTCTTCAATTTCGATGACTACTCTTGATTATTGATTTATATGATTGAATTACAATCTCTTATGCATGAATGGATGAAATACTATGATTTATGATGATTTCAATATCAACCCATGAAAATTCCCATGTTTTCCAAGCTATGATCATATGTTATGGGATTTTTACTATGACGGAATTTTTTTATTTTTTTGAAATCAAGTAGGTATTGATTGAATTACATTAATTTAGGATGAAATCCATATCTAACCCATGTTTTCTCAGTGTGATGATTCAAAGTGTGTTTTGAACATTGAAAAGTGAAATATGGAATTATCCATGTCCTTATGAAATATATGTAAATGTTTTCAAAATGCTTCAGGAGTAAAGTATAAATATAGATGTTAACGTTGTGTAGTTGAATTGTTTTTCTTCTATACACATGAAAGCATGATTGTGGAAGGTTTTTTCACATATTAAGGATTCTAAGGTTGAAAGTTGTTCTCACATAAGTGAATCAAAGATAAAGAGCTATACAAATGAAACCTAGCTTGGATTGGTTATTGAATAATAAATTTTCATGGATGATGCATTACCTAGATTGGATTGTATACTTAATTGTACCTTTCCATGGATGACTCATGAATAAGCTTGGATTGGCAATATTATGTTCCCTTGCTTAGATAATAAGACCATTTAAGAATTGACTATTTAGTGAGATTTATGCTTAGCACCAAAAGAATATGGAGACAGAGGCTCTCCCATTAGTAGAGGTTGGGTTCCTAGTACCAATCTCCTTATCTCCTCACCTATGTGCCCCTATATGATTATTGCCTATATATATATTAGATAGTGTATCCACCTATGATAGAAGTTCATGGTCCTTACATTGGCAAGTAGGACAACCTTTTTCAGCATGGGAGACAACAAGGGATCATGTAATAGCTCATGGTATCTATGTTGGTTAAGATTACTTCCCACAATAATAACGAACAAAGTTTACTTGATGAAGTATCTCATATGTGTTTAAAGGTTCTAAAGATGTTAGCTTGCATTGACCAGGTTTTATTACTTATATTTTCTAACTCTTTTCATATCATCTTTCAGCATGTTTCATGAAATGTCCTATTTTAGCATGAATTAAGTGTTTATTCATAGTTATCATACTTGGTACATTTTTTATTACTAACGCATATTCTTGCCTATATTTCTCTAAATATTAGGTCTGATAGTAAGGGCTCTTAGTTTTGTGACTAGTGGTTGAATACGAGATTTTTTAGCTTGGTGAGTCTTCAGTCTTCGAGGATGGATATTCACTGTTCTTAGCTTACTTAATTTTATTAGTTTTTGACATGATGTATGGTCTAGGACCAATTTCATTCTATTGTACTCGATGAAAAATGAGACAAATGTCTTAGACTTCCACTTTCTTTTAAGAAACTTTTGAACTTGAAATGTTACCTTTTCCTCGTTTGTTCTATTTCATATGGTATGAATGCTAAGTGACTTGTATGGGGTCTTGGGGTCTCATACACAATGATATTTCTAGGGTGTACCCATGGGTCGTAACATAGATAACAGTTCAACACTTCCAAAATTATTTTACGGTCCACTCTCATGATAAGACAAGGTTTGGTAACAAGGATAAATACATTAAGATTTTTTAATGGTTTCTATGTTTTGTACAAGGTATATAAAATGGTGTATTTATATGATAAAATATATATAAATCACCTATGTAAGTGTGAAATGTAAGCCGATTAAAGGAGAATCTAGTAGGTCCAGTTCTTTATGCACTTATAAACCAAGTCACGTTCATGGAGCAAAAAAAAACAATGAGAACTAAAAAGAGCTTAAGGGTTAATCGTGTGACATATATGTCTATGTATACATCAAAGCTTGATGATTCAAAGATATTAAATCTATCGGTTGACTAAGTTTATTCGATATACACGTTTACTATGAAAATTTATAAGGAAAACCTACATATCTAGATGAAATTTATCTTTACTCACGTCACACAGTTTTTCATGCATAAGTTTTGACAATATTCATTCTCATCCATATGAGGGATTGTGGGTTTTAAAGGTGTGAATAGGGAATGAAGGGTTATGACTATCCTGAAGGATTGAAACTTATATGAAGGATTCTGACACTTAAGAAACGTTGTGTCTATTCTCAAGGATTGTGACCATTTGAAAGGTTATGCCTTTTCCAAACGATTGTGACTCTCCTGGTGGATTGCACCTTACGAAGGATCGATTTTGACCTTCAAGAAATGTTGTGTCTATTCTCAAGGGTTGAGACCATACAAAAGGTTGTGCATTTTTCAAAGCGTTGTGATCTTTATCAAATGTTTTCTCTCTTCCAAAGAGTTTTGACTTTTCTTATAAGGCACAATCAACACATTTTCTTACTACCATTTGTTGCCATTAAATAGAGACAATTTTCCTCATTTTTCTGCATTACATTTCTTATAAACAAAGTTCATTGATTAAGTCTATGTGTGTGATCTTGTTGTTGGTTTTAATTTTGTGTTCTTCAAAATTATCGAAGATTAAAGTTCCACTAATTCTTTAATAATATATCAATTTGATCTTTGAAGGAAATAATCCATAAACTCAAATTTAGTTAGGGGATTAAATAACTTAAAGACGCATAGTATGTTCAGTGGACTTAAATAGTTCTTTCCTTTTTCTTTTTATCTTTATCTTTTATTGTTTCCATTGTGCTAATATGAATACAAGAAATGAGAAGAAGACCCGCATTTAAGAATAAATCTATTAGTTAAGAGGATGATAAATAAATTATTTAGGTAAATATTTAAACAGTTAAATATCAAATGCTAAAAAGGCAGAAAAATATGAGATACCAACGTATGTTCCATAAAAAGGAAACTGCTCTTATTGATTTTATAATGTTTGAAGATTAAATAAAAAAAATACTGGTATGTAATATTCGGAAACAAAAGATGGGAAAGACGTATTAGTATGTAATATGAGAAAACATAAAGTGGGAAAATGTGAGGGGTGAGGGGGGGGGGTCGTCAAATGCAGGGGTTTCGGAGAAAGTATTTGTTGGGTTTAACAAAGTATGAATGGGAAAATAAAAGAGAGAATATTAAAAGTGAGGGAACTAATTTGGAGTGCAAATGAAAAGTCATTTGCAAAGTGCAAATGAAAAGTCATTTCTCCCACATCGGCAAAAGAAAGAGAAATTGTTGTCCTTATATAAGAAAACACTTCCTTTACTTCTTAAAGAGCTAAGAAAAAGGTGCCCCTCGCGCCGTCGTCGCTCGGCTTTTGATTTGATTGATTGATAAATTTTTTGGACAAAATTTATTTAATCAATTTTTTGTTAATCAAATAAATCCTGTTAATATTATCTCTTATAAATTAATTCAGTACATTAATTAATGAGTTAATTAACAGAATTAATTCGCGTATAACGGTAACTCCGAAAAGTTGTTACTCTTTCCGAAAAATTATTACTTTCCAAAAAGTCGTTACTTTCCCAACAACCACAATTTCCAAAAAGTTGTTATTTTTTTCCAAAAGACGCAACTCTCTGGATAAAACGGGTCTGAACAGACACGTTTCTTGTTGAAAATGGCTATAAAAGAAAGTTATTTTTGGTTTTTCAAACACTGAAATTTTTTTCCTTCTCTGCATATAATTTTTCTCTCAAAATCAAAGTGTCGATCGACTGAGTTTGTGTGGCTTGTTACTGTTCTTAAGTTCGCTGAAATTAAAGAAGTTTGAGGTACCGCTATTTCTTTTACAGGATTAATCCATTTTATCTTGGGAGAAATTAATCCATAACCTCGGGTACAGAAAGGGGATTAAATTTCTTGAGGAGACATAGTATTTCTGTGAACTCGGATTATTTTTGTATTCTGTTTATTTCATCTTGTTTCTGTTTCTGTTTCTATTTTTTGGCTAACCTTATAAATACAGGTAACAGGACTGACGTTGAAGTTCTACTTATAAAACTTATCCCTACTTGCACTAGGAAAAATAATTTTTGGCAATTTAAATACTAGTATTTCCATGAAAAAAAGTGTATTTTTCAACTCATTTTAACTAACCAACGATAAAAAAGTTTTCAAATAGTTTTATGCAGACCACAAACACCATAAGTCACAAGTAGAGGACAATTTATATATATATGTATAATAGGAAGAAAATAAATTGTTCAAACTGCAAAATGTTTAAACCACAACTCAAATCAGCTCTCTTCATTGTGCTTTTTGTTCTTTCTCCCACTTATGGAGATTTCGATTCATTGCAACTGGTCTTAACATGGCCAGCATCATTTTGCTACCACAATAATTGTGCGCGAATAGCTCCGAACAACTTTACCGTTCACGGGCTTTGGCCAGACAAGGAGGGAAAACTGCTGCAATACTGCAAGCCAAAACCTACGTTTATATTTATAAAGGTAGACAAGCGTTATTTTCTTCAGAACCTTACCATTTCTCTTCTGTTCAATTTACTGAAATTATATTCTTTTCAAAATATTTACAGGATAAGATGCTCGATGATCTTGACAAGAACTGGATTCAGTTGAAGTATCCACAAATTTATGCTCGAGATAAACAACCTTTCTGGAAATATGAATATCTAAAGCATGGAACCTGTTGTCAGAATGTCTACGATCAAAACACGTATTTTAGTCTAGCTTTGCGCTTACATGACAGGTTTGATCTACTGAGAACTCTCCAAATACATCGAATTGTTCCTGGATCAAGTTATACATTTAAAGAAATCTTTGATGCTATCAAGACAGTTACTCAAACAGATCCTGATGTCAAGTGTACAAAAGGAGCACCGGAACTATATGAGATAGGCATATGTTTCACCCCAAATGCGGATAGTCTGGTTCCTTGTCGTCAAAGTGAAACATGTAACAAATCGAAAGAAATGTTTTTTCGAAAATGAACAATTCATTCGTTTTTATTTTATATATGTTAAGTGTTATGAAGTACAAAACTTACAGAATAAAGTGTTACGAAATACAGAACGTACAGTATAAACTATTAAGATTTTAAGCACGTTGAATGACCGGGTCGGAAACCTCTCAGAACAAAATATCATATTAATTGATGAAAATCATTTTCCAGTTGGTATAATTTCTACCGTGTCCACTATTATTGGAGACCTTCTCATACTGCTATTTCGTTGCCTGTATCAGTTTTTAATTGGTCCTCTTTTTGAAATTGACGTAGCAGTATATCATTTATTTTACAGAAAATGACTTTTTGTATCTTACAATCGATGTGATATCCTTCGGATTATAAGCACGTGAACACGAATGACATATCTGGACGGCTGGACCTATATCTACTGATCACTGATAAACTATAAATATATAAGCGATTAATGCATTACTCAAAACAATCAGCGGATATAATGTACATGGAATGAATATATCTAAGAAATTAAAAACCTACTCGGAATTATGGTCTAGGATACTGTCGTAAATTTGGACCCACTTATAAAGTGTGCTTTAAGATAATAAGTTAGATTACCGGGAAAAAAAATAATAAGTTAACCCTAATAAGTTTTACAGCAACACATATAGGGTGGGTTTGTTACAAAGGAAAATATTTTTATGGAAAATGTTTTTTTTGAGAACAAGTTAATTTCTAACTTTATTTTCTCATATTTGATTGGTAAGTAGAAATATTTTTTGAAAAATAATTTTTAATGTTCGGTTGGTGATTGAAAAATATTTTACAGAAAATATCTTTTATTAGTTAGAACAATAATTTATGATACAAAAATCAACCTCGATAATTGAACTAGGACACGACTTAGACGGCCAAACTAGGACAAGACTCCGATGAGTGTTCCAAAATCTGACTCAGGATCTGACATAGGAATAAATATTTCAAAAAACAATTTTTTTTTTTAAAAAAAATTGACGGGGTCGAGGTAGAGGTGGGGGTGGCATAAAAAATGAATTTTTTAAAATTTGAATATTTTTCAAAAATATTTTTTTGATGTGGTTGTAATGACCCACAAGTACACCCTAAAAGTTAGAGCATTCTTGAGTCTCCACACGGCATATGAGACTACGAAAAGTCTCACTTAAGCCACTCGTACCATTCATTACACAATATACTATCAAAAAAAAGTAAGAATTTAAAACTATCTTCACAAACGAAGAACACTTTCATCAATACACAAGCCGAAGACTTTCTTTAAAACATTAAACTTTTACAATGTCTCATTAAAACATCTATACTTTGGAATATACAACATTTGGAACTAAGACCATACAAGACATAAAAATATAAAGACATAAGGAACATGGGTATTGTCCTCGAATGGATGAGGACTCACCAAAACATCATATTCAACTCTTAGAAACCTATCTGTCTTCCATGGCATATCAAGTCTCCCATTTTCCTACACTTTAGTCTAAAAGAAAAAAGAAGGGGTTAGCGCATTGAATGCACTAAGTATGGAAGCCATGCAAAAACCATGAAAGAGAGACATTAAGTGAATAACATGTTTTTCATGACATTTGATAAAACCTTCATAAATAGTTTAAGAAACATATAACAAATCGTCAATCACATATAGAACATATTCAAGTAACCTTTATCACACCAACTTCACATATATGCCACATAAACATTAGACCCTCCTACCAAAAGTGATTCCAAGGTTCACTTGAGTGAGTTATCAAGCGACCGCCCATACAATCCCTTCACACGCACCAAAGCGATCCTTTAGACTACCTAAGATAAGATTATTCCCATTTCATTACTCAAACTCCCTACCTAAAATTACTCTATGACTCAGCTAGGTAAGACAAGAAGAGTCCGCTCATACACTCTCTCCAAGCCTACCGAAGGAATCCTCAAAGCTACTCTAGATAGCTACCTTTTTATTAACATACCTCTACTTAAGTCATTGATGTTAATTAAGTCATTTAAGATACATTCAACGGTTAAAGGACATTCACATAATGGTCTTGAAGAAGACCTAGGGACTCACACACTAACATCTTCAAGCCTAATCGTGAAATGTCTAGATAGCATCACATTCCACTACCTAAACTTTATAGAACTTATCCAACACTAGAATGTATCCCACATGATGAGAATAGGCAATAACCGACATAGACCATACTAGCTATCCATGGCCCTACTCCGATGGAGGGTTGTTCTACTTGCCAATGGTAAAACGAGGACACATCCCATGTAGGCACATATTTAAGGAATATCGAGAGTTTCTTTGTTCTTTAATGTCATCTTAGTTAGAGAAACTTCCAAAGGATATGCACTCGGTGCTAGCCTTTTTTCTCATAGAGTATTTCAATAAAGGAGCATATGAAGGGGTACCATATATTGTTCAAAACACAATCACAATATACCTTACCAAAGAGGATCCACTAAGGCTACCTAAAATGGCTAAGAGGATAGATTAATGACTTTCCTAAGGATGATTTCATGCCGTTCCATCCTATCAAACCTAAGTCCATCATTCACACAAGAAGGATACCATTACTTCTTTCAACATCAAGGATATCATAACCTTCCATCTAGGTTTAAGGTTCCACATAAAGGACATTCTTAACTCTATTAAAGGTCACATGTAAATAACACATACAAGACTAAGAAGCTTTAGCAAACTAAGTCAAGATCCATATTCACATTTTACATGTATCAAGTAAGGGACACAAGTCTACCAAAACAAGACACATAAGCTTTCCATTATCAGATAGAGCATAACTTTCAAGAAGCACATAAGGACAACTTAGTATACTTGCAAGTCAACCTACACACTTCTATAGAATCATCAACATAACTCATCATACGGTGCATATAGTAATTTAAGATGATTCACACTTCAATATCATGTCACATTCGGGAAGCACCCCGTAGACGTAACCGGCGTCGGCGTTCTCTTTGAGGACTAGACTAGCCTCTTAGCATACATCATGACATTTATAGTTCATTATGCGGAAAAATCTAAAACTTTTCATTACTTCTACATTGAGGTTTACATAGACCTCTACATACACATAATATATTTATCTCGAGTATACATAGACCCTTCATATAGGAAGATTACATAGTTTTCTACTTTTATTGCACATTAGTATATATAAGATATAACATTGTCTTAATTTGACGTCTCATCTCATAACCATCTAACAAGATTATAACAATTTTGGCCTAGCCCATACATCAATGTAATAGAGCCACATATAGGCTATACAATCCGTACTCAAATGAAAAGGGAAAGAACATAAGAGTCTTAAAACTAAAACAAATCTATAAGCTTTTTATGGCATTGCCCTCGGAAAGTGAGGACCTACCCACTTGGATGATTGAGAATTTCCAAGTCTTTTTCAAAGTCTTCTGAAGAGACTTCAACGACCGGAACCTAAAATGTTGGCGAAAAATGGAGAAGATGGGGTTAGTATACAACTTGTACTAAGTATGAGACCATATGAACATATAAGATCATATCATGCTAAAAAGGGACATTTCATAAAACATGCTAATCTACATTTAGAAAGCCTTATGCATATTCAAGAAGACCATACCAATCAATAAGACATAATCATTAAGTCAAAAGCATGCGCATCACAAGAACAACAAACCCTAAGTCTAGTCATGCCAATATACATGTCACATAATTTAATACTTAGTAAAGACAACTTTATCATGAAGTTATAGTAGCAACAAGCATAGACAAGAGTTCATGAAAACATAACGCAAAGCAAGACAATTACCCATGAACCCTCATTAAGTCAACAAGTTCAATGACAAAGCAAAACCCCATAACCTTACTCAATAAAGTAACCCTACAAGAACCATGATGAATATCCAACATCACATAGCATACCATTTAAGAGTACATATCATCATACTTTAACAATGGAGATCAACACATGTTCATAAGTGAAACCAATCATCGTGTAGTATCATCAATGAGAAAGATCATCATATACATATCATGTACACCTATAAGCATATTAATATATAAGAACATTCTTCTAAGACTTCCTTCAAGGCTAACTAGTGCAATGTTTAGGTAGAGTCTCATACCCCTACCTAGACTAAGGTAAACCCCTTTGGCCATCCTATTAAGAGTTCATTCCTTTAGTTCATTTTACCTTTTGGAACATCTTTCCTTAACCGAAATAGACTACATGAGATAATGTGGAATCCGGTGTCATGAGACTCTACACCGAAGGAAGGCAGACTACTTGCCAAGGTAGTACCAAAATATGAACATAGTAACTACGTGGATCAACTAGCTAGTATTCCTATGGGGGAAACATAGTTCAAGATCTAGGAGATATAATTGGGACCCTCTTTATGCTACAGGCATTATAGTCTCCAATATCAAGAGTACATTAGTGATCCTACCTTCCCTATGTGGGCAGGGACATTTGTCACTCTAGTTCACTCAGTACTAAGCTAGTGTCCCATTTGAAATGTCTTTAGGCCTTTATTAACAATCATAGCTTAGCTTAAGTCATACGTTCTATACCTTATATAATTATCATCATCATAGTTCAATAAGAATTGCATTAGTACAGTCCTTTCATTACAATTCATACAAGTGAGGTTAGCACATTTACTCCATTATTCATGATAAGACACATTGGTTATTATCACCATCCTTATAACATTTACATCTTAGTCAACCTCACAACCATAGTCAAGACATTTAAATTCAACACCATACCAACCCTATCAATCCTAATACCATATACACTTCAATGCAACATCATCACTTAATCTCAAGTAACCACAATTGAAGTAAAGAGGAGGGATCACAAGACTTACCAAGTCTCCTTCATAATTCATCTTCAAGGTCTTACCATCAAACCTTAACTCAACCCAATAGGGGAGTAATATCATCACAAAACAATAAACAACATGATAACAAGGCCAATTGAATCACTATATCACAATACATCACTAGTTCATAGCTTAAGATATGAGACTTAGGTCAAATTCATAATCTGGATAAATTACTCAATAACTAGAATAATTGGAATACAATTCATCTTAATCTATTCATAATTGATACAATAACATCATCTAGTATTAATTAAATCAATAACAAAGTCAATTGAACCATCATTACACAACTCATATTAAGATCACAACCTAGGGTTAAGGAGAACATGTCATCTTCTACAAACTAGATCAATCCTTCAAGAGATAACATAATTAAGTTATAATACATGTTAATATATCAATAATATCCAAAATAAATAATAAAAAAAGCAATTCACAAGATCAATTTAGAGATCGGAAGAGACCCACATGAAAACTCAACTTTTGAAATCAATTTGGAGGAACTCTTTGGGGAAAGAAGTCCCAAAGGTGAAATAAATCCCATACCTTAATCTTTGATGATTATTGATGGAGAAATTCTCCCCTTTACATCCCTTGAACCAACCCCTAGCTTGGTCCTCAATGGAGTTCTTCAACTAGAGAGAGAAAGAAGAGAGAAGGGAGAGAGTTTTGGGTTTGTGAATTATGAGAGCTTAGGTTAGTCTAATTAGTTTAGGGGCTTTATATAGATTGTTAATTAACTTAATTATAACTCTCCTAACCCCTAATTAACCTCCTAACTAATCCAAAAGATTAATTAACTTAAATAAAAACGTGCATCAAAACAGCCCCCTCAGAGACGACACCACGATCGACGGATCGTGTGTCCATCGATGGCCACTGTGCACTTCCGTGTTACACATCCATCGATGAGTTAAGACACTATGAAATTGAGGATTACTATGTATTATTCTAAGATTCCATCGATGGTGGCCATCGATATCCCGTCGATTGACACACACCTTGTCGATTGCACACGTCTCAACACACTGCCTTTTGGCAGCTTCTTCCCAAAATGCAAGGGTCCTACTCAAGGGACCTTGGTTGGTACTTGGGGAGTCGTTCCTGAATGTTTCGATCAAAAATCAACTCTAATACATGTTAGATACTCTCCCACCAATTTGTATCATTTTCTGACTCCTAAAAGCTAGTCAAATAGGCTTACGCACGCGAGTACCTCATTGAACTATTTTTCGGACGTCATGGACGTTCTTTGACGTTTTGGTTTATAAACCTCCTAAATGACTTATATACATTAAAATAGACCTTAAAAAGTGTCTAAACCTTTTTACACCTAGGTTAGGCTCTAGAACACTTCTTAGATTTTCGAAGTGTTACAATATCCCCCCCTTAGGAACATTAGTCCCTGAATGACACTAAAATCTTTTGAAGGGAAGGAATAGACTCAAGACTAGCAGCTCAACCAATCAACAATACATAACAACATGAGTTACAACATCAATCATTATCATTTTTTACAAAGCAATTCAAACCTTCAACACAAGAGCTATATTACATAATTTCGAGAGAGTTCGTGCAGCATACCACCAATCCAATCTCACAACTTCAATCCATAGCCATATAAACCAACTCAATACCCAAAGGCTCTTACCAATAACCATGATCATCAATTCAATCCAATAAGATAAATATACAATGAATCCAAAAATATACAATATTCATATAATCAAATTGAGGCAGCATCTAAACCATACAATCATGATATATACATAAATCAACAGCCCTAAGCAATCTACACAATAATTCATTACTATTTAGCCATAATCAATTCACCCATGCTAAAGCCAATAATAGAGATTTGAGAAGGTCAAGACTTCATGGATAATTTTATTGAAAAACATGAATTATAAATCAATAACATCATATATTAAGGTTTGAAAAACGTTTCATGCACGAACCCATGACTTCGAGTAGAAATTTGACTTTTTCATCTTTTTGAAATCTTTGAAATCATCTCTAAAATTGACTCTAAGGTTATAGCAAGCCTTAGATGAAGAAATCCCATCCCTTATTAGAAGAATACAAAGAGACTTGAGGCAGAAATTACATTCAAGATCAATCATCAAGCTCCATCTTCACCTTGAGCTCTCATGAAGTTTTTGGAGAAACTTTGGGAGGGAAAGGGTTTTGATCTAGGTGTTAGGCTCTAAATGAGAGTTTAATGACTTAAATACTATTAAAATACCCATAGAAACCTAAAATAACCGTCATACTATTTTTTAAGACTTGGGGTGAATTTCCCAAAACACCCCAGTTCACCCATGCAGTAGGCAGAATATTGAAGGCACCATCGATGAGCCCACCTACGCCTCGTCGCTTGGACGACTAACCGTGCCGGTGGGGCATCAATTTGTTCAGAGGGCCATTATTTAGGGCTTTATATCCCACCACTAAGTGTGGAGAGACATCCACCCATCGACGGGGCGTCACACAGCCAACGGGGCATCGATGCCAACCGTAGGTGGACACTGCCTTTGGCAGTTTTGACCCCAAGTTGGGTACTCCTCTAAGACCCCCTTGTGTGTTCTAGGTGGAGTCTTACGCGGATGTTGGACCGCTAAACATGATCGTCAATATCTTAGGAACATTCCTAATAAATTTCAACATCAAACAAGACACGCAACATGCTAAAGCACACCCAAACTCACAAGGACGTCCAAAGGTTATCTTTCGAACGTTTTGGATGTTCTTGGAGTTTGACCTCCAAACCTTACCAAACTCAACATGATTCATTTAAAAACTATTATTAACCATAAGGAATTCATACTATCATGACATACACATAATCACATGCAAGCACATCGGCAACTAGTCATCGAACGTCTTGGTCCTCCCTCTACATTATATTTTGAACTTAACCAGATTTACTTTAAAACTCACAACCACACTTATTAAGCTAATTATAAGCCTCTAGAAGAGTAGGTAAGCTCTAGATAAGCCTAGTTCATTTTAGGGTTGTTACATTCTCCCCCGCTTAAGAACATTAGTTCTCGAATAACACTTAAACACTTAAAGGGATAACGACCAAAGCAAAATGCCCACTCTCAAACATACAACATCATAAACCAAACACATATTCAAGAGGAACATCACTCCACCAAAAAGGCATCAATTCACTTCATGCAATTCAAGCAATTAGAACTACATCTATAAACTCCTTATGCATAATTCTTTACCAATTCTCATAATATTGGAGGGACTTCCTTCTCCAAGTATCACCATGCTCACATACATAATTCCTATGAACATTATAACCAATTCTCATGAAAACACAATTAAACAACATATCAATTTTTCTTCCAGTGAACATGCTTCACAGTTAAACAAATGCAACACTTAAGCAATTTCTTATAAACGCTCAACAAACCAATCTCATGTGACAATTTAGACAAGCTCATTATTCATATTCTCGAAACAATTAAGAGCCTACACTAGATGCACCTGAACCATGAGGAAGATACCATGCATGAAAACTCATTTTCTCATTTAACAAGAACTCAACCAAAACATGCATGTCATAAGGAGAATGTTTGGAAACTCATTTTTTTCAAAAGACCCCAATATAAACAAAGTTACTAGGAAATCTTTTTTTAGGCTTGTAAGCTTATAACGAATATATAAGGATATCTCACTCCCAATGTCACGACTCGGATTCTAGAATCCGAATCGCAACCGGTGTCGTTGACCTCTCAGAGGTCGCAGACAAGCCTCTTCTTGCATTCATCACATTCATATAGTTAAATTTGCGGAAAATTTAAAACTTTTCAAACGTATGAAGTAATCATAGACTTCATATAGTTGTTACACATATTCATTATATACTAAGCTCAAAGTAAAGAACAACCATCTATCATTAAAGAACCAATTCGAAACAAAAGATGAATATATCATAATAAGTTGCCAAATCGGCCTTACATCCAAAAGCTTCAAAAATAAAACATCTGAAACAAATGCTAGGGACAACATCCTCTAGCTATGTATAAATACTATGCTAGACTAAAACTGTAGCATCCTCGTAATCAAGAGGACTTACCAAATTGTCTTGGGAACGCTGAGTCCAAACCGTTGCAATAAGTCTTCAATCTGCTCTCTGACCTACACCTATAAAAATAGTAAATGTATAAGGTTAGTACACACTTGTACTTAGTATGGGTGTATGCACACATACACATAAAGCTATGCATGATCAAGGAAGGCTCTTCCTAAACAACATGCCATTTCTTGAAAGTGACATCACTAGACCTTCCTAATTCATTATTTGTGGATTGTGGTATGAATATGACGTATTTTAATGCATTCAAAGCACACAACTCATTTTCTATGTGATTACAAGCCATTAGAATCATTGACATAATTTTAGAACAAATCGAGCGGAGATTTGAAATTTTGATATGCCCAAACCCGAGAGCTATCTTTTTGATACTTAGTTTTTTTTCCAGTCTTTTTCTTCTTCTTGTTGTGTAGTTCAATGATTCCTTTGATCCTATGTTTTACTTACAAGTGTAATGATTCATTGTAGTGCCATACCCACAATAAATCAAGTAAGTAACCCAAGGACTAAGGGAATGATTTCACTATCCTTGTAACAAGTCATTCATTACATTCTGTATTCATTGGGCAAGAACATTTCACAAGCCAGTCTCTATTGGCTATGCCACTTATTTCATCATTTTCATATTATGGAAGTTATGAAGCATTGACTAGCTATTACATTTTACTACCCTTTATTGGCATAATATAAGAAGTCATTATAAGCCAATTTTATTTGGCCTTGCCCATTATTTGCTGAAAACATCATTGGTATTAATATTGGCAATTGACATTCTTAAGCTCTTACTTTCATAGCTTACTTGGAACATACGTTCCATCATCTTTCTTTCTTGCTTTCATAGAGACATCTTTAGAAGTAAGATCGTGCGAGCTAACATGAAATCCAGTGACTACCCCACATCGAAAAGAGGTGATTCACCGATCAAAATGAATCTAGATCATGTGAGCTAACATGAAATCCAGTGTCTGCCCCACGCCGAAAATGGGTGATTCACGGCTAAGGCGAATCCGTATCAAGTGTTTACTCCACACCAAAAAGGAGTGGCTCACGGCTATTATGAACCAAGAACATTCTTTTGTGTATTAAACGACATAGATCATGTGAGCTAAACACTTGATACGGATTCACGGTTAAGGCAAATCCGTATCAAGTGTTTACTCCACACCGAAAAGGAGTGGCTCACGGCTATTGTGAACCAAGAACATTCTTTTGTGTATTAACCGACATAGATCATGTGAGCAAAACATGAATTCCAGTGTCTACCCTACACCAAAAATATGTTATCTCACTGGCCAAGATGATATCGAAACATACCTAGCTCTCTTAGGTTGAAACCACAGGCTAGTTCCTATGTTGGCTAGACATAGTTCGAAGACTAGGAGACATAAGAAGACTACTTATCCACCTCTGTGGTAGCCTCGTCTAATGAGACTTACACGTACAAGCACAGGCTCATCGCTAGTCTATCGATGCTATGCTCACTTTCATTATCTTCTTATTTTTTAGAGTTGAATCAAACATTATGGAAGCTTGCTTCTAGATTGAGGTTTACTTATTCTATTGATGACTTGTCATCCCTTTCTTTACATTGATGAAATGTGAATTGTCCTTAAATAACATCTTTGGTGTTCATGAGACTGGTCTCACATGTTCTAACACCTTCATTCGTGAGTATTTTAAACAGAGTAGCTTAGGTGTAAGTGAGGCTTGTCTCACTTCTTTTAACACCTCATTCTGGTCACTTTCTTAACATAGACATATTTAGTTATGTTAATACTCACTTTACTTGCTTACTTTCATTTAGTAGCTTCATATCATCGTTTATGGACGATGAGCACTTCATTCAATGACTTACATATGTTCATAGTTCATTCGTTTAGGGCATGTTGGGACTTGTCCCAATGAATGGCATGCTCTTGGATATGGATTCATTGAATTACTTTAGGAGTGCATGAGTTATCATTTCAATCTTTTGGCTATATATGATTGGCATAGAATTAGTATTGGCCTAAACAATTGGAAGAGATTACATAGCCTTCTTTGTTGGCACAAGCCAAAGTTACATTCATTCATGCTTAAGTAATTATACCTTATTCATTAGCCAATCTTTTAATTAATTAAAGATTACATTATAGTCAATTCCATTCATCATTCTTAGACAATGTATTGTTAGCCATTTAATTGGCATAAGGCAAGCAATTCATTCAAGTACAATTTCATGGAGACGTTTTTAGCCAACCTTAGATCATTACTTTAGCATAATGTGATAAGCCATTTCGGACAGCATCATATTTACATTTTAATGAACATAACATCTTTATAAAGTCACGTTAACTGTAACTATGCATCAGAATGTAACCCATCAACACTTAACATTCTCGGACATAATTTAGCATAACATCATTCTTTAATTCACGTAAGGGACACTTAACATCATATGAGTACAATTCATAGGTTCATTCGACATTCACAAATCAAGAACCCTACACATTAAGATCATCCAACACCACATACCAACAACATAATCAAGACTAATCTATACAACATTGAAATCGTAACAAGGATACTAGGGAAAAGGAAGTTCGACGAGAACCTTGGGAAATAACCCCAGTTTTGAGATTTCATGGATTCGTTACGATGGAAAGTACTCTTGGAGAAAGAATTATAGGACAGAAACCCATACCTTATGTAGAACGTAATCCAACAAGACTACCTTGCATGAAATCTTGAAGAAACCTTCAAATCGCCCTAGAGAAATCGATAGAAACTTTTCCGTTTTGCTTTCGTTTTGTTTACCGTTTTGCGTTCTGAAACTCTTAGTGTTTGAACGTGAGTCTATGTCTTAGGAACTGATATTGTATCATTCAACTAAGGCTTAATAAGTTAATTAAATAAATTAATTAGTTAATTACCAAAACACCCCTCCTAAGTTGACTAAACATAGGAGAATGTTGACTTGACCGAAAATCTGGAAATTGGTGTTGACTATGGTTTCGGTCAACATGTGAAATTTTTATTAATAAATTAAATCCTTAATTTAATTAATTGAGGTACCTAGGGTAATTACTAAAGTAATCCTAAGTCTTTGGGACCACAACTAACCCTTTTGGACCATCCTAGGTTAGGTACTAGGATGTTTGTTGAACTAGTTACTAGGTTAGTGTAAGGATTTCGTTTTTGACCATTTAAATTAATTAATTAAATTGTTAATTTAATTAATTAAGTGACCTAGGGTAATTACTAAGGTACTCTTTAACTAGTTACTAGGTTAGTGTCACCCGGTTAAGTCTTAGGTTGTCGGGTGCACTAATTGGTCCATTTTGGTTAGTCCTAGGTTAATTAACTAGTTAGGGCAGCTAGTTAGAGTCAAGAGTTGGTTACTAAGTTAGGCCCCACATGGAGGGACCCATCCGCACATGCTTCCCCTTAACTATCCTAACCGAATTCGGTTAGGGTGGTCCCCTCCTTTGGCCGATTTTCACATGTCTTGCACATGTGTTGGTTGTACTTTACTAACTAACTATTCTTGATGGTTCATTTGGAATGTTTACTTATTGTCCCAAGGACCCTCACCATGTCCATGGGCACTGCTTAATTTACATGATTATTTTAAATGGTCATGTGCTATGGTGCTAGGCTTGACACTTGGATGCCTAGTACATATTGTGCAGATATTATGAAGCGAATATTTTTAGCTTAGGGTATTTCTTGCAGGTACATTTCTTTGACAAGCAATCTTGGATTGGGTAGGACAACCCAAAATGTAGTTTACTTGTTCATATATAGAAAATTGGCTAATATCCCTTAGCCAATTTTTGTATACTATGCCCAATATTTCTCAATATTGGACATGGGGTGCCTATGGACCCCAAGTACGTATTCTTAAAGACCTACTCGGCTCTTCAGTAGACATGTAATTTTCTGGAATGTTACATTATCCCCCCCTTAGGAAGATTCGTCCCCAAATGACACTACACATAATTTTAAATAAAGAGGGTGATTTTCGAAAATACTTTAACATGCTTGAACTTTACTCTTTGTGAATATCTGATTCACACTTACTCGGGATGATGCATATTACTCAAGATTATCTCAAGCTTCATATTTGAGATTGAGGAAATTCCTTCTCAATCACACTTAACTTAATGCACATCACAACTCATGCAACACAAAAATCATGTCTACGCTATACAAAAACAGCAACATGAATGCAAACATGAACTCATTTTAACTCACATAGTGCAATTATAATACATACGATTATGGACTTACAAAACCAAGATCGACTAATGCTCTAAAACTTATGAGTTTCTTTAAACTAAAACCAGACTTAGGAAGAGTATATCTAACCTCAAGAACTGAACAAGTGAGGGTAACATGATCTCATATCGGCCTCGGCCTCCCATGTTTCTCCGTCAACAAGGTGGTTCCTCCATAACACCTTTACGGTGGCAACCTCCTTGTTCCTCAACCGTTTCACTTGGCGATCTAAAATTTCAACGGGAACCTCTTCTTAAGAAAGGTTCTCATCGACTCCTAACTCCTTATATAACATCTTGTTTGCCTTAAGATTTGAACCTAATGATGCCCAACTTAATTTCAAAGGGACTTGCCACTATGCCATCTACTTCTCTATATACTCTTTCGTCCCTAACACTATCTCCCATGGGAGTGCTAACTAGAAACGGTTCATGTAAGATATCAGGAAGCAAGTCAAATTTACTATCCACTAAAGGAGAAATAAAAGACAAGGTAGTTCCTGGATCTAATAATGCATAAACAAGAAAGGAGAAGACAAGCAAGTTACCAGTAATCACATCTGCGGACTTCTCTTGTTCTTCTCTTCCTTTCAACGCATAGAACCGATTTCTCTTGGGAGGTTCGGCTGCATCATTTGGATTCGGCCGAGGCTGATCTTCTGTTCTTGATTCCTTACATGTGGGCAGTCCCTGACTATATGCCCACTCTTGTCGCACCCATAGCAGGAATTAGTACCTCCCAAACACTCACCTCCATGCGAACGACCACGCTTATCACACAAATTTCTATTACGCTGGGCATTTCTATCATTTCCCTCCTTGGCATTCTTGTTCTTAGAAGGAGTAGGATTACCTGAGTACTTGTTCCCCTTCTTGAATTTGGGCCTATCTCGAACTCCAACCGAATTATTAGCATTGCTCGAACCGGACTGATCCGAGGGCCTAGATTTCTTACCTTCCCGAAATCCCCTTTTTCAACGGCTCTCCTCCACTTGCTGAGCATGAACCATCAATCTGCCCAGATCCATGTTATCATGAAACATGGCTGCCCGACAATCTTCCACTAGATCCTTCGACACGCCAGTCACAAACCTGCTCATTTCATCCTTGGTATTTGCCACCAGAGAAGAAGCATACTTTGAGAGTTTAACAAATTTCAAGGAATACTCCTTGACCAACAGACCTCCCTGTCTCAGGTTGATGAACTCTTTAACCTTGGATTCGTGTTGCTCTCTGGGAAAGAATATCTCCAGAAAGGCAGTCTTGAGAATGTCCCAAGTGATGGGGAAATCTCCTAGTGCTCGACCATCTGCCCACATTCTGTACCGTACATGTGCCACATCTTTGAGCTGATATGCAGTCAACTCAGCCTTTGCCTCTTCATCAACTCCCATGGCATAAAGAATCTTGTGTACCTCATCCATGAACTCCTGGGTATCTTCATTAGTCTTGGACCCGTATTAGACTGGAGGATTCATCCTGGTGAAGTCCCTCAGTCTGGTAGCCATGGTGCTAGCATGCGGGTTCTCCCTAGGATCACCCTCTCTTGTGGCTTGAGCCGTGATGGCCTGCGCCTGAGTAGTGATGGCCTGTGCCATCTGCAGCAACGCTTATCTTACTTCACCATCTGTCAATGCAGCTGGGTTGACAGGCACTTGAACTCAAACAGCTGGGGCTTGAGGAGGAGCTTGGTTTCCTCCAACAGCTGCTTCTTCAACTCTTCTCGCGGAGTTTCTCCTTGTGTTCATTGTTCTACACGTATACACAAGAAGAAAGTTAGATCCTTAAAAGGACACAAGGTGTCACAACTCTACACAACATGATAAAGAGTAGAAGAAGGGAAGATTTCCTAACATCATATAGTCTCTAAGTCATGATTGTGGTGCGCTTGACAACCATCAGTTAGAAACTACGTAACGTGGTTGTTTTGAGATTTAGTTCGTAGGTAATTTAACCTCATGATCTGATACCAAGTTTGTCATGACCCGGATTATGGAATCCGAATGGCATCTCGCGTCGTTGACCTCTTAGAGGTCGCAGACAAGCCTCTTCTTGCATTCATCACATTCATATAGTTAAATTTGCGGAAAATTTAAAACTTTTTAAACATATGAAGTATACATAGACTTCATATAGTTGCTACACATATTCATTATATACTAAGATCAAAGTAAGAACAACCATCTATCATTAAAGAACCAATTCGAAACAAAAGATGAAGATATCATAATAAGTTACCAAAACGGCCTTACATCCAAGAGCTTCGAAAATAAAACATCTGAAAGAAATGCTAGGGACAACATCCTCTAGCTATGTCTAAATACTAGGCTAGACTAAAACTGTAGCATCCTCAAAATCAAGAGGACCTACCAAATGGTCTGGGGAACGCTGAGTCCAAACCGCTACAATGAGTCTTCAATCTGCTCTCTAACCTGCACCTATAAAAAAAGTAAATGTATAGGGTTAGTACACACTTGTACTAAGTATGGGTGTATTCACACATACACATAAAGCTATGCATGATCAAGGAAGGCTCTTCCTAAACAACATGCCATTTCTGGAAAATGACATCACTAGACTTTCCTAATTCGTTATTTGTGAATTGTGGTACGAATATGACGTACTTTAATGCATTCAAAGCACACAACTCATTTTCTATGTGATTAAAAGCCATTAGAATCATCAACATAATTTTAGAACAACTCGAGCGAAGATTTGAAATTTTGATACGCCCAAACCCGAGAGCTACCTTTTTGATACTTTTAAAAGCCTTGCACATGTTTTGGTTGTATTTTACTGACTAACTATTCTTTATGGTTCATTTGGAATGTTTACTTATTATCCCAAGGACCCTCATCATGTCCTTGGGCACTGCTTAATTTACATGATCATTTTAAATGGTCATGTGCTATGTTGCTAGGCTTGACACTTAGATGCCTAGTACATATTGTGCAGATAGTATGAAGCGAATATTTTTAGATTAAGGTCTTCCTTGCAGGTAAATTTCTTTGACAAGCAATCTTGGATTGGGTAGGACAACCCAAAATGTATTTTACTTGTTCATATATAGAAAGTTGGCTAATATCCCTTAGCCAACTTTTCTATAATATGCCCAATATTTCTCAATATTGGGCATGGGGTGCCTAGGTACCCCTAATACGTATTCTTAAAGACTTACTGGGCTCTTCACTAGACATGTAATTTTTCGGAATGTTACACCCAACAATCATACTCTTCACCATGCTCCCCCACTTAGGATAAACCCAATCTAAGGTCAACATAAACATACTACAAGGTCCCTCAAAAACCTTAAACCTTACTATCACCTTCTCACCTACTCTCCAATATACTAGGACTCTTGAAACTACAACATCTAGTCCATCCCAGAAAAACCAAAGATTCTCAAAGGTCTAACCATCTAGCCACAACATCTCCCTTACAAGGCAAAACTCACCTTTACTCTTTCTAACCTCACCTCATTCCTTTCTAAGGTCGGATCTAAACAACTTCAAACTATCTCAACCACCACCTTTTCACCGTTCTAACATCATTTTTCACCACCTCTCTTAGCAATACACCCTTTCATGAGGAAACTCAACCATCGTAAGGTCATCAACAAAATCTTTCATACCCTATCTAATAAGTCACACCTCATCTTTTTCTCTCCCTTAACTCAAACTTCACAAAGTTCACACTTTAAGGACCATCACAAAAGGAACAAGGTAAAGACAACATATACAAAGCTCTTAGGCACGATTTGAAGAATGAAGAAGTGAAACTTTTCCTTGCACCCAATAGCCTCCTATTAATAATGTGGCACGCTTTACATTATGAACAAGACTCAATTGAATGTGGTTTTTGAGACAATCTAAGATACTCCCAAACCTTATTTTCTGATACAAACTTTGTAACGATCCAAAAGTACACCCTAAAAGTTAGAGAATTCTTGAGTCATCACACGGCATATGAGACTCCAAAAATTCTCACTTAAGCCACTCGTACCATTTATTGCACAATATATTATCGAAAATAAGTAACAATTTAAAACTTTCTTCACACACGAAGAACACTTCATCAATACGCAAGCTAAAGACTTTATTTAAAACATTAAACCTATACAATATGTCATTAAACCATCTATACATTGAATATACAACACTTGGGACTAAGCCCATACAAGACATAGACTAATACATATGGAATATGGGTGTTGTCCACGAATCGATGAGGACTTACCAAAACATCATCTTCAACATTTAGAAACCTTTCCGTTTTCCATGTCATATAAAGTCTCCCATTTCCCTACAGTTTAGTGTAAAAGGGAAAAGAAGGGGTTAGCACATTGAATGCACTAAGTATGGAAGTCATGCAAAAACCATGAAAAAGGGACATTTATTGAATAATATACTTTTAATGACATTTGATAAAACCTTTATAAAATAGTTTAAGAAACATATAACAAATCATCAATCACATATAGAACATATTCAAGTAACCTTTATCAGACCAACTTCGCATATACATATGACAAGAGCACTTCAAAACACATAAACATGAGACCCTCCTACCAAAGGTGATTCCAAGGTTCACTTGAGTGAATTATGAAGCGATCTCCCATACAATCCCTTCAAACACACCAAAGCAATCCTTTAGAATACCAAAGATAAGATTATTCCCATTTCATTACTCAAACTCCCTACCTAGAATTACTCTAAGACTCACCTAGGTAAGGCTAGAAGAGACCGCCCATACACCCTCTCCAAGCATACCTAAGCAACCCTCAAAGCTAATCTAGATAGCTACTTTTTCATTAACATAACTCTACTTAAGTGATGTTCATGAAGTCATTTAGGATACATTTAACACTTAAGGACATTCACATAATGGTCTTGGAGAAGACCTAGGGACTCACAAACTAACATCTTCAAAGCCTATTCATGCAATGTCTATATAGCGTACCATTCAACCACCTAAACTTCATTGAATTTATCCAACACTTAAATGTATCCCACATGATGAGAATGGGAGGTAACCGACATAGACCATACTATCTATGCATGGAATCCGGAGTCATGAAGCCCTACTACAATGGAGGGTTGATCTAGTTGCCAATGGGACACATCCCATGAAGGCACATGGTCAAGGAATATCAAGGGTTTATTTGTTCTCTAATGTCATCTTAGTTAGAGACACTTCCAAGAATACTGACTCGGTGCTAGCCTTTGTTCTTATAGAGTATTTCAATAAAAGAGCATATAAAAGGGTACCATATCTTGTTCATAACCCAATCATAATACACCTTACAAAAGAGGGTCCACTAAGGGTTCCTACAATGGCTAAGAGGATAGCTCAATGAATTTCTTAAAGATGATTTCATGTTTTTCCAGCCAATCAACCCGAAGTCCATCATTTACACAAGAAGGATACCATTAAGGCTTTCAACTTCAAGGATAGCAGACCCTTCCTTCTAGGTTGAATGTACCACATAAAGGACATTGTTAACTATATTAAAGGTCACATGTCAATAACACATACAAGACTAAGATGTTGTAGCATACTAAGTCAAGAATCAATATTCACATTTTACATGCATCAAGTAAGGGACACAAGTCTACCGAAATAGGACACATACACTTTCCATTATCACATAGAGCATAACTTTCCAAAAGAACATAAGGACAACTTAGTATACATGCAAGTCATCCTACATACTTCTATAGAATCATCAACATGACTCATAATAAGGTGCATATAGTCATTTAAGAAGATTCACACTTCAACATCAAGTCTACACAGACAAGGCATTACTATAGCCTATCATTATCACCTATTTTTTCTAGGAGAACTCATACATGACTCACATATATATACATAAGTCTTCAAGACCATCAAAAGACTCATATATCCAAGTTATAACATGATAATAACATAATACATAAAGTAATGCCCACGAGGCAACATTATTCAAAATTCATAAAGTAATGTCGACAATTTCACATCTTTCACAAATATAAAACATAAGCATCGCCGCCATAAGCGAACCATACAATCATCATTATAATACAACAACTATTTTAGATAATATAGATAGAGTTAGGGCAGCATACAACCAATCCAATCTCACAACTTCAATCCATAGACAAATAAACCAACTCAATACTCAAAGTCTCTTACCAATAGTCATGATCATTAATTCAATCCAATAAGCTCAATATACAATGAATCCAAAAATATACAATATTCATATTGTAATACCCGAAAAGTCTAATGCCTAATATAGAGCCTCACATGAGTGTATAAGGGTTGTAACACTTTTTTAAGGTCAATAATAATGAATAATAGTCACTTAGGAAGTTTTAGAGCCAAGGCGTCAAAGAAAGATCTTAACGTCCGAAAACTAGCTAAATTGAACTAGTTGACGCCCCTATGTTTTGTGAAGGTTTGGGAGGGTCAAATAAAATCTAAAACTTTTACAAAGACTTTAAATAGGTAAAATCTAGAATAGAAGGTCTAAAAATCTGATAATTATTCCCCAAGGACCACCCGAAGGGTTCTTCAGAAGGACCCCAACATGGGCAAGAGCAGCCAGCGAGAGACAAGATTTAAGGGGCTGCTACACGTCGCAGCCCACACGCAGCTTGGCAAAGGTTGCTTCGCAAAGCGTGCACTCCAAAATTTACACTACCTCAAATCAGATTTGAAAAATAAATTTAGAAATCAGCCTCGCGACGCGGACCCACTTTCCAGATTCGTTCAAATCGTATTTTATGAATTTTGACTTCACAAAAAGACCCAACTAAGCGAGGGGTCTTTTGGTTAATTTATTGGGTTATTACATATAGCCTAAGGGTCAGTTTGAAGTCAATTTTTATTCACCTTAATCAAATTTCCAAATCAAAACCCAAAATCTCTCATCTCTCTCTACTTTCTCTCTCCCAAAATCCTCCATTGAAGGAAGAACAAAGCTTGAAGAAGAAGACCAAATTCTCCAGGATTTCACTTCAATTTAGTGGATAAATCTTCATGAAGGTATGTGTTCTTAACTCTTGGGATTCCTTTCCCCAAGAGGTCCTTTAAATAGTTGATTTCTAAATCGCCCAATTCCAAGGGTTTTTCTCTTCTAATGGGTTTTCTTCTAAAGTTGAAATTTATTATTGATTATGATTAATTGTGATTTCCAATGACTAATTAAGTGTATATTGTTGAGAAATTGATCTTAATTAGCGGAATTTTGTGTGGATCATGTCCTTTTTACCAATTTCCCCAAGTCTTGGATCTTGCTTATAAATTGATGGGAATTGAAGAATGTATTGATTGTTAGACTTGTTTAATCTATTCAAATTCGTTCATGGACTGCCTAGGGTAATGTGTTGTTGGGATTGACTCTATTTCTTGAAGAATTCATGATGAACCCTTTTCCCCTAACCTTAGGTTATTAATTGAAGTTAATTGGGATAGTAATGACGCTATTGACCTAGTTATTGTATTAATTTCTATTGAATGATGTTATTAAACCCATTTTGAGGTTGAATTGGATGGTTGATGGTAAAACCTTATATGATGGCTTGTTAAGGAGATTTCGTAAGTATGTGATCTCAACCCTTCATTTCAATTATGATTGCTTGTGTTTAGTGATAAAGTTATATTGAAGTATACCTTATAATAAGATTGATTAGGGTTGGTATGATGTTGAATTGGAATGTCTTGAATTATGACTTGTGATTTGTTTGCTAGGATGTAATGACATAAGGGTGGTGATGAAATTTGCCTATGTGGCTTGTCATAATATGATTATGTAAATGTGTTAACCTCACATGTGTGAATTGTAATGAAAGGAGAATAATCATGCAACTCCTACTGAGCTATGATGATTAATATATAAGGGGTACCCTATGACCTAAATAAAGCTATGATTATTGATGAAAGACATTTCAAAAGGGACTCTAGCTTAGCACCGAGTGAACTAGAAATGATGAATGTCCCTTCCCACATAGGGTAGGTAGGTCACTAATGTACTCATGAGATTGGAGACTATAATGCATGTAGCATAAAGAGGGTCCCAACTACATATCCTAGTTCTTGAACTATGTTGCCCCCATAGGAATACTAGCTAGTGGATCCACATAGATGCTACGTTCATGTTTGGTACTACCTTTGCAAGTAGTCCGACTTCTTTAGGTGTAGGCTTCCATTACAGCGGATTCCACATTAGCTCATCTGGTCTATGTCGGTTAAGGCAAGATGTTCCCGAATGTAAAATGAAGCAATAAAGTGAACTCTAACTAGGATGACCTAAAATGTTTGGCTTAGTATAGGTAGGGGTATGAACCTCTACCTAAACCTTGCACTAGTTAGCCTTGAAGTAAGTCTTAGAAATATGTTCTTATGTGCTTATATGCTTATTGTCACATCCGGGTTTACCCCCCAGATGTAACCGGCATCGTCGTCCTCTTCGAGGACTAAGACAAGCCTCTTAGCCTCGTCATAGCATTCATCGATTAAAATGTGAAAGAATTTAAAACTTTTTATCTATATCTACTCGGAGGTTTACACAGACCTCTACATACACATAATCGTATTTATATCAAGTATACATAAACTTGTTCATATACAAAGATTACATAGTCTTCTACTTTTATTTCACCCATTCATATAATAAGGAAATAATAGTTATAAAAGTCGTCTCATCTCATAAACCATCTAACAAAGACAATAAATCTTGGGCATAGCCCTACATCAATAAAAGGAGCCACATATAGGCTATATACAACATCGTCTCAAATGAGTAATAGAGTCAATACAGAACTATAGTAACTAAGTAGCATAGCAATAGAATATCGGCATCACCCTCGGGAGAATGAGGACCTACCACTTGGATGATAAGATATCCAAGTCTTCCTTCCAAGTAAGCAAATTCAACGACCGGAACCTAAAATGTTTGGGAAAAGGGAATGAAATGGGGTTAGTACTCAACATGTACGAAGTATGAAACCATATGCACAATTACCAATCAAGTATGCTTAGAACGGGACATTTAAGGAAATCATGCTATTTAGACCATTTACTTGAGTACACAAAACAACTAACTATACCACATGCATACCATCATATTTAAGCCCTTAATCTCATAAGATCCTATCATCAAGAAATATCATTACGAAGCATCAATAAGAGTAAAGCATAGCAAAACAAAATATACTAACTATAATCTTCATGAAGTCACAAGTGCAGTGACCAAGTAAAGTCCCATGACCCTTACTTAATCAAGTAACCTACCAAGACTACAATTAGCAATCCACCTTACCTAACATACTCTCCCATCTCATGAAGCATTCTTCTTCAACAATGGGTATCAACTTCATACTCATAAGTATATTATTCAGTGTACAAAATCATTTACATACATAATATTGACTTCTCAAAGCTCCTATCAAGGCAAACTAGTGCAAGGCGTAGGTAGAATCCCATACCCCCACCTAAGCTAAAGTCAAACCCCTCAAGTCACTTCGATTAGTCTATATCTTATTCATTCATTTTTGTTTAGGGAACTCTTGCCTTAACCGACATAGACCACATGAGCAAATGTGGAATCCGGTGTCATGAAACCTTACACCGATGAAAGGTGGTCTACCAGCCAAAGTAGAACCTAACATAAACGTAGCTATCTAGATGGATCCACTAGCTAGTATCCTATGGCGGCAACATAGTTCAAGAGGTAGATATCCCTATTTATACCATTTGGTAAAGTGGGCCTCTCCTCATGGGAATCCCTTAAATGACATATCCCATAAACAAGGGAGTTAACATCACATGGGCAACTTTAGGATGAATATTTCCTTTCATGGATAAGTCATCCCCTCCCGTTGTCAAGTTCACTCGGTGCTAAGATAAGTCCCGATATAGAGAAGTCTTTAAACTTTATTAATCATCTCAACTTAGTTAGATAATAGGGTCAAGCCCTTGTACATTCATCATCATAGCTCAAAGAAGAATTGTATAGGAAATAGTCCTTTCATTCACAATTCACTTAAGTGAAGTTAACCCTTGCACCTCACATCATAATAGGGCACATCTTTACATAGCAACTTCCCTATAAAATGTACTCCTAGGCAACCTCACAACCAAACCTAAAATATTCCAATTCAATCATCATACCAACCTATCACCTTAAACAAGGTACACTTCAACACAACATCATATCTTGATGACAATTAACCACAATTGAGATAAGAATTAGGAAACATTAAGACTTACCAATACTCCTCCATAGTTCACCAAAAAAAGGGCCTTACCATCAACCCATAGACCAACCCATTTTGGGTCATCACACTAATGTAATTCAACAATCAATATAAGAACTAATTTAGAAGAGTCACTACGCCATAATTCAATACTAAAACAAAGCTTGATAACATGACATGTAAGTCTATCTTCTTACCCTAAATTCAATGCTCAAGAATTAGCATGAAGGACTTCAATTCATCACAATAGATGCATGATCAATGTAATAACAATCACTAAAAATGATTTAAACAATAATTAGATCAATTACATCAACCCAACACAAATTCACATCAATCTTATACCTAGGGTTAAGGGTTAAGGGTCATCATCTACAATCTAAACCAAACCACATCAATTCATCATAATTAAGTTAGAATACATGATACTTTACTCATTATAACCCAAAGAATACATGAACAATTCAATTCATAACATCAAATTCGAAATTGAAACCCATATGAAACTCAACTTTTGGAAAATCTTTGAAGGAGCCCTTTGAGGAAAATAGTCTCAAAGGTGAATTAGATCCCATACATTATGATTTGATGACGTTTTGATGGTGATTTCGTGCTAAACCATCCCCCAATGAACCTCCCAAGCTATTCTCCAATGGAGTCTTCTAATAGAGAGAGAAAGTAGAGAGAAGAAAGAGAGTATATTTTGAGAATTGTCCTTAGACTAATGAGGATTGGGGTATTTATAGTGGGGCTAAGTCAACTTAATTAGTCTTACCTTAATCCCCAATTACCCCTAAGACACTTAACAAATTAAATGAACTATAGCTTAAGTTCACCGAACCTTAACAGGCTCCCACCGACAGAACCCCGTCGATGGTTCTTCGTGGGCGTGACGGATGACCCTCCCTCCGTCCTGCACTTCTGTTTTCTCAGTCAGAGACTGTGCAGGCGAGGGTTCTTGAGGAGGCGACTAAGTGTGGGACGTCGGTGTCCTCGACGCTCCGTCTTGCCCATGATGCCCCGTCGTGCCATCCGTCGAGGCACACTGCCAGGTAGTGTTGCACCTTCCTGCCACAAGGGTCCTCCTCGAGGGCCCTTGGTTGGTCCTTGGGGAAACGTACCCTGACTTTTCCATCATGAAACCATCCCTTACTATGTGATACCCCTATTGCTACAAACTTTCGCTCGTTTCCGACCCTTAAACTTAGTCAAACTAATTAGAACACACTAACCCTTTCATGAACCAACTTTCCGTACATCATGGACGTTCTTGAACATTTTGATTCTAAAACACTTTAACCACTCTATATACACCTAATTTGGCTAGGAACAATGATTTAGACCTTAAGGAGCCTGGTTGAGTCTTACAACCTGACTTGGGTTTTCTAAATGTTACATTATCCGCCCCTTAGGAACATTCGTCCCCGAATGACACTAAACACTCTTTAAAGGAGGGAAAAGACTCAAGACTAGCAGCTCAACCAATACACAATATCCAATTAGCATGAATCACATCATTTCAATAAAACACTTCAAAACATCAATTTATCACTCATAAGCTCAAATTTTTCTCATGAGGTATCTCCTCCTCACTACACACATGAGCTCAATCATTTGATACACAAGTCGATTAGCACAAAGTTCATCTTATATATATGCTTAATATAATATCCACAAGGATCCACTATATCATAATACACAACTTGACTCAAATATGCAAGAAGCAAGACAAATTTCAAATTATTGTTTAAGGCCACCTTAGAGTGACTTCATTGTGAAGTCTCCAAAACTAAGATTTTCGAAGAAACTTCACCAAAACATCAAGGATTCACAATATCCAACACAATTATAACATTAGAAAGAATGACTAACCTTAAACATCAAAAAGATGAGGATAAAGGGTTTTCATGTTGGCCTCGGCCTCCCATGTTGTACCCGCAACTAGGTGGTTCTTCCCTAACACTTTTACGGAAACCACCTCTTTGTTCCTCAATCTTTTCACTTGCCTATCAAGGATCCGAACCGGAGACTCCTCATAAGAGAGATTATCCTTGACTCCAAGATCTTCAATCGAAAGAATAGACTCGGGATCCCCGACACACTTCTTCAACATAGAGACATGGAAAACCGGATGAACCGAAGCTAAATCATTAGGTAGTTTTAAGCGATAAGCAACTTTACCAACCCTTTCCAAAATCTCATAAGGGCCCACGTAACGAGGGTTCAACTTCCCTTTCTTGCCAAACCTTACCACCCCCTTCATACGTGAAATTTTCAAATACACCTTGTCACACTCTTCAAACTCCAAATCCCTTCTCCTATTGTCAGCATAGGACTTTTGTCGACTATAGGCTGTTTCCAACCTGTTCCTTATGATATGCACATTCTCCAAAGTCCTATAAATCAAGTCGGGACCAAAGATCGATGGTTCACCAACTTCAAACCATCCTATAGGAGACCTACACCTCCTACCATACAAGGCTTCATAGGGAGCCATGGAGATGGACGAATGAAAACTATTATTATACGCAAATTCCACCAACGGCAAGTGCTTATCCCAACTTTCCTTAAAATCAATGATGCAAGCTCTAAGCATATTCTCAAGGGTTTGAATTGTGCGTTCCGCTTGACCATCCATTTGAGGATGAAAAGCGGTACTCAATTTCACTTTAGTACCCAAACCTTCTTGAAAAGACTTCCAAAATCTAAATGTGAATTGTGCACCCCGATCCGAAATAATGGATAACAGAATACCATGGTGACACACAATCTCATATATGAATATCTTCGCATAATCCTCCGCCGAAAACGTGGATTTGACGGGAATAAAATGAGCGAACTTAGTCAATCTATCAATAATCACCCATATAGAATCATACGACTTTTGATTCTGAGGCAACCCTACCACAAAGTCCATATTAATGTCTTCCCACTTCCAAGTACGAATTTGGATCTCTTGTAGTAAGCCACCCGTCTTTTGATGTTCCGCCTTCACTTGTTGGCAATTTGGACACTTAGCAACAAATTCCGCTATGTCCTTCTTCAAACCTTCCCACCAATATATTTCTCGAAGGTCATGATACATCTTAGTAGAACCCGGATGGATAGAATAGTGGGATCCATGGGCTTCCTCAAGGATCCGACCCCTCAATCCATCAACATCGGGAACACATAACCTTCCTTGGTACCTCAGCACACCATCCCCTCCTAGGAGAAAGACTCATTCATCTTGCCAAGAACCGATTTCTTCAACTCCATCAATAGTTGATCAAGGTGTTGTTTGGACTTCACCTCAACCACTAATGATGACTCAGAGCTATGATAAACCGTGGCACCTTCATTTAGAGAACTCTCCAAACGCACCCCCAATCTAGTCAAACTATCAACATCTTTCACTAGATCTTTCTTGTCTTCATCAATATGAGACACACTACCCATAGTCATACGGCTTAGAGCATCAACCACCACATTGGCCTTGCCGGGGTGATATAGGACACTCATATCATAATCTTTCAACAATTCTAACCACCTTCTTTGTCGGAGATTCAACTCTTTTTGAGTAAACACATATTGAACACTCTTATGATCGATGAAAACATCAACATGAACACCATACCAGTAATGTCTCCATATTTTAAAGCAAACACTATGGCCGCTAACTCAAGGTCATGAGTGGGGTAATTTCTCTCATGCACCTTAAGTTGCCGTGAAGCATAGGCAATCACCTTCCCATTTTGCATAAGCACACACCCCAAACCTATGCGGGATGCATCACAATATAGAATGAAACCCTTAGAACCTTCCGGTAAAGTTAACACCGGAGCGGAAGTAAGCCTATCTTTCAATAATTCGAAACTCTTCTCGCAGGCCTCCGACCACTCAAACTTTTTACCCTTTTGAGTCAATGAAGTCAAAGGAGATGCAATGGATGAAAAACCTTCTACAAACCTTCAATAATAGCCTGCTAAACCCAAGAAACTCCTAATATCTGTCAGGGTCAAGGGTCTAGGCCAATTTCTTATCGCATCAGTTTTCCTTGGGTCTACCTCAACTCCCTCACTAGAGATGATGTTCCCAAGAAATGCGACTGACCTCAACCAAAACTCATACTTGCTATACTTGGCGAACAATTTATGCTCTCTAAGGGTTTGCAATACCACCCTTTGATGACCCATGTAATCAACCTCATTCTTCAAATACACCAAGATATCATCAATAAATACAATAATGAACGAATCAAGGTAACGTCGAAACACCCTATTCATTAGGTCCATAAATGCTGTCGGAGCATTTGTAAGACCGAAGGACATAAACACGAACTCATGATGCCCATACCGAGTCCGAAAGGCCGTCTTTGGAATATCTTCATTTCTCACCCTAAGCTGGTGATACCGTGACCTCAAGTCAATTTTGGAGAAGTAACTCACCACTTGTAGTTGATCAAATAAATCATCAATCCGCGAAAGAGGATATTTGTTCTTGATAGTAACCTTGTTGAGTTGGCGATAGTCAATACACATTCTCAAGGACCTATCCTTCTTTTTCACGAATAATACCAGAGCACCCCATGGAGAAATGCTAGGCCTTATAAAACCCTTGTCTAGCAAATCTTTAAGTTGTGCCTTCAACTCCTTCAATTCGGCCGGAGCCATTCTTTAAGGAGAAATAGAGATAGGGTTTGTTTTTGGTAGCTAATCGATACCAAAATCGATTTCCCGTTTGGGAGGAATGCCAGGAAGGTCATTGGGAAAAACCTCCATAAATTCACTCACCACGGGGACCGACTCAATAGGAGGAATTTCGGAATCAACTTCTTGGACTCTCACATATGATAAAGACACCCTTTTGAGATCATGTTACTCGCTTTTAGACATGATATAAAACGACCTCTAGGAAGAGAATTCCCACCCTTCCACTCAAAAACGGGTTCATTTGGGAAACTAAACCTCACAACTCTAGTCCTACAATCAATAGAAGCGAAGCTAGCATGCAACCAATCCATACCCAAAATGACATCAAAATCATACATGTCTAGTTCAACTAGATCTACATGAGAAACTCTATGGGGCATAGAGATAGGACAATTTCGGTAGACTCTTTTTGCTACAACTTACTCACCCACCGGAGTAGACACCAAAATAGGTTCATGCAAAACATCGGGTAAAGTATCAAACTTTTTAGCTACTAAGGGAGTAACGAAAGACAAAGTAGCACCCAGATCAAGCAAAGCATACACATCAATAGCAAAGATTTGTAACATACCGGTCACCACATCGGTAGAGGCCTCTTGATCATATCACGAATGAAGAGCATTAAAATGGTTCTTCTTAGGAGCCTCACTTGCTTGTTTTTTCGCATTCTTTTCTCGGTTTCTTATACTAGGGTAGTCCATAGCTTTGTGACCACTCTTTCCACAACTAAAGCAATTCCACGTTCCAGTCAAGCATTCACCAAAATGTTCCTTTCCACACTTAACACAAGTAGGCTTCTCATTAAATCAGTTTCCACCCTTCCCTTTTGCAACTTTTGGCCTAGGGGCTTTAGAATCCCTAGTCTTGGGAAAGTTAGATGGAACTTGATTTGAGAACCTCTTCTTGAATCTAGGTTTGTCTTGAATTCCAAACCTGTCTTTAGTAGTTCCACTCTCAAAAGACGTTGCCCTTCTTGAATCCTTATCCTTCCTTTTTGCTCTAGCCTCCTCAACCCTTTGTGCATGCACCATAAGACGACCAATATTCATGTTATCATGAAGCATATGACATTCTTCTTGCAAGTCATCCGACACACCCATCACAAATTGACTCATATCGTCTCTAGGATCAGAGACCAAGGATGGAGCATATTTGGAGAATTGAATGAACTTCAAAGAGTAATCATGAACACTCATACCTCCTTGGCGGAGGTTGATGAATTCCACCACCTTACCTTCTCTCATCTCTCTAGGGAAGAACCAATCAAGGAAAGCCCTCTTGAAGATCTCCCAAGTCACTGGCCCATCTTGAAGTGGCCTATTATTTTTCCATTGCACATGCCATGTCTGAGCCACATCCTTGAGTTGGTATGAGGCCAACTCGGCATTCTCACTAGAAGACAACCCCATAGCACACAAAATCTTATAAACCTTATCAATGAATTCTTGAGGGTCTTCATCAACCTTAGACCCATAGAAGATAGGAGGATTCATTCGGGTAAAGTCCCTAAGTCGGGAAACCATAGTTTGCTCATTGACCCTAGGTGCAATTTCCCTATTGGCTTGGGCAGTCATAGCTTGGGCTTGCACCATTGCGGCTTGAGCTTGAGTAGTCATGGCTTGAGCCATTTAAGCAAGAATATCTCTCATCTGAGCCTCTGTCATAGGTGGAAGGTCAACTGGAGCCTGATCATCAGCAACAATCTCTTCAAGAGGAGGAATTGGATCATCACGGGGAGGGATTCCCGCAGCAGTAATCTCCTCCTCAAGTCTTCTGGCTGCATTTCTTCTAGTATTCATCTCCTATAATCAAAACACAAGGTTTAGGCAAAAGCATGTATGAAGTACATTCTAGAGGTACGATATGGATTTCCAAAAATGAGAGTGATTCCTAAGCATCAAATAAGTTCCTATTCATAAGTGTGGCGCGCTTCACAATTATGAATACAAACCGATATAACGTGGTTGAGAGAGACGTTAATATCAAGGATATTCAACCTCATGCTCTGATACCAAGTTTGTCACATCCGGGTTTACCCCAGATGTAACCGGCGTCATCGTCCTCTTTGAGGACTAAGACAAGCCTCTTAGCCTCGTCATAGTATTCATCGATTAAAATATGAAAGAATTTAAAACTTTTTATCTATATCTACTCGGAGGTTTACACAGACCTTTACATACACATAATCGTATTTATATCAAGTATACATAGACTTGTTCATATACAAAGATTACACAGTCTTCTACTTTTATTTCACCCATTCATATAATAAGGAAATAATAGTCATAAAAGCCGTCTCATCTCATAAACCATCTAACAAAGACAATAAATCTAGGGCATAGCCCTACATCAAAAAAAGGAGCCACATATAGGCTATATACAACATCGTCTCAAATGAGTAATAGAGTCAATAAAGAACTATAGTAACTAAGTAGCATAGAAATAGAATATCGGCATCGCCCTCGGGAGAATGAGGACCTACCACTTGGATGATAAGATATCCAAGTCTTCCTTCCAAGCTCCTCGAAGCAATTTCTACGACCAGAACCTAAAATGTTTGGGAAAAGGGAACGAAATGGGGTTAGTATTCCACATGTATTAAGTATGAAACCATATGCACAATTACCAATCAAGTATGCTTAGAATGGGACATTTAAGGAAATCATGCTATTTAGACCATTTACTTGAGTACACAAAACAACTAACTATACCACATGCATACCATCATATTTAAGCCCTTAATCTCATAAGATCCTATCATCAAGAAATATCATTACGAAGCATGAATAAGAGTAAAGCATAGTAAAACAAAACATACTAACTATAATCTTCATGAAGTCACAAGTGCAATGATCAAGTAAAGTCCCATGACCCTTACTTAATCAAGTAACCTACCAAGACTACAATTAGCAATCCACCTTACCTAACATAATCTCCCATCTCATGAAGCATTCTTCTTTAATAATGGGTATCAACTTCATACTCATAAGTATATTATTCAATGTACAAAATCATTTACATACATAATATTGACTTCTCAAAGCTTCTATCAAGGCAAACTAGTGCAAGGCGTAGGTAGAGTCCCATACCCCCACCTAAGCTAAAGTCAAACCCCTCAAGTCACTTCGATTAGTCTATATCTTATTCATTCATTTTAGTTTAGGGAACTCTTTCCTTAACCGACATAGACCACATGAGCAAATGTGGAATCCGGTGTCATGAAACCTTATACCGATGAAAGGTGGTCTACCGGCCAAAGTAGAACCTAACATAAACGTAGCTATCTAGGTGGATCCACTAGCTAGTATCCTATGGAGGTAACATAGTTCAAGAGGTAGATATCCTTATTTATACCATTTGGTGAAGTGGGCCACTCCTCATGGGAATCCCTTAAATGACATATCCCATAAACAAGGGAGTTAACATCACATGGGCAACTTTAGGATGAATCTTTCCTTTCATGGATAAGTCATCACCTCCCGTTGTCAAGTTCACTCGGTGCTAAGATAAGTCCCCATAAAGAGAAGTCTTTAAAATTTATTAATCAGCTCAACTTAGTTAGATGATAGGGTCAAGCCCTTGTACATTCATCATCATAGCTCAAAGAAGAATTGTATAGGAAATAGTCCTTTCATTCACAATTCACTTAAGTGAAGTTAACCCTTGCACCTCACATCATAATAGGGCACATCTTTACATAACGACTTCCCTACAACATGTACTCCTAGGCAACCTCACAACCAAACCTAAAACATTCCAATTCAATCATCATACCAACCTATCACCTTAAACAAGGTACACTTCAACACAACATCATAACTTGATGACAATTAACCACAATTGAGATAAGAATTAGGAAACATCAAGACTTACCAATACTCCTCCATAGTTCACCAAAAGAGGGCCTTACCATCAACCCATAGAGGAACCCATTTTGGGTCATCACACCAATGTAATTCAATAATCAATATAAGAACTAACTTAGAAGAGTCACTACGCCATAATTCAATACTAAATCAAAGCTTGATAGCATGACATGTAAGTCTATCTCCTTGCCCTAAATTCAATGCTCAAGAATTAGCATGAAGGACTACAATTCATCACAATAGATTCATGATCAATGTAATAACAATCATTAAAGATTATTTAATCAATAATTAGATCAATTACATCAACCCAACCCAAATTCACATCAATCTTATACCTAGGGTTAAGGGTTAAGGGTCATCATCTACAATCTAAACTAAACCACATCAATTCATCATAATCAAGTTAGAATATGATAATTTACTCATTATAACCGAAAGAATACATGAACAACTCAATTCATAACATCAAATTCGAAATTGAATGAAACCCATAAGAAACTCAACTTTTGGAAAATCTTTGAAGGAGCCCTTTGAGGAAAGAAGTCTCAAAGGTGAATTAGATCCCATACCTTATGATGTGATGATGTTTTGATGGTGATTTCGTGCTAAACCATCCCCCAATGCACCTCCCAAGCTATTCTCCAATGGAGTCTTCTAATAGAGAGAGAAAGTAGAGAGAAGAAAGAGAGTTTATTTTGAGAATTGTCCTAAGACTAATGAGGATTGGGGGTATTTATAGTGGGGCTAAGTCAACTTAATTAGTCTTAACTTAATACCCAATTACCCCTAAGAGACTTAACAAATTAAATGAACTATAGCTTAAGTTCACCGAACCTTAACAGGCCCCCACCGACGGAAGCCCGTCGACGGTCCATCGTGGGCGTGACGGACGACCCTCCCTCCGTCCTGCACTTCCGTCTTCTCGGTCAGAGACTGTGCAAGCGAGGGTTCTTGAGTAGGCAACTAAGGGTGGGACGATGGTGGCCTCGATGACCCGTCGTACCCATGACGCCCCGTTGTGCCATCCGTCGAGGCACACTGCCAGTCCGTGTTGCACCTTCCTACCACAAGTGTCCTCCTCGAGGGTCCTTGGTTGGTCCTTGGGGAAACGTACCTTGACTTTTCCATCATGAAACCATCCCTCACTATGTGATACCCCTATTTCTACAAACTTTCACTCGTTTCCGACCCTTAAACTTAGTCAAACTAATTAGAACACACTAGCCCTTTCAAGAACCAACTTTCCGGACGTCATGGACGTTATTGAACATTTTGATTCTAAAACACTTTAACCACTCTATATACACCTAATTTTTCTAGGAACAATGATTTAGACCTTAAGGAGCCTGGTTAAGTCTTACAACCTGACTTGGGTTTTCGAAATGTTACACTTATAAAGGTAAAATGATATGCATATGTTGATCTTACATGTTAATGACACTATGTGATATTGGTTTCACTTATGAATATGTGGTTGGTATCTATTGCTAAAGTATGATGATGTCTACTCATAATGATATAGTATGTAAAGTTGGGCATTGCTTATAGTTCTTGTTAGGTTTACTTGGTTGAGTGAGGTTATTGGGCCTTACTTAGCCATGGAAATAGTGAACTTAATGGGGGTGTATGAGTGATGGTCTTGCTTAGGTTATGATATTATGAACTCTATTGCATGCTTGTTGATATTATAACTTGATGATGGAGTTGTCTTGATTATGTGCTCAATTATGTTGATATGCATGTTGACTTGACTAGACTTGGTATTGTTGGTCTTGTGATGTACATTGTCTTGACTTAAGGAATATGTTCTTATTGACTTGTATTGGTTCTTGAATATGCACAAGGCTTTTCAATGTAACTTGGAATGCTTTTATCAAATGTCCCCTGTATGATTTCTATGTTGTGTGTGCATATTTTCCGATACTTAGTACAAGTGATGTGCTAACCCCATTTCCCCCTTGTCCTAAAAATTTTAGGTTCCGACCGTTCAGGAGATTGTGTCCATCTAAAGAAGGCTTTGAATCTCATTCTCCAAGTTGGGTAGGTACTCACAACTTTGAGGGCAATACCACTTTCTAGCATTGGATTTTGATTAGTCTTAAAGACACTTTGTTCATTATCTTTCATTTGAGTACTATGATTGTATATCCTATATGTGGGTTTTATTGTATGGATGTAAGGGCTATGCCCAATTGGTTATACTCTTGTTTAGATGGTTTGATATGAGGCATCCAATTTAAGACTATGTTATGTATTACATATTATATATTTATATATATATATAAAAGTAGAAGACTATGTAATCTTCTTATACGAAGGTTCTATGTATACTCGGTATAAATATATTATGTTTAAGCGGGGGGTTTAAGTAAACCTCATGAAGTAGTGTAGATGAAAATTTTTAAATTTTCCGCATTTTTAACCTATGAATGTAATGATGAATGCTAAGAGGATAGTCCTAGTCCTCTCCAAGGACGATGATGCCAGTTACGTCTAATGGGTACTTCCCGAATGTGACACATATAATCAAATTGAGGCAGCCTATAAACCATACAATAATGATCTATACATAAATCAATAGCCCTAAGCAAACTACACATGAATTCATTACTATTTAGCCTTAATCAATTCACCCATACTAAGCCAATTATAGAGATTTGAGAAGGTCAAGGGTTCATGGAGAATTTCATTGAAAACATCAATTATGCATCAATAACATCATATCTTAAGGTTTGAAAACGTTTCATGCAAGAACCCATTACTTAGAGTAGAAATTGGACTTTTTCATCTTTTAGAAATCTTTGAATTCATCATTGACATTGACTCTAAGGTGATAGCAAGCCTTAGATGAAGAACTCGCATAACTTATTAGAAGAATATAAAGAGAATTGAGTCAGAAACTTCATTGAAGATCCATCATCAAGATCCATCTTCACCATGAGCTCTCATGGAGGTTTTTGGAGAAACTTTGGGAGGGAAAGTTTTTTATCTTGGTGTTATTGTCTACATGAGAGTTTAATGAATTAAATACTCCTAAAATACCCATAGACACCTAAAATAACCGTCCTCCTATTTATAAGACTTGGGGTGAATTTCCCAAAACACCCCAAGTTCATCTGTGCAATAGACAGAATATTGCAGGCACCATCAACGAGCCCACTTACGCCTCGTCGCTTGAATGACAAGCCGGGCGGGTGAGGCATCGATTTGGTCAGAGGGTCATTATTGGGGGGTTTACATCCCACCACTAAGTGTTGAGTGACGTCCCCCCATCGACGGGGCGTCACACAGCCAACGGGGCGTCGATGCCAACCGTAGGTGGACAGTGCATTGGGCAGTTTTGACCCCAAGTTAGGTCCTCCTCTAGGACCCCCTTGTGGGTCGTAAGTGGGGTCATACCTGCAATTTGGATCCCTTAACAAGCTCTTCCAGATCTCAGGAACATTTTCAATCAATTTAACCATTAAACAAGCCACGAAACATGCTAAAACACACCCAAACTCACAAGGACGTTCAAAGGCTATCTATCGAACATCTTGGACGTTTAGCCTCCAAACCTTATGAAAATCAACATTTTTCCTTTAAATATTATTATTAAACATATAAGGACATAATAAACTCATGACACACACATAAGCACATGCAAGCACATAGGCAACTAGTCGTCAAACGTCTTGGTCGTCCCTTTACGTTAGACTTTAAACTTAACCAGATTGACTTCAAAACTCACAACTACGCTTATTAAGATAATTATAAGACTTTCTAACAGTGGTGAAGCTCTAGACAATACTAGTTCATTAGGGTCGTTATAGTGGTGGCCTAGGTAGGGGTGGGGGCGTAAAGGGGCAGGGGTCCGAACGGCGTGAAAAATTATTATTTTTTAATTTGAAAATATATCCATAAAAAAAATTCTTAGTTTTTTTTTACAGGAATAGCCTCGGTGGGGGGATGGGAGGGGGATACATGGTGGTGTAAAAATGAAAAAATATTTAAATTTTAAATATTTTTCAAAAACATTTTTTTTTTTAAAAAAGAAATCCTTGGTTGGCCTCGATTTGGGTGTGGCAGGGGTGACATAAAAAAAAATTTAAAATTTATTTTTGTTTTAAAAAATAGGTTTCTAAATTTTTTTCTTGACGCGGGGGTGGTCTAGGAGGGGGACGGGGGTAGAGGGGTAGGGGTTGGGGGTGGCACAAAAATAATTTTTTTAAAATTTGAAATATTATGGGAATTGTCCGGGAAGGAGGGGGAGGGGTTAAGGATGGGGTGGCTAGGGAGAGGTCTAGAAGGTCGCATAAATAGTGCTACTCAAGAGTCAGCACGAATGCACACAAGAGATTCAAATTACGCATGCAATGTTCTGTTGTGCGCTCTAAGTTTCAAAATATAAATAATAATCATCACCAAGCAGAACTCAAGCTCACAATGATTGCTTCAAATGCAAGTTCAAGCTCAACAAAAACATTAAAATTCCCTTACCCCAAGAATGATTCCATGCTCACATAAAACTCATCAACAATGTAGAATTTGGAATTCAAATACAACTATCACACTCCCAAAGATAAACACATGCATGATTATACGCATAGCCTTGCCCTTATTTTCCAATCAACATTATTTTCAACTCACTCAAGATCACAAAGGTGTTTAAAGGCTTGTAATTCGGCGTAGTGTAAAGGTATGAACATATTTATTTAATGACGTCTACCTTCATGAACCATGTCCTGCATTTCACTTCTTTCTCCTTCTATTTCACACAATATGAAGTTCACAATCCACCGTATGTCCATTTAAGCATTAGTCTTCTCTTTTTAAGTACTTTTCTTTTTCTATTTTCACATTATTCTCTTTTTTAATGGAGGGATTCAATCTTTTTCAAAATGATCCTTCAAAGACGAATCTTTTGACTTCTTGATTTTCCTTCTTTTTATACTATTCAAGAAGAGCAATAATTCATTAAGGTTATTGGTGATGGTACAAAGAAGTAAACATTGGTTCAAGTGTGTTACAAAGAAAATGATAGGCTCAAATAGGTCTAAGCTAGGTTCAAACTCTCATAAGGTGGTCACAAATAGGTATAAGATCAATTTTCGATCACTCTTCACAAATTGTGCCTAAGATCATCTCAATCCCTTTCTTACATCAACCAATTGGACAAACGGGGAAAGTTCTATCTAGGTATTACCAAGCGCATGTTTCAAGAAAATATCACCACACAAGGCATTTGACAAAATCATAAAAAAAGTGTCACATCCGGGAAACATCCCCTAGACTATGTAAGAAAATTACATAGTCTTCTACTTTTATTGCACATAGATATATAAGATACTTAACATAGTCTTAAAAGAGTGTCTCATCTCATAACAATCTAAAACAAAAGTATATCAATTGGGAATATCACATACATCAATATAATAAAGCCACATATAGTTTATACAATCTTTAGTACTCAAATGAAAAGGAAAGAACATAGAAGTCATAAAATTAGAACAACATTCAAAAGTTTGATATTGGCATTGCCCTTCAAAAGTGAGGACCTACCCAACTTGGATGAGTGAGAATTCCATGTCTTCTTCAGAGTCGTCTCAAAATCCCTTAAACGTCCAGAACCTAAACTTTTGGGGAAAAGGGAGAAAATGGGGTTAGCACATCACATGTACTAAGTATGAGACCAAATGCACATACAATATCAAATCATGCTAAATAGGGACATTTCATTAAAACATGTTATTTTACTTTTGGAAATCCTTATGCACCTTCAAGAATCAATACAAGTAATTAATGCATATTCATCAAGTCAATACCATGTACTATACAAGACCAAACCACCTGAAGTCAAATCAAGTCAGATGCATATCAACATACTTGAGCCATAATCAAATACAACTCTATCATCAAGTCATAACATCACAAGGATGAATAAGAGTTCATTACACCATAACCAAACCAAGACCATTACTAATGACCATCATTAAGTCCACTTGTGATATCACTAAGCAAAGCCCTATAACCTTACTCAATCAAGTAAACCTAACAAGAACCATAACCAATTTCAAACTTCACATATCATTAAGAGTACATAACTTCATACTTTAGCAATGTAGAACAATCATGTATTCATAAATGAATTCAACATCATAAGGTACCATCAACATGTAAGATCATCATATACATATCATTTACATTTATAAGCATATTCATACATAAGAACAACCTCCTAAGGCTTCCCTCAAGGCCAACTAGTGCAAGTCCAAGGTAGAGTCCCATACCTCTACCTAAGCTAAGTCAAACCTCTTAAGTCACCCTAGTTAGTGTGTACTTTATTACCTTATTTTTAGTTTAGGGAAAACTTGTCTTAACCGACATAGACCACTAGATCTAAGTGTGGAATCAGGTGTTGTGGAACCTTACATCGATGGAAGGTGGTCTACTGTCCAAATTAGAACCAAACATAAACATAGCTTTCTAGGTGGAACCACTAGCTAGTGTTCCTATGGGGGCAACATAGTTAGGAACTAAGATATATGTATGAAATCTCTCCATGGCACTTGGCAATTGGAGCCTCATCTTATGAGAATCCATAGGGTGAGTATCCCTTGTAGGGGAGTCACACTACACCATTTTAGGCCTACGACCACACTAAATCTGGACAACGCTTGTAAAGTGTTGCTTAAAATACTTTTGGGGACGCTTTTAAAGTGTAGCCCATGTTTTTAACTTTTAGCTACAATAATATTAGCAACACTTCTAAAGTGTACACTTTAATGACATAAGATACACTTAATAAGTGTTGTTATAATTGGCAACAACTTTTAATATAAATGACCACACTTTTAAAGTGTCATATTTTTATAATTGTAAAAACAACATATTATAAATGTGACCTTAGTGTTTTCACTAAAATTTCATATTCCCTCCAATATTTTTAAAATTAAAACTTGTTCCCTACCATTTTAACTGGACAAATAAGATAAAACATTAAAACTTATTTTCAGCTAAAAAAAAACCTCACCTCAAGTTTTCATTTTCCTCTAACTTCAGCTAACGTTTCCATTCCTCTCAAACTTCAGTGAAGAATGCGATTTCAGCTCAGGAGATGAAGAAATTGGCTTTCTTTTAAGAAGAACTGAAGAACACGTAAGATTTGCCTCACAATTATCGGTCAAACTTTAGCTGAATAACACCATTTTCAGTAGAAGAATTGAAGAACAATATAATTTTTCTCAAGAAGAAATGAAGAACACGATTTTCCTCTAACATATTCCTTGTTGAAGATTGAAGAGATGAACACCACGATTTCCTCACAGATACCTTGTTGAAGAGTTGTTCCTTTAGATTTCTTGTTGAAAGTTTAACAAAATGCTTCAAATATGAACTTTCCTCACGTCATAAATCTTATGGGTTGTTGGAATGGAGTTTATAAGGTAAGAAATTCTATTTTTAAAAGTGTAAATTCTAGGTTTAGGGTTCTGATATTCTTGTGTATCTTTGAAACACTAAATTTCAACTTAGGGTTTTGATATCTTGTGTTGTTGATAAGAATTCTGTTGATTTTTTTCTTTGATAGTGCAGTTTTTTATTCTCTTGAATGTTTAGTGTACCAGCTGAAGCTAAGTAGTCTTTCTCTCAAGTAATGAGCTAAAGCTAAGTAGTCTTTCTCTCAAGTAATGGCGATAACTACGATTCTCTTCTTCCTAATACAGATTTCATCAAACGTAAGTAGCTACTTTACTAATAATGTAGTACTAAAAAGTCTTCTTGTCAATTGATTGAATTTTTGTTTTGTGTTTAGAAGAGGAGAATAAGAAGGATTCTCCAGGGACTAGCCATAAGGGAGTTGCTTGAATTTGGTATTTCATTGGAGCTTCGTTTCTTGTGGCTTGAATTTGGTATTTCATTGGAACATCGTTTCTTAGATATTACAAATGTATCACATTCTGAACTTTTAAATGTGAGAAGGTGCAAGAATGTTGTTAATCTTTATTTTGATGCTTATTTAAGATCACATCAGTTCATTTGAGTTGAACACATGATAAGTTTGTTTATATATGTTATATTAAGTAATGACAACTTCTTATCAGAGACGGGGCTGCAGCTGAGCCAAATGGTCCTGGTGTTGCAGGGGGTTCTCTGAGAGTTATTTTCCTTGAAGGAACTTTACAATAGACAGTTTTTTTGACAACTAATTATTGGTTCGAAGAGTTTGCGGATGCTGAAGCTTTTCTGTTTTTTTGGAGATTGGGATAAGATTCGGGAATTGATTGCTGAACAAGTTTGTGAAGTTTTTAAAACTAATCTTGAGAGGATTCAGGTCAGTGATACTGGTCTTGCTGCTATTTCTAGTGTGATATTGAGATAAACATTGAATTAGATTTAGGTAAAAGAAGAGAAGATGTGGAAAAAAGATCTATGAACTTGTTATTGAACATTAAGTCTCTGAGTCCAAGTTCCATTTTATCAGACTGCGAGGAAAAAATCACTTTCTCATTCATTTTCCATCATTTGTTGGAATTCAAACTCTGGTAGATAGGGTGGTCGGATCAGTCTTGTGGTTTCATGAAGGTTGTTGTTGATAATGGCAAATGGGGTGACAACTGTGGTAGTGTGCGAGTAGGATTAATTAGCATTGATTTTGGTGGTAGAGCCCTTGGAAAATCATTGATAAATTTAAAGGATGTTTTCCTTGAAACATAACGTCCTCAAAAACTTTGAGCATTAACTGTGAACAACATTAATAACTTGAAAATATGAAGTATAAAAAAATGATGAAACATATTTTCATGCTCATTTTTTCGTGTCCACTTAGTTGGCATGTATCAACAAATTAGTTTTATCTAATAGTGAGATGTATTACCTCTTAACTAGTTTTTTGAATTCATTCACTTCTTTTCTTTTCTTATCATGTGTTGTACAATTTGTATTGAAAAAGATGTTGTTCAACTTCAGCTGGAATGGTATGTCTTTCGAGATACATAATTATTTAGTTTCAATAAATCTATACATCTATATATGCTAAATGGAATAGCTATGTGCTTATTTATGATGTTTAGGAACATCAGTTTCTCACTCTGGCATGACCTTCCATCTTGTGTTCCTGATGTAACAACTCAAAAATGACTATGCTAAGTAATGCCTAAACGTACCTAGAATTCCTTGATTAGACCGGGTTCACACGGCTTGATGCGCGTGGAAACAGACCTCAGAACCTATGCACCAGCCAAGCCAACCAACTTGGTGAGTTATTTGAGCTAGGCAAGGTTGGGTCTAGCCATGTAGGGCACCCGAATATTCAGATTCACCCGGATGAGTTTTAACCGGACTTGAAAGAGGTAATCTTAGGTTTGGAGGGTCTAGGGGTAAAATGGTCTTTTCTAAGCTAGGGGTAGTATTGTAATTATTCTAAGTATTTAATTAATTAATTAATTAATGAAACTAGTGGACAATTCGGGTAGGGTTGACCCAAATTGACCCATTTTCGCGAGATGAGCTCCACCCGGGTTCGATCCTTGGTGGAAGAAATATTTAAGTTGAATTAATTTGTTAATTATCTAATTTAAGTAAGGCATTTTAGTCTTGTCACTTAAGCCTTAGAAAATCAGATTTTTATTTAAAATAACAAAGAATCCTAGTTGGACTAAGTCCTTACCTAAAACTCCTACTACTAAGCTTACTCTCACATCTCTCCACTCTCATTATCACGTCTCTCCACTCTCATTGTCACGTTCATCATCAGTAAAAGAACAAAAAAAAGTCAAAAGTTCATCACTCTTGAATAACTTGTACGCTAAAACTCAAAAGAAAAACTAAACTAAAAGCGAAAAGCAAAAACATTATTCTTGACGGATTGTGCTTGATGTTTCGGTGGGGAGGCTTCGTTGTCGTGGGAGTTGGCTGTCCATTGGAGCAGGTTTGGAAGGTGTTGAATGACAGAAAAGGTATGGGTTTTCTTCCTCTTGGTCCCTTTCCCAAGAGACCCCTAAGTTTCAGTCTATTCTAATCCGAAAACTAGGAATGTTTCCCCATTGCATGTCCTTGTCACTAGCTCCCATCGATTATTGTAGGTTGGGTATGTTTGCTGGTAGAAATTAGGGATCTAACGTGTTTTTGTGATGATTATATTCATGTATGTATGTTCAAATTTATGTGACTGATAATAATATCTTTCCGAAATTATGTGATAAGTATGTGTGTGCATTGTGTAGGCCATAACTCTTGGTCACAAATTGAAGTGTGAAAAAGGCATGTTGAATCATTGTATTTTATGTGCAAATGCTTGTAAAAATCTTGATGTTCATATGAGCTGTGATGTTGTTGAATTGAGTGAAAACTCTTGGCTAAATGTAACCACGAAATTGCACCTAATAATGTACGAAGTGTTTCATGAATTTGTCCTAAAATCTACCATATAAAATGTTGAGAAAAATGGACTGGAAAACGTGATCAAAATTTCCAGATTGCTAGAAATTTGGTTTCGGCTATATAACTTGGAGAATTGGAGTTTCAAAAATTGTTTTAAAATATGTGAGGTCATCAAGGATTGAACCCGAGACCTCACTATATGCAGGCTGCTTAAAAATTCAATATTAAATGTGAGGTGAGGGGGATTCGAAATGGGGTAAGGTTGGGTGAAGAAACAAAGGAAAAAGGGAAAATAAATAAAATGGGGAGTGTGGGGAACGAACCCACAACCCCTCGGATAGGTGAGAAAAGTAGGAGAAAAATAAAATGAGGTTGTGGGGGATCGATCCCACATCCTCTTGATCTCAAACGAAAAAGAGAGGAAAGAAAAGAAAGAAAAAAAGAAGTGTAGGCATAGGGATCGACCTCGGGTCCCCAAGCCGAAAATATAAATCAAACAAATTAAATATGAGACTAAGTGTTGCTCAAGGGATTCGAAATCGGGTTCCCTTGCCCAATTCCGTATTGTTACTTAAGGCTTACGTTAATAAATATTTAATGAATGCTGTCGGCATACTTACAAGATGCATAAGTCTTGTACCACATAATCTTGGGTAAGTATGAGTCACTTAGACGAATTATGAATGAAGCCTCATGGCTTGAACGTATGGGTTCATAAGTCCAGCGTACGTTTAAAAATAAGTGAACCTAAGATGTATATGATGAAATGATGTGATCCCAAGAGGGTTAAGTAAGAGTGTGAAATACACTAAAAGGCCAAGTGCATCGGCATATGATGAAATGAACATTCACGTAATGGGGTGAGTAATTATGAAGAGATAATATGCTAAAGTTAATGAATGTGGTGACAACATGATAAGAGGCTAACATGAAAGACGAGATAAATCTCAAATGAGCCTAATAAGTGTTACCAAAAAATGTACTCACCTATGAGAGTGTAAAATTAATAATGAGACCAGTCTCTTAAAAAACCCTCTAATGAAAGTATTGAGATTAATACACACTTAATACTAATGATGAGATGAGAAATCATCTAATGAGAAATGATGCCCTCATGCTAGAAGCCAGCTTCTATGATGTGTGAGATGAATGTAATGGAATTTTATACGGAGAACCAATAGGCTAGCTATGAGTCGCGAATCCTTCTTTCGGGAAGGCATAGGTTCGTGTAAATCTCATGAGATGAGACTGTCTGTTTAGGCGGGTATGTGTCTCCTTATATCTCCTAGTCTTTGAACCTATGCAGCCAACATAGGGTTCTAGCAGGGTTCAATTCCATATATACGCTAGCATGTTTTTGTTTCACTTTGGCCGGTGATTCCACCTCTTTTCGGTGTAGGGTAGACACAGGATTTCATGGAGCTCACATGATCTATTTAAGTTAAAGTTAAAGTTCCCAAAGAAAGAATGAGGTCAGCCTCATGTAATGCACACCACGAAATGAATGATAACAAAGGTGTTTGGATAGGATAATCAAGAGTAACTAGACTCAAGTAATGATACTAGGTCATTCTTAGTCAATGCACAGTGAACCCGAAGAGAGTCCTAAACAACATCCTAGGTATATAAATGAATGAAAAATGAAGTATGTATGAATGAATGAAGCAGACTCTGTGTTTGCTAAAGAAGGCTCCCTAGTTGAGGTCCCATATGTTGAGCCCTCATTTGGGAAGTCCTAATGTTAAGTCCGTGATTCCAAGGTCTCACGGCATACGAACGAATGATATATGATATATTTATGTGCTAAATGAAGTGTTTTATGTGTTGTGTGCAATATGTAAAGAATGATGATGCATGTTACTCTCATAGCATGACTTTCCTAATCTGATTTGGCAAGTCCAACTGACTTGACTTTCCATAATTCATATCATTAGGAGAGAGCTCTTCATAATCATACATGTCCTTGGTGTGTACTTGCATACACCCATACTTAATACAAGTGTGTACTAATCCCATACAATCCTTTGCTTTTAGGTGCAGGTGCAGGTGGACGCTAGAGCTTACGAGACTACGTTGAAGCTATCCGGACGTGGAGCATTCATCCAGACTTGGTAGGCCCTCATGCTTTCGAGTATGCTTATCTCTTGTATTCTATCTTAGACGTAGGCATGAGCTAATGGAGGATGTTCCACTAGCGTTTCTTTCTTACTTATATTTAGATGTTGTATTGGTGCCATTTTGGCAACTTTATATTTATGCATTTATGAACTATTTCCTTCATTTGAATATCTAATTATTAGATGGTTGTGGTGAACTGATATGATATAATGCAATTCTTACTATGAAGTCTATGTATACTTCGAAGCAAACAAAAGTTTTAATTTTTCGCTAAAATTAACCTATACGATGTAATGATGACGTATATAGGCTTGTCTGCGACCTCTAAGGGGTCAACGACGCCGGTTTCGGCTACGATATAGACCACAGTCGTGACAAATGGGGTATCAGAGCATTAGGTTTAATTGCAAAGATAATAAGTTCACATCAACCACATCGAGTAGTTTCTAAGTTATGGTAGTGAAGTGCACGACTCTCATGAATTAGAGACTGCATGATGCGTAGGAAAATTTCCCTTCATTCATGCTTAAGTTATTATACCTTATGCATTAGCCAATCTTTTAGTTAATTAAAGATTACATTATATCCAATTCCATTCATCATTCTTAGACAATGTATTGTTAGCCATTTTATTGGCATAAGGCAAGCAATTCATTCAACTAAAATTTCATGGAGATATTTTTAGCCAACCTTAGATCATAACTTTAGCATAACGTGATAAGCCATTTTGGACAGCATCATATTAACATTTTAATGAACATAACATCTTCATAAAGTCACGTTAACAGTAACTATGCATCAGAACGTAACACATCAACACTTAACATTCTCCGACATAATTTAGCATAACATCGTTCTTTAATTCACGTAAGGGACGCTTAACATCATACGAGTACAATTCATAGGTTCATTCGATATTAACAAATCAATAACCCTACACATTAAGATCAGCCAGCACCACATACAAACAACATGATCAAGACTAATCTATACAACATTGAAATCGTAACAAGGATACTAGGGAAAGGGATATTCGACGAGAACCTTGGGAAACAACCCTAGTTTCTAGATTTCATGGATTCATTATGATGGAAAGTACTCTTGGAGAAAGAATTCCAGGAGAGAAACCCATACCTTATATAGAACTTAATCCACCAATACCAACTCGCACGAAACCTTGAAGAAACCTTGAAATCGCCCAAGAGAAATCGATAAAAACTTTTCCGTTTTGCTTTCGTTTGTTTACTGTTTTGCGTTATGAAACTCTTAGTGCTTGAATATGAGTATAAGTCTTAGGAACTTATTTTGACTCATTCAACTAAGGCTTAATAAGTTAATTAAATAAATTAATTAGTTAATTACCAAAACGCCCCTCCTATGTTGACTAAACATAGGAGAATGTTGACTTGACGAAATATATGGAAATTGGTGTTGACTATGGTTTCGGTCAACATGTGAAATTTTTATTAATTAATTAAATCCTTAATTTAATTAATTAAGGGACCTAAGGTAATTACTAAAGTACCCCTAAGTCTTTGGGACCATAACTAACCACTTTGGACCATCCTAGGTTAGGTACTAGGATGTTTCTTGATCTAGTTACTAGGTTAGTGTAAGGATTTCGTTTTTGAACATTTAAATTAATTAATTAAATTGCTAATTTAATTAATTAAGTGACCTAGGGTAATTACTAAAGTACACCTAAGTCTTTGGGACCATAAATAACCCTTTTGGACCATCCTAGGTTAGGTACTAGGTTTTCTCTTTAACTAGTTACTAGGTTAGTGTCACTCGGTTAAGTCTTAGGTTGTCGGGTGAACTAATTGGTCCATTTAGGTTAGTCCTAGGTTAATTAGCTAGTTAGGGCAGTTAGTTAGAGTCTAGAGTTTGTTAAGAAGTTAGGCCCCACATGGAGGGACCCGTCCGCACATGCTGCCCCTTAACTACCCTAACCAAATTCGGTTATGGTGGTCCCCTCCTTTGGTCGATTTTCACATGTCTTGCACATGTGTTGGTTGTAGTTTACTCACCAACTATTCTTTATGGTTCATTTGGAATGTTTACTTATTATCCCAAGGACCCTCACCATGTCCTTGGGCACTGCTTAATTTACATGATCATTTTAAATGGTCATGTGCTATGTTGCTAGGCTTGACACTTGGATGCCTAGTACATATTGTGCAGATAGTATGAAGCGAATATTTTTAGTTTAAGGTCTTCCTTGTAGGTAAATTTCTTTGACAAGCAATCTTGGATTGGGTAGGACAACCCAAAATGTATTTACTTGTTCATATATAGAAAGTTGGCTAATATCCCTTAGCCAACATTTCTATACTATGCCCAATATTTCTCAATATTGGGCATGGGGTGCCTATGTACCCCTAATACGTATTCTTAAAGACTTACTGGGCTCTTCACTAGACATGTAATTTTCCGGAATGTTACACCCGATAATCATACTCTTCACCATACTCCCCGACTTAGGATAAACCCAATCTAAGGTCAACATAAACATACTACAAGGAACTCCCTAAAAAAACCTTAAACCTTACTAACACCTTCTCACCTACTCTTCAATATACTAGGACTCTTGAAACTACAACATCTAGTCCATCCCGGAAAAACCAAAGATTCTCAAAGGTCTAACCATCTAGCCACAACATCTCCCTTACTAGGCAAAACTCACCTTTACTCTTTCTAACCTCACCTCATTCCTTTCTAAGGTCGGATTTAAACAACTTCAAACCATCTCAACCACCACTTTTTCACCGTTCTAACATCATTTTTCACCACCTCTCTTAGCAATACACCTTTTCATGAGGAAACTCAACCATCCTAAGGTCATCAACAAAATCTTTCATACCCCATCTAATAAGTCACACCTCATTTTTTTTTCTCCCTTAACTCGAACTTCACAAAGTTCACAGTTTAAGGAGCATCATAAAAGGAACAAGGGAAAGACAACATATACAAAGCTCTTAGGCAAGATTTGAAGAATGAAGAAGTGAAACTTTTCCTTGCACCCAATAGCCTCCTATTAATAATGTGGCACGCTTTACATTATGAACAAGACTCTATTGAATGTGGTTTTTGAGACAATCTAAGATACTCCCAAACCTTATGTTCTGATACAAACTTTGTAACAATCCAAAAGTACACCCTAAAAGTTAGAGAATTCTTGAGTCATCACACGGCATATGAGACTCCAAAAATTCTCACTTAAGCCACTCGTACCATTTATTGCACAATATATTATCGAAAATAAGTAACAATTTAAAACTTTCTTCACACACGAAGAACAGTTTCATCAATACGCAAGCTAAAGACTTTATTTAAAACATTAAACCTATACAATATCTCATTAAACCATCTATACATTGAATATACAACACATGGGACTAAGCCCATACAAGACATAGACTAATATATAAGGAATATGGGTGTTGTCCTCGAATCGATGAGGACTTACCAAAACATCATCTTCAACATTTAGAAACCTTTCCATTTTCCATGTCATATAAAGTCTCCCATTTCCCTACACTTTAGTGTAAAAGGGAAAAGAAGGGGTTAGCACATTGAATGCACTAAGTATGGAAGTCATGCAAAAACCATGAAAAAGGGACATTTAGTGAATAATATACTTTTAATGACATTTGATAAAACCTTTATAAAATAGTTTAAGAAACATATAACAAATCATCAATCACATATAGAACATATTCAAGTAACCTTTATCACACCAACTTCGCATATATACATATGACAAGAGCACTTCAAAACACATAAACATTAGACCCTCCTACCAAAGGTGATTCCAAGGTTCACTTGAGTGAATTATGAAGCGATCTCCCATACAATCCCTTCAAACACACCAAAGCAATCCTTTATAATACCAAAGATAAGATTATTCCCATTTCATTACTCAAACTCCCTACCTAGAATTACTCTAAGACTCACCTAGGTAAGGCTAGAAGAGACCGCCCATACACCCTCTCCAAGCATACCTAAGCAACCCTCAAAGCTAATCTAGATAGCTACTTTTTCATTAACATAACTCTACTTAAGTTATGTTCATGAAGTCATTTAGGATACATTCAACACTTAAGGACATTCACATAATGGTCTTGGAGAAGACCTAGGGACTCACAAATTAACATCTTCAAAGCCTATTCGTGCAATGTCTATATAGCGTACCATTCAACCACCTAAACTTCATTTAATTTATCCAACACTTAAATGTATCCAACATGATGAGAATGGGAGATAACCGACATAGACCATACTAGCTATGCATGGAATCCGGAGTCATGAAGCCCTACTCCAATGGAGGGTTGATCTACTTGCCAATGGGACACATCCCATGAAGGCACATGGTCAAGTAATATCAAGGGTTTATTTTTTCTCTAATGTCATCTTAGTTAGAGAAACTTCCAAGAATACTGACTCGGTGCTAGCCTTTGTTCTTATAGAGTATTTCAATAAAGGAGCATATAAAGGGGTACCATATCTTGTTCATAACCCAATCATAATACACCTTACAAAAGAGGGTCCACTAAGGTTTCCTACAATGGCTAAGAGGATAGCTCAATGAATTTATTAAAGATGATTTCATGTTGTTCCAGCCAATCAACCCAAAGTCCATCATTTACACAAGAAGGATACCATTAAGGCTTTCAACTTCAAGGATAGCAGACCCTTCCTTCTAGGTTGAATGTACCACATAAAGGACATTGTTAACTATATTAAAGGTCACATGTCAATAACACATACAAGACTAAGATGTTGTAGCATACTAAGTCAAGAATCCATATTCACATTTTACATGCATCAAGTAAGGGACACAAGTCTACCGAAACAGGACACATACACTTTCCATTATCACATAGAGCATAACTTTCCAAAAGAACATAAGGACAACTTAGTATACATGCAAGTCATCCTACATACTTCTATAGAATCATCAACATGACTCATAATAAGGTGCATATAGTCATTTAAGAAGATTCACACTTCAACATCAAGTCTACACACACAAGGCATTACTATAGCCTATCATGATCACCTATTTGTATTTAGGAGAACTCATACATGACTCACATATATACACATAAGTCTTCAAGACCATCAAAAGACTCACATATCCAAGTTATAACATGATAATACCATAATACATAAAGTAATGCCCACGAGGCAACATTATTCAAAATTCATAAAGTAATGCCGACAATTCCACATCTTTCACAAATACAAAACATAAGCATCGCCGCCATAAGCGGACCATACAATCATCATTATAATACAACAACTATTTTAGATAATATAGATAGAGTTAGGGCAGCATACAACCAATCCAATCTCACAACTTCAATCCATAGACAAATAAACCAACTCAATACTCAACGTCTCTTACCAATAGTCATGATCATTAATTCAATCCAATAAGCTCAATATACAATGAATCAAAAAATATACAATATTCATATTGTAATACCCGAAAAGTCTAATGCCTAATATAGAGCCTCACATGAGTGTATAAGGGTTGTAACACTTTTTTAAGGTCAATAATAATGAATAATAGTCACTTAGGAAGTTTTAGAGCCAAGGCGTCAAAGAAAGACCTTAACGTCCGAAAACTAGCTAAATTGAACTAGTTGACGCCCCTATGTTTTGTGAAGGTTTGGGAGGGTCAAATAAAGTCTAAAACTTTTAAAAAGACTTTAAATAGGTAAAATTTAGAATAGAAGGTCTAAACATCCGATAGTGATTCCCCAAGGACCACCCGAAGGGTTCTTGAGGAGGACCCCAACATGGGCAGGAGCAGCCAGCGAGAGACAAGATTTAAGGGACTGCACGTCGCAGCCCACACGCAGCTTGGCAAAGGTTGCTTCGCAAAGTGTGAACTCCACGATTTCCACTACCTCAAATCATATTTGAAAAATAAATTTAGAAATCAGCCTCGTGACGCAGACCCACTTTCCAGATTCGTTAAAATCGTATTTTATGAATTTTGACTTCACAAAAAGACCCAACTAAGTGAGGGGTCTTTTGGTTAATTTATTGGGTTATTACATATAGCCTAAGGGTCAGTTTTAAGTCAATTTTCATTCACTTAAATCAAATTTCCAAATCAAAACCCAAAATCTCTCATCTCTCTCTACTTTCTCTCTCTCAAAATCCTCCATTGAAGGAAGAACAAAGCTTGAAGAAGAAGACCAAACTCTCAAGGATTTCACTTAAATTTAGTGGATTAATCTTCATCAAGGTATGTGTTCTTAACTCTTGGGATTCATTTCCCCAAGAGGTCCTTTAAATAGTTGATTTCTAAATCACCCAATTCCAAGGGTTTTTCTCTTCTAATGGGTTTTCTTCTAAACTTGAAATTTATTATTGATTATGATTAATTGTGATTTCCAATGACTAATTAAGTGTAGATTGTTGAGAAATTGATCTTAATTAGCGAAATTTTGTGTGGATCATGTCCTTTTCACCAATTTCCCCAAGTCTTGGATCTTGCTTATAAATTGATGGGAATTGAAGAATGTATTGATTGTTAGACTTGTTTAATCTATTCAAATTTGTTCATGGACTGCCTAGGGTAATGTATTGTTGGGATTGACTCTATTTCTTGAAGAATTCATGATGAACCCTTTTCCCCTAACCTTAGGTTATTAATTGAAGTCAATTGGGATAGTAATGATGCTATTGACCTAGTTATTGTATTAATTTCTATTGAATGATGTTATTAAACCCATTTTTGGGTTGAATTGGATGGTTGATGGTAAAACCTTATATGATGGCTTGTTAAGGAGATTTCGTAAGTATGTGATCTCAACCCTTCATTTCAATTATGATTGCTTGTGTTTAGTGATAAAGTTATATTGAAGTATACCTTATAATAAGATTGATTAGGGTTGGTATGATGTTGAATTAGAATGTCTTGAATTATGACTTGTGAGTTGTTGGCTAGGATGTAACGACATAAGGGTGCTGATGAATTTGCCTATGTGCCTTGTCATAATATGATTATGTAAATGTGTTAACCTCACATGTGTGAATTGTAATGAAAGGAGAATAATCATGCAACTCCTAGTGAGCTATGCTGATTAATATATAAGGGGTAGACCCTATGACCTAAATTAAGTTATGATTATTGATGAAAGACATTTCAAAAGTGACTCTAGTTTAGCACCGAGTGAACTAGAAATGATGAATGTCCCTTCCCACATAGGGTAGGTAGGTCACTAATGTACTCATGAGATTGGAGACTATAATGCATGTAGCATAAAGAGGGTCCCAACTACATATCCTAGTTCTTGAACTATGTTGCCCCCATAGGAATACTAGCTAGTGGATCCACATAGATGCTACGTTCATGTTTGGTACTACCTTTGCAAGTAGTCCGACTTCTTTAGGTGTAGGCTTCCATTACAGCGGATTCCACATTAGCTCATCTGGTCTATGTCGGTTAAGGGAAGATGTTCCCGAATGTAAAATGAAGCAATAAAGTGAACTCTAACTAGGATGACCTAAGAGGTTTGGCGTAGTATAGGTAGGGGTATGAACCTCTACCTAAACCTTGCACTAGTTAGCCTTGAAGTAAGTCTTAGAAATATGTTCTTATGTGCTTATATGCTTATTGTCACATCCGGGTTTACCCCCCAGACGTAACCGGCGTCGTCGTCCTCTTAGAGGACAAAGACAAGCCTCTTAGCCTCGTCATAGCATTCATCGAGTAAAATGTGAAAGAATTTAAAACTTTTTATCTATATCTACTCGGAGGTTTACATAAACCTCTACATACACATAATTGTATTTATATCAAGTATACATAGACTTGTTCATATACGAAGATTACATAGTGTTCTACTTTTATTTCACCCATTCATATAATAAGGAAATAATAGTTATAAAAGTCGTCTCATCTCATAAACCATCTAACAAAGACAATAAATCTTGGGCATAGCCCTACATCAATAAAAGGAGCCACATATAGGCTATAAACAACATCGTCTCAAATGATTAATAGAGTCAATACAAAATTATAGTAACTAAGTAGCATAGCAATAGAATATCGGCATCGCCCTCGGGAGAATGAGGACCTACCACTTGGATGATAATATATCCAAGTCGTCCTTCCAAGCTCCTCGAAGCAAATTCAAAGACCGAAACCTAATATGTTTGGGAAAAGGAAAGGAAATGGGGTTAGTACTCCACATGTACTAAGTATGAAACCATATGCACAATTACCAATCAAGTATGCTTAGAACGGGACATTTAAGGAAATCATGCTATTTAGACCATTTACTTGAGTACACAAAACAACTAACTATACCACAGGCATACCATCATATTTAAGCCCTTAATCTCATAAGATCCTATCATCAAGAAATATCATTACGAAGCATGAATAAGAGTAAAGCATAGCAAAACAAAACATACTAACTATAATCTTGATGAAGTCACAGGTGCAATGACCAAGTAAAGTCCCATGACCCTTACTTAATCAAGTAACCTACCAAGACTACAATTAGCAATCCACCTTACCTAACATACTCTCTCATCTTATGAAGCATTCTTCTTCAACAATGGGTATCAACTTCATACTTATATGTATATTATTCAATGTACAAAATCATTTACATACATAATATTGACTTCTCAAAGCTCCTATCAAGGCAAACTACTGCAAGGCGTAGGTAGAGTCCCATAACCCCACCTAAGCTAAAGTCAAACCCCTCAAGTCACTTCGATTAGTCTATATCTTATTCATTCATTTTAGTTTAGAGAACTCTTGCCTTAACCGACATAGACCACATGAGAAAATGTGTAATCCGGTGTCATGAAACCTTACACCGATGAAAGGTGGTCTACCGGCCAAAGTAGAACCTAACATAAATGTAGCTATCTAGGTGGATCCACTAGCTAGTATCCTATGGATGCAACATAGTTCAAGAGGTAGATATCCCTATTTATACCATTTGGTAAAGTGGGCCGCTCCTCATGGGAATCCCTTAAATGACATATCCCATAAACAAGGGAGTTAACATCACATGGGCAAATTTAGGATGAATCTTTCCTTTCATGGATAAGTCATCACCTCCCGTTGTCAAGTTCACTCGGTTCTAAGATAAGTCCCCATATAGAGAAGTCTTTAAACTTTATTAATCATCTCAATTTAGTTACATAATAGGGTCAAGCCCTTGTACATTCATCATCATAGCTCAAAGAAGAATTGTATAGGAAATAGTCCTTTTATTCACAATTCACTTAAGTGAAGTTAACCCTTGCACCTCACATCATAATAGGGCACATCTTTACATAACAACTTCCCTACAACATGTACTCCTAGGCAACCTCACAACCAAACCTAAAATATTCCAATTCAATCATCATACCAACCTATCACCTTAAACAAGGTACACTTCAACAAAACATCATATCTTGATGACAATTAACCACAATTGAGATAAAAATTAGGAAACATCAAGACTTACCAATACTCCTCCATAGTTCACCAAAAAAGGGTCCTTACCATCAACCCATAGACCAAACCATTTTGGGTCATCACACTAATGTAATTCAACAATCAATATAAGAACCAATTTAGAAGAGTCACTACGCCATAATTCAATACTAAATCAAAGCTTGATAACATGACATGTAAGTCTATCTTCTTGCCCTAAATTCAATGCTCAAGAATTAGCATGAAGGACTTCAATTCATCACAATAGATGCATGATCAATGTAATAACAATCATTAAAGATGATTTAAACAATAATAAATCAATTACATCAACCCAACCCAAATTCACATCAATCTTATACCTAGGGTTAAGGGTTAAGGGTCATCATCTATAATCTAAACCAAACCACATCAATTCATCATAATCAAGTTAGAATACATGATAATTTACTCATTATAGCCCAAAGAATACATGAAAAACTTAATTCATAACATCAAAGTCGAAATTGAAACCCATATGAAACTCAACTTTTGGAAAATCTTTGAAGGAGCCCTTTGAGGAAAGAAGTCTCAAAGGTGAATTAGATCCCATACTTTATGATTTAATGACGTTTTGATGGTGATTTCGTGCTAAACCAGCCCCCAATGAACCTCCCAAGCTATTCTCCTATGGAGTCTTCTAATAGAGAGAGAAAGTAGAGAGAAGAAAGAGAGTTTATTTTGAGAATTGTCCTTAGACTAATGAGGATTGGGGGTATTTATAGTGGGGCTAAGTAAACTTAATTATTCTTCCCTTAATCCCCAATTACCCCTAAGACACTTAAAAAATTAAATGAACTATAGCTTAAGTTCACCGAACCTTAACAGGCCCCCACCGACGGAACCCCGTCGACGATCCGTCGTGGGCCTGACGGACGACCCTCCCTCCGTCCTGCACTTCCGTCGTCTCGGTCAGAGACTGTGCAGGCGAGGGTTCTTTAGGAAGAGACTAAGGGTGGGACGATGGTGTCCTCGACGCCCTGTCGTGCCCATGACGCCCCGTCGTGCCATCCGTTGAGGCACAATTCCAGGCAGTGTTGCACCTTCATGCCACAAGGGTCCTACTCGAGGGCCCTTGGTTGGTCCTTGGGGAAACGTACCCCAACTTTTCCATCATGAAACCATCCCTCACTATGTGATACCCCTATTGCTTCAAACTTTCGCTCGTTTCCGACCCTTAAACTTAGTCAAACTAATTAGAACACACTAGCCCTTTCATGAACCAACTTTTCGGATGTCATGGACGTTCTTGAACATTTTGATTCTAAAACACGTTAACCACTCTACATACACCTAATTTTGCTAGGAACAATGATTTAGACCTTAAGGAGCCTGGTTGAGTCTTACAACCTGACTTGGGTTTTTGAAATATTACATTATCCCCCCCTTAGGAACATTCGTCCCCGAATGACACAACACTCTTTAAAGGAGGGAAAAGACTCAAGACTAGCAGCTCAACCAATTCACAATATGCAATTAGCATGAATCACATCATTTCAATAAAACACTTCAAAACATCAATTTATCACTCATAAGCTCAAAGTTTTCTCATGAGGTATCTCCTCCTCACTACACACATGAGCTCAATCATTTGATACACAAGTCATCACAAAGTTCATCTTATCTATATGCTTAATATAATATCCACAAGGATCCACTATATCATAATACACAACTTGACTCAAATATGCAAGAAGCAAGACAAATTTCAAATTATTGTTTAAGGCCACCTTACAGTGACTTCATTGTGAAGTCTCCAAAACTAAGATTTTTGAAGAAACTTCACCAAAACATCAAGGATTCACAATATCCAGCACAATTATAACATTAGAAAGAATGACTAACCTTAAACATCAAAAAGATGAGGATAACGGGTTTTTATGTCGGCCTCGGCCTCCCATGTTGCACCCTCAACTAGGTGGTTCTTCCCTAACACTTTTACGGAAACCACCTCTTTGTTACACAACCTTTTCACTTGCCTATCAAGGATCCAAACCGGAGACTCCTCATAAGAGAGATTATCCTTGACTCCAAGACCTTCAATCGGAAGAATAGACTCGGGATCCCCGACACACTTCTTCAACATAGAGACATGGAAAACCGGATGAACCGAAGCTAAATCATTAGGTAGTTTTAAGCGATAAGCAACTTTACCAACCCTTTCCAAAATCTCATAAGGTCCCACGTAACGAGGGCTCAACTTCCCTTTCTTGCCAAACCTTACCACCCCTTTTATACCTGAAATTTTCAAATACACCTTGTCACCCTCTTCAAACTCCAAATCCCTTCTCCTATTGTCAGCATAGGACTTTTGTCGACTATAGGCTGTTTGCAACCTGTTCCTTATGATATGCACATTCTCCAAAGTCCTATAAATCAAGTCGAGACCAAAGATCGATGGTTCACCAACTTCAAACCATCCTATAGGAGACCTACACCTCCTACCATACAAGGCTTCATAGGGAGCCATGGAGATGGACGAATGAAAACTAATATTATACGCAAATTCCACCAACGTCAAGTGCTTATCCCAACTTCCCTTAAAATCAATGATGCAAGCTCTAAGCATATTCTCAAGGGTTTGAATTGTGCGTTCCGCTTGACCATCCGTTTGAGGATGAAAAGCGGTACTCAATTTTACTTTAGTACCCAAACCTTCTTGAAAAGACTTCCAAAATCTAAATGTGAATTGTGCACCCCGATCCGAAATAATGGATAAAGGAATACCATGGCGACACACAATCTCATCTATGATTATCTTCGCATAATCCTCCGCCGAAAACGTGGATTTGACGGGAATAAAATGAGCGGACTTAGTCAATCTATCAACAATCACCCATATAGAATCATACGACTTTTGAGTCCGAGCCAACCCTACCACAAAGTCCATATTAATGTCTTCCCACTTCCAAGTAGGAATTTGGATCTCTTGTAGTAAGCCACCCGGCTTTTGATGTTCCGCCTTCACTTGTTGGCAATTTGGACACTTAGCAACAAATTTCGCTATGTCCTTCTTCAAACCTTCCCACCAATATATTTCTCGAAGGTAATGATACATCTTAGTAGAACCCGGATGGATGGAATAGTGGGATCCATGGGCTTCCTCAAGGATCCGACCCCTCAATCCATCAACATCGGGAACACATAAATTCCCTTGGTACCTCAGCACACCATCCCCTCCTAGGAGAAAGACTCATTCATCTTGCCAAGAACCGATTTCTTCAACTCCATCAATAGTTGATCAAGGTGTTGTTTGGACTTCACCTCAACCACTAATGATGAATCAGAGCTATGATGAACCGTGGCACCTTCATTTAGAGAACTCTCCAAACGCACCCCCAATCTAGTCAAACTATGAACATCTTTAACTAGATCTTTCTTGTCTTCATCAATATGAGACACACTACCCATAGTCATACGGCTTAGAGCATCCACCACCACATTGGCCTTGCCGGGGTGATATAGGACACTCATATCATAATCTTTCAACAATTCTAACCACCTTCTTTGTCGGAGATTCAACTCTTTTTGAGCAAACACATATTGAAGACTCTTATGATCGGTGAAAACATCAACATGAACACCATACAAGTAATGTCTCCATATTTTTAAAGCAAACACTACGGCCGCTAACTCAAGGTCATGAGTGGGGTAATTTCTCTCATGCACCTTAAGTTGCCGTGAAGCATAGGCAATCACCTTCCCATTTTGCATAAGCACAAACCCCAAACCTATGCGGGATGCATCACAATACATAATGAACCCCTTAGAACCTTCCGGTAAAATTAACACCACAGCAGAAGTATGCCTATCTTTCAATAATTCGAAACTCTTCTCGCAGGCCTCCGACCACTCAAACTTTTTACCCTTTTAAGTCAATGAAGTCAAAGGAGATGCAATGGATTAAAAACCTTCTACAAACCTTCGATAATAGCCTACTAAACCCAAGAAACTCCTAATATCTGTCGGGGTCAAGGGTCTAGGCCAATTTCTTATCGCATCAGTTTTCCTTGGGTCTACCTCAACTCCCTCACTAGAGATGATGTTCCCATGAAACGCGACTGACCTCAACCAAAACTCATACTTGCTATACTTGGCGAACAATTTATGCTCTCTAAGGGTTTGCAATACCACCCTTTGATGACCCATGTGATCAACCTCATTCTTCGAATACACCAACATATCGTCGATAAATACAATAACAAACGAATTGAGGTAACTTCGAATCACCCTATTCATTAGGTCCATAAATGCTGCCAGAGCATTTGTGAGACCGAAGGACATAACCACGAACTCATGATGCCCGTACCGAGTTCGAAAGGCCGTCTTTGGAATATCTTCATTTCTCACCCTAAGCTGGTGATACCGTGACCTCAAGTCAATTTTGGAGAAGTAACTCACCCCTTGTAGTTGATCAAATAAATCATAAATCCGCGGAAGAGGATATTTGTTCTTGATAGTAACCTTGTTGAGTTGGCGATAGTCAATACACATTCTCAAGGACCCATCCATCTTTTTCACGAATAATACCGGAGCACCCCATGGAGAAATGCTAGGCCTTATAAAACCCTTGTCTAGCAAATCTTTAAGTTGTGCCTTCAACTCCTTCAATTCGGCCGGAGCCATTCTATAAGGAGGAATAGAGATAGGGTTTGTTTCTGGTAGCAAATCGATACCAAAATCGATTTCCCGTTTGGGAGGAATACCGGGAAGGTCATTGGGAAAAACCTCCATAAATTCACTCACCACGGGGACCGACTCAATAGGAGGAATTTTTGAATCAACTTCTTGGACTCTCACATATGATAAAGACACCCCTTTGATATCATCTTACTCGCTTTTAGACATGATATGAAACGACCTCTAGGAAGAGAATTCCCACCCTTCCACTCAAAAACGGGTTCATTTGGGAAACTAAACCTCACAACTCTAGTCCTACAATCAATAGAAGCGAAGCTAGCATGCAACCAATCCATACCCAAAATGATATCAAAATCATACATGTCTGGTTCAACTTGATCTACATGAGAAACTCTATGGGGCATAGAGATAGGACAATTTTGGTAGACTCTTTTTGCTACAACTTACTCACCCACCGGAGTAGACACCAAAATAGGTTCATGCAAAACATCGGGTAAAGTATCGAACTTTTTAGCTACTAAGGGAGTAACGAAAGACAAAGTAGCACCCGGATCAAGCAAAGCATACACATCAATAGCAAAGATTTGTAACATACCGGTCACCACATCGGGAGAGGCCTCTTGATCATATCTCGAACGAAGAGCATAAAAATGGTTCTTCTTAGGAGCCTCACTTGCTTGTTTTTTCGCATTCTTTTCTCGGTTTCTTATATTAGGGTAGTCCATAGCTTTGTGACCACTCTTTCCACAACTAAAGCAATTCCCCGTTCCAGTCAAGCATTCACCAAAATGTTCCTTTCCACACTTAACACAAGTAGGCTTCTCATTAAATCAGTTTCCACCCTTCCCTTTTGCAACTTTTGGCCTAGGGGCTTTAGAATCCCTAGTCTTGGGAAAGTTAGATGGAACTTGATTTGAGAACCTCTTCTTGAATCTAGGTTTGTCTTGAATTCCAAACCTGTCTTTAGTAGTTCCACTCTCAAAAGACCTTGCCTTCTTGAATCCTTATCCTTCCTTTTTGCTCTAGCCTCCTCAACCATTTGTGCATGCATCATAAGACGACCAATATTCATGTTATCATGAAGCATATGACATTCTTCTTGCAAGTCATCCGACACATCCGTCACAAATCGACTCATCTCGTCTGTAGGATCGGAGACCAAGGAAGGAGTATATTTGGCCAATTGAATGAACTTCAAAGAGTAATCATGAATACTCATACCTCCTTGGCGGAGGTTGATGAATTCCACCACCTTAGCTTCTCTCATCTCTCTACGGAAGAACCGATCAAGGGAAGCCCTCTTGAAGATCTCCCAAGTCACTGGCCCATCTTGAAGTGGCCTATTATTTTTCCATTGCACATGCCATGTCTGAGCCACATCCTTGAGTTGGTATGAGGCCAACTCGGCATTCTCACTAGAAGACAACCCCATAGCACACAAAATCTTATAAACCTTATCAATGAATTCTTGAGGGTCTTCATTAACCTTAGACCCATAGAAGATAGGAGGATTCATTCGGGTAAAGTCCCTAAGTCGGGAAACCATAGTTTGCTCATGGACCCTAGGTGCAATATCCCTATTGGCTTGGGCAGTCATAGCTTGGGCTTGCACCGTTGCGGCTTGAGCTTGAGTAGTCATGGCTTGAGCCATTTGAGCAAGAATATCTCTCATCTGAGCCTCTGTTATAGGTGGAGGGTCAACTGGAGCCTGATCATCAGCAACAATCTCTTCAAGAGGAGGAACTAGATCATCACGGGGAGGGATTCCCGCAGCAGTAATCTTCTCCTCATGTCTTCTGGATGCATTACTTCTAGTATTCATCTCCTATAACCAAAACACAAGGTTTAGGCGAAAGCATGTATGAAGTACATTCTAGAGGCACGATATGGATTTCCAAAAATGAGAGTGATTCCTAAGCATCAAATAAGTACCTATTCATAAGTGTGGCGCTCTTCACAATTATGAATACAAACCTATATAATGTGGTTGAGAGAGACGTTAATATCAAGGATATTCAACCTCATGCTCTGATACCAAGTTTGTCAAATCCGGGTTTACCCCAGACGTAATCGGCGGTGGCGTCCTCTTCGAGGACTAAGACATCCCTCTTAGCCTCGTCATAGCATTCATCGATTAAAATATGAAAGAATTTAAAACTTTTTATCTATATCTACTCGGAGGTTTACATAGACCTCTACATACACATAATCGTATTTATATCAAGTATACATAGACTTGTTCATATACGAAGATTACACAGTCTTCTACTTTTATTTCACCCATTCATATAATAAGGAAATAATTGTCATAAAAGCCGTCTCATCTCATAAACCATCTAACAAAGATAATAAATCTAGGGCATAGCCCTACATCAAAAAAAGGAGCCACATATAGGCTATATACAACATCGTCTCAAATGAGTAATAGAGTCAATGAAGAACTATAGTAACTAAGTAGCATAGCAATAGAATATCGGCATCGCCCTCGGGAGAATGAGGACCTACCACTTGGACGATAAGATATCCAAGTCTTCCTTCCAAGCTCCTCGAAGCAAATTCAACAACCAGAACCTAAAATGTTTGGGAAAAGGGAAGGAAATGGGGTTAGTACTCCTCATGTACTAAGTATGAAACCATATGCACAATTACCAATCAAGTATGCTTAGAACGGTATATTTAAGGAAATCATGCTATTTAGACCATTTACTTGAGTACACAAAACAACTAACTATACCACATGCATACCATCATATTTAAGCCCTTAATCTCATAAGATCCTATCATCAAGAAATATCATTACGAAGCATGAATAAGAGTAAAGCATAGCAAAACAAAACATACTAACTATAACCTTCATGAAGTCACAATTGCAATGATCAAGTAAAGTCCCATGACCCTTACTTAATCAAGTAACCTACCAAGACTACAATTAGCAATCCACCTTACCTAACATGCTCTCCCATCTCATGAAGCATTCTTCTTTAACAATGGGTATCAACTTCATACTCATAGTATATTATTCAATGTACAAAATGATTTACATACATAATATTGACTTCTCAAAGCTCCCACAAGGCAAACTAGTGCAAGGCGTAGCTAGAGTCCCATACCCCCACCTAAGCTAAAGTCAAACCCCTCAAGTCACTTCGATTAGTCTATATCTTATTCATTCATTTTAGTTTAGGGAACTCTTGCCTTAACCGACATAGACCACATGAGCAAATATGGAATCTGGTGTCATGAAACCTTACACCGATGAAAGGTGGTCTACCGGCCAAAGTAGAACTTAACATAAACGTAGCTATCTAGGTGGATCCACTAGCTAGTATCCTATGGCGGTAACATAGTTCAAGAGGTAGATATCCCTATTTATACCATTTGGTTAAGTGGGCCGCTCCTCATGGGAATCCCTTAAATGACATATCCCATAAACAAGGGAGTTAACATCACATGGGCAACTTTAGGATGAATCTTTCCTTTCATGGATAAGTCATCACCTCCCGTTGTCAAGTTCACTCGGTGCTAAGATAAGTCCCCATATGGCGGTAACATAGTTCAAGAGGTAGATATCCCTATTTATACCATTTGGTTAAGTGGGCCGCTCCTCATGGGAATCCCTTAAATGACATATCCCATAAACAAAGGAGTTAACATCACATGGGCAACTTTAGGATGAATCTTTCCTTTCATGGATAAGTCATCACCTCCCGTTGTCAAGTTCACTCGGTGCTAAGATAAGTCCCCATAAGGCGGTAACATAGTTCAAGAGGTAGATATCCCTATTTATACCATTTGGTTAAGCGGGCCGCTCCTCATGGGAATCCCTTAAATGACATATCCCATAAACAAGGGAGTTAACATCACATGGGCAACTTTAGGATGAATCTTTCCTTTCATGGATAAGTCATCACCTCCCGTTGTCAAGTTCATTCTGTGCTAAGATAAGTCCCCATATGTCGGTAACATAGTTCAAGAGGTAGATATCCCTATTTATACCATTTGGTTAAGTGGGCTGCTCCTCATGGGAATCCCTTAAATGACATATCCCATAAACAAGGGAGTTAACATCACATGGGCAACTTTAGGATGAATCATTCCTTTCATGGATAAGTCATCCCCTCCCGTTGTCAAGTTCACTCGGTGCTAAGATAAGTCCCCATATAGAGAAGTCTTTAAACTTTATTAATCATCTTAACTTAGTTAGATAATAGGGTCAAGCCCTTGTACATTCATCATCATAGATCAAAGAAGAATTGTATAGGAAATAGTCCTTTCATTCACAATTCACTTAAGTGAAGTTAATCCTTGCACCTCACATCATAATAGGGCACATCTTTACATAACAACTTCCATACAACATGTACTCCTAGTCAACCTCACAACCAAACCTAAAACATTCCAATTCAATCATCATACCAACCCATCACCTTAAACAAGGTACACTTCAACAGAACATCATAACTTGATGACAATTAACCACAATTGAGATAAGAATTAGGAAACATCAAGACTTACCAATACTCCTCCATAGTTCACCAAAAAAAGGGCCTTACCATCAACCCATAGACCAACCCATTTTGGGTCATCACACCAATGTAATTCAATAATCAATATAAGAACTAATTTAGAAGAGTCACTACGCCATAATTCAATACTAAATCAAAGCTTGATAACATGACATGTAAGTCTATCTTCTTGCCCTAAATTCAATGCTCAAGAATTAGCATGAAGGACTTCAATTCATAACAATAGATGCATGATCAATGTAATAAAAATCATTAAAGATGATTTAAACAATAATTAGATCAATTACATCAACCCAACCCAAATTCACATCAATCTTATACCTAGGGTTAAGGGTTAAGGGTCATCATCTACAATCTAAACTAAACCACATCAATTCATCATAATCAAGTTAGAATATGATAATTTACTCATTATAACCCAAAGAATACATGGACAACTCAATTCATAACATCAAATTCGAAATTGAATGAAACCCATATGAAACTCAACTTTTGGAAAATCTTTGAAGGAGGCCTTTGAGGAAAGAAGTCTCAAAGGTGAATTAGATCCCATACTTTATGATTTGATGATGTTTTGATGGTGATTTCGTGCTAAACCATCCCCCAATGAACCTCCCAAGCTATTATCCAATGGAGTCTTCTAATAGAGAGAGAAAGTAGAGAGAAGAAAGAGAGTTTATTTTGAGAATTGTCCTTAGACTAATGAGGATTGGGGGTATTTATAGTGGGGCTAAGTCAACTTAATTATTCTTACCTTAATCCCCAATTACCCCTAAGACACTTAACAAATTAAATGAACTATAGCTTAAGTTCACCGAACCTTAACAGGCACCCACCGACGGAACCCCTTCGACGGTCCATCGTGGGCGTGACGGACGACCCTCCCTCCGTCCTGCACTTTCGTCGTCTCGGTCAGAGTCTGTGCAAGCGAGGGTTCTTGAGGAGGCGACTAAGGGTGGGACTATGGTGGCCTCGATGACCCATCGTGCCTATGACGCCCCATTGTGCCATCCGTCGAGGCATACTGCCAGTCTGTGTTGCACCTTCCTGCCACAAGTGTCCTCCTCGAGGGTCCTTGGTTGGACCTTCGGGAAACGTACTTTTACTTTTCCATCATGAAACCATCCTCCACTTTGTGATACCCCTATTTCTACAAACTTTCACTCGTTTCCGACCCTTAAACTTAGTCAAACTAATTAGAACACACTAGCACTTTCATGAACCAACTTTCCGGACGTTCTTGAACATTTTGATTCTAAAACACTTTAACCACTCTATATACACCTAATTTGGCTAGGAACAATGATTTAGACCTTAAGGAGCCTGGTTGAGTCTTACAACCTTACTTGGGTTTTCGAAATGTTACACTTATAAAGGTAAAATGATATGTATATGTTGATCTTACATGTTAATGACACTATGTGATATTGGTTTCACTTATGAATATGTGGTTGGTATCTATTGCTAAAGTATGATGATGTCTACTCATAATGATATAGTATGTAAAGTTGGGCATTGCTTATAGTTCTTGTTGGGTTTACTTGGTTGAGTGAGGTTATGGGGCCTTACTTAGCCATGGCAATAGTGAACTTAATTGGGGTGTATGAGTTATGGTCTTGCTTAGGTTATGATATTATGAACTCTATTGCATGTTTGTTGATATTATAACTTGATGATGGAGTTGTCTTGATTATGTGCTCAATTATGTTGATATGCATGTTGACTTGACTAGACTTGGTATTGTTGGTCTTGTGATGTACATTGTCTTGACTTAAGGAATATGTTCTTATTGACTTGTATTGGTTCTTGAATATGCATAAGGCTTTTCAAAGTAACTTGGAATGCTTTTATCAAATGTCCCCTTTTAGCATGATTTCTATGTTGTGTGTGCATATTTTCCGATACTTAGTACAAGTGATGTGCTAACCCCATTTCCCCCTTGTCCTAAAAATTTTAGGTTCCGGCCGTTCAGGAGATTGTGTCCATCTAAAGAAGGCTTTGAATCTCATTCTCCAAGTTGGGTAAGTACTCACAACTTCGAGGGCAATACCACTTTCTAGCATTGGATTTTGATTAGTCTTAAAGACACTTTGTTCATTATCTTTCATTTGAGTACTATGATTGTATATCCTATATGTGGCTTTTATTGTATGGATGTAAGGGCTATGCCTAATTGGTTATACTCTTGTTTAGATGGTTTGATATGAGGCATCCAATTTAAGACTATGTTATGTATTACATATTATATATATATATATATATATATATATACATACCATAAAAGTAGAAGACTATGTAATCTTCTTATACGAAGGTTCTATGTATACTTGGTATAAATATATTATGTGTAAGCGGGGGGTTTAAGTAAACCTCATGAAGTAGTGTAGATGAAAATTTTTAAATTTTCCGCATTTTTAACCTATGAATGTAATGATGAATGCTAAGAGGATAGTCCTAGTCCTCTCAAAGGATGACGACGCCAGTTACGTCTAATGGGTACTGCCCGAATGTGACACATATAATCAAATTGAGGCAGCCTATAAACCATACAATAATGATCTATACATAAATCAATAGCCCTAAGCAAACTACACATGAATTCATTACTATTTAGCCGTAATCAATTCACCCATGCTAAAGCCAATTATAGAGATTTGAGAAGGTCAAGGGTTCATGGAGAATTTCATTGAAACATCAATTATGCATCAATAACATCATATCTTAAGGTTTGAAGACGTTTCATCGAAGAACCCATTACTTAGAGTAGAAATTGGACTTTTTCATCTTTTAGAAATCTTTGAATTCATCATGGACATTGACTCTAAGGTGATAGCAAGCCTTAGATGAAGAACTCGCATAACTTATTAGAAGAATATAAAGAGAATTGAGTCAGAAACTCCATTGAAGATCCATCGTCAAGATCCATCTTCACCTTGAGCTCTCATGGAGGTTTTTGGAGAAACTTTGGGAGGAAAAGTTTTTTATCTAGGGGTTATTGTCTACATGAGAGTTTAATGAATTAAATACTCCTAAAATACCCATAGACACCTAAAATAACCGTCCTCCTATTTATAAGACTTGTGGTGAATTTCCCAAAACACCCCAAGTTCATCCGTGCAACAGACAGAATATTGCAGGCACCATCAACGAGCCCACTTACGCCTCGTCGCTTGAATGACAAGCCGTGCGGGTGAGGCATCGATTTGGTCAGAGGCTCATTATTGGGGGGTTTACATCCCACCACTAAGTGTTGAGCGACGTCCCCCCATCGACGGGGCGTCACACAGCCAACGGGGCATCGATGCCAACCGTAGGTGGACAGTGCATTGGGCAGTTTTGACCCCAAGTTAGGTCCTCCTCTAGGACCCCCTTGTGGGTCGTAAGTGGGGTCATACCTGCAATTTGGACCCCTTAACAAGCTCTTCCAGATCTCAGGAACATTTTCAATCAATTTAACCATTAAACAAGCCACGAAACATGCTAAAACACACCCAAACTCACAAGGACGTTCAAAGGCTATCTATCGAACGTCTTGGACGTTTAGCCTCCAAACCTTACCAAAATCAACATTTTTCCTTTAAACACTATTATTAATCATATAAGGACATAATAAACTCATGACACACACATAAGCACATGCAAGCACATAAGCAACTAGTCGTCAAACGTCTTGGTCGTCCCTTTACGTTAGACTTCAAACTTAACCAGATTGACTTCAAAACTCACAACCATGCTTATTAAGCTAATTATAAGACTTTCTAACAGTGGTGAAGATCTAGACAATCCTAGCTCATTTTAGGGTCGTTATAGTGGTGGCCTAGGTAGGGGTGGCGGCGTAAAGGGGCAGGGGTCCGAACGGCGTGAAAAATTATTATTTTTTAATTTGAAAATATATCCATAAAAAAAAATTCTTAGTTTTTTTTAAGGAATAGCCTCGGTGGGGGGATGGGAGGGGGATACATGGTGGTGTAAAAATGAAAAAACATTTAAATTTTAAATATTTTTCAAAAACATTTTTAAAATAAATAAATCCTTGGATGGCCTCGATTTGGGTGTGCCAGGGGTGACATAAAAAAAAAATTAAAATTTATTTTTCTTTTAAAAAATAGGTTTCTAAACTTTTTTCTTGACGCGGGGGTGGTCTAGGAGGGGGACGGGGGTAGAGGGGTAGGGGTTGGGGGTGGCATAAAAATAATTTTTTTAAAATTTGAAATATTATGGGAATTGTCCGGGTAGGAGGGGGAGAAGTTAAGGATGGGGTGGCTAGGGAGAGGTCTAGAAGGTGGCGTAAATAGTGCTACTCAAGACTCAACACGAATGCACACAAGAGATTCAAATTACACATGCAATGTTCTGTTGTGTGCTCTAAGTTTCAAAATATAAATAATAATCATCACCAAGCAGAACTCAAGCTCACAATGATTGCTTCAAATGCAAGTTCAAGCTCAACAAAAACATTAAAATTCCCTTACCCCAAGAATGATTCCATGCTCACATAAAACTCATCAACAATGTAGAATTTGGAATTCAAATACAACTATCACACTCCCAAAGATAAACACATGCATGATTATGCGCATAGCCTTGCCCTTATTTTCCAATCAACATTATTTTCAACTCACTCAAGATCACAAAGGTGTTTCAAGGCTTGTAATTCGGCGTAGTGTAAAGGTATGAACATTTTTATTTAATGACGTCTACCTTCATGAACCATGTCCTGCATTTCACTTGTTTCTCCTTCTATTTCACACAATATGAAGTTCACAATCCACCGTATGTCCATTTAAGCATTAGTCTTCTCTTTTTAAGTAATTTTCTTTTTCTATTTTCACATTATTCTCTTTTTTAATGGAGGGATTCAATCTTTTTCAAAATGATCCTTCAAAGACGGATCTTTTGACTTCTTGATTTTCCTTTTTTTATACTATTCAAGAAGAGCAATAATTCATTAAGGTTATTGGTGTTGGTACAAAGAAGTAAAAATTGGTTCAAGTGTGTTACAAAGAAGATGATAGGCTCAAATAAGTCTAAGCTAGGTTCAAACTCTCATAAGGTGGTCACAAATAGGTATAAGATCAATTTTCGATCACTCTTCACAAATTGTGGCTAAGATCATCTCAATCCCTTTCTTACATCAACCAATTGGACAAACGGGGAAACTATCTAGGTATTACCAAGCACATGTTTCAAGAAAATATCACCACACAAGGCATTTGACAAAATCATAAAAAAAAGTGTCACATCCGGGAAGCACCCCCTAGACTATGTAAGAAAATTACATAGTCTTCTACTTTTATTGCACATAGATATATAAGATACTTAACATAGTCTTAAAAGAATGTTTCATCTCATAACAATCTAAAACAAAAGTATATCAATTGGGAATATCACATACATCAATATAATAAATCCACATATAGGCTATACAATCTTTAGTACTCAAATGAAAAGGAAAGAACATAGAAGTCTTAAAATTAGAACAACATTCAAAAGCTTGATATTGGCATTGCCCTTAGAAAGTGAGGACCTACCCAACTTGGATGAGTGAGAATTCCATGTCTTCTTCAGAGTCATCTCAAATCCCTTAAACGTTCGGAACCTAAAATTTTGGGGAAAAGGGACCAAGAACTACGAGATCACCCCTTTCATTCTGGGGTGACAGAGGGATCGTACCATTCGAGCCGTTTTTTTCTTGACTCGAAATCGAAATGGGAGCAGGTTTGAAAAAGGATCTTACAGTGTCTAGGGTTGGGCCAGGAGGGTCTCTTAACGCCTTCTTTTTTCTTCTCATCGGAGTTATTTCACAAAGACTTGCTTGGGTAAGGAAGAAGGGGGGAACAAGCGGGGTTAGCACATCACATGTACTAAGTATGAGACCAAATGCACATAGAATATCAAATCATGCTAAAGAGGGACATTTCATGAAAACATGTTATTTTACTTTTGGAAATCCTTATGCACCTTGAAGAATCAATACAAGTAATTAATGCATATTCATCAAGTCAATACCATGTACTATACAAGACCAAACCACCTGAAGTCAAATCAAGTCCGATGCATATCAACATACTTGAGCCATAATCAAATACAAATCTATCATCAAGTCATAACATCACAAGGATGAATAAGAGTTCATTACACCATAACCAAACCAAGACCATTACTAATGACCATCATTAAGTCCACTTGTGATATCACTAAGCAAAGACCTATAACCTTACTCAATCAAGTAAACCTAACAAGAACCATAACCAATTTCAAACTTCACATATCATTAAGAGTACATAACTTCATACTTTAGCAATGTAGAACAATCATGTATTCATAAATGAATTCAACATCATAAGGTACCATCAACATGTAAGATCATCATATACATATCATTTACATTTATAAGCATATTCATACATAAGAACAACCTCCTAAGGCTTCCCTC